>OZ018335.1:8684509-9029509 GCA_963969495.1 Ceratothoa steindachneri | reverse complement strand
AAGTAGTCGTTGAGGAGGTTAGCATTTTCTGCGTCTGAGTGCTTTAATGCCCCCTCCTCATTCACTAAAGGGCCAATCGTGCGATGGATTGGTTTACGGCTATTTACATACCTGGCTTATATTGATTCAGTTCCTCAAGCTTGTTTTCTGTATAAGTACAAAAGGTATGTGAATAATATCATAATTTTAATAGTGAGTTTGTTAACTTGTTAATATGATTTCAAAATTCATTGATCTATTATTATTCTATGGCTGAGATTATTAGCACTCAAGAGATGTTTTATTAAACTACTTGTGTTTTTGAAAACTATGGTAATATGTATAACTACTGGTACTCGTCAATAAATTATGTTTTTAGTTGCGTGCGAGTCTAGTCGCAGCGATTCTAAATCTCACTATTCGGTCGGTCGATCCCCGTTTTACTTTTATGTGTGTTTGTAATAACATCATAACTATTCGGCCGATTCTAACGAAATTTGAAAACCTTATGTTGTTTTACATTCTCTTTCGAATGATATAATTGCCAAAGTCCTCCCAAGGTTAGCCGGAAATTATTATGTTTTTGCAATATCATCATAACAATTCGGCCGATTCTAATGAAATTTGAAACCCTAATGTTGTTTACATTCTCTTTCGAGTGATATAATTGCCAACATCCTCCCAAGGTTAGTCCGGGAATTATTTTTTGGGGCAATAACATCATAACTATTCGGCCGATACTTTGCTAGAATAGACTAGGCTATAATATGCTATAGTCTGCTAGGCAAGCCTAGAATAGCCTATACTATGCTAGGCTATTATAGGAAAGGCTATACTATGCTAAGATATAATGTACAAGGGTAAGATATACTATGCTAATTTAGGCTATAAAATGCTATGATAGGATAGCATATAGTATTTGGGGCTAGACAATACTAAACTATGGTTGACTAGGGTATAATAGCATAGTATAGGGTATACTTGTCTAGGATAGTTAATGCTAGGCTAGGCTAGACTAAGCTATACTAGTCTAGACAGGGCTATACTATACTATGACTGGGTATACTAAAGTATAATATGCTAGGGAGAACCATTGTCGTGGTATACGGCCGAGTATTTATGTACTTTTGTTCCGCACATGAATAACTCCGTTCCACTTTTCTCTAAGAGTGCTATATTTTTATTTTTGCTTTCTTGAATTCTTTAACCAGGGAGGATTCGTAATATTATATATCTATTGCCATTTGCAGCGTTTCGAGGATTTAATTAAAAACTAGGGGAAAAATATATTTTAAATTACATAAAAAACTGAAATATGAAAACTTTAAAGAAACTAGGGTATAATAAGAGGATCTCAATAAAAAAATAATACTACCAATGAGTACTACGCCTACGCGCTGGTTGACACAAAAATTCACTTTAGTACGGAATGGTAACTAAAGAACATAAATAAGTTGGATTCCTTTTACCTTTAACTAAGTGGGAGTCTGGCGTGGGATGACCTTGAACGAGAATCTCGTTGATACGATGAGTCGAGGCGTGAGGCTGAATCGGGCGCACAGCTGTCCGTTTCGCTGCACGAAGGATAACGTTGGTGGAGGTTATTCGGGAATAACAGCTGACTTCGAGGTAAGTGGAAAGCGCGTGGCGCTCTTAGAGAAAAGTAGAACGGAGTTATTTTTGTGCGAAACAAAAGTACATAAATACTCGGCCGTATACCACGACAATAGCCCTCCCTAGCATATTATACTTTAGTATACCCAGTCATAGCATAGTATAGCCCTGTCTAGACTAGTATAGCTTAGCCTAGCCTAGCCAAGCATTGACGATATAATCGAGGGGATTATGGATATACGATTAGTTCAATCCTTGGGGTACACTTGCGAGCTTCTTGGTGATGAGACTTGACGATATAAGAGAGGGGATTGTGGATGTACGATTATTCCAATCCTTTGGTTACACTTGCGGGCTTATCGATGATGAGACTTGGCCAAGAGGTGAATCTTTTCTCGAGTGGAACTTCACATTAGTATTCCTCAATGGTGAGGGATATCTCTGTTTTATTCGAAAAACTGAGATAGGGGGTTTCTCTGAACGAGATTGGTATGAGAGTGATTCTCTATACCGATGGCCTACTCTTCGATGTGACCAAGAAGAACAGCCTCGGGAAGAAAAATACCGCTCGGTTCCACTTCTTCTTGATTCCCTGTTTTACTCAGAACGTAACTGTTGACGCTGTGTAACCAAACTAGCGTTTGTTTGTCCTCTTCTCCTCTCGATTGCTACCTCGATTCTCCTCTCATTTCTCCAGATCAACTATATATACGTCGATTATCCCATGGGGGAAGGGAGGGGACATGAAGGCCCACCTTTAAGCCTCTCTCCCAGAGCATCACTGATCAACGTTGTGACCCTTCGACCTTCTGGTTTACGTCGGAGAAAGTGAAATTTTGCCTAGTTATCGAAAGTAGACATAAACAATAGGAGGGGACAGTGAGCCTGTTCATAAATTTTTATTCTAAAGGCCATCTCACCCTCCTTTGTTTATATTAGCGGATTACGAAATCTGCTGATGGTAATCCTTTTTTGCGAGCGATCTCAAGGATTGTTGGGACAGCGGAACAAAGGGGATAGGGTAAAGTATCGGAACATATAGAACGTAACTGTTGACGCTGTGTAACCAAACTAGTGTCTGTTTGTGCTTTCAATATTGATTTCCCCACAGCTATGTTAGGTTACGATAGGCTAGCTAACCAAAGCTATAATAGGCTAAGCTATGCAAATTTATTCTAGTCTAGGCTATGGTATGCTATACTAGTCTAGGATATAATAGGCTAGGCTATAATTATAGCCTAGACTAGTATACTATAGCTTAGTATAGCCAAGATAGAATAGGATACTATAGCCTAGCCAATATATACTTGCATAGGATAGACTAGCCTAGCATACTATAGGCTAACTTGGTATAGCCTATCCTAGCATAACCACACCTGACATAATATAGCCAAGCGTATCATTAATATGAAATGCTTGTTACCCCACATGTTGGCTGTCGATGTTCTCCTGCACCACCATTTTTTTCACAACAATGCCATGGTGGCCACTTCAAAAGGACGCACTTCATTTCATGTCAATATAGCTAAATATCGTAATGAAACTTAATTCAAAACAATCATGCCATATTCACCGACGTGAGACACTATATGAGAACCGTGAAAAATAACAACAGACATCCGAAAAATCAATTTTCTTTCCTAGTAAACACATACGTTGTGATGGCGGAAACCTGTTGCTCGCGTGTTGTTCACTGAGGATGGATGCTGTGTTGGTGGTGAGTGGAGGCATGCAATTTGAAGTAGTTATCCTACCAGAGCATTCGGTCGGTATTCCTCATGCTCATCCTATAGCCTACTTTATCCTACCTTAGCTTAGTATACCCAAGCCTATCGTATGCTAGTATAGTCTAGCCTAGCTTTGTAGACCCTAGTCTAACCTAGCATATTATAGTATAGCTTAGCTTAGCCTAGCCTAGTATAGCCTTGCCTAGTGTAACCTAGCTAACTCAAGCCTAGCCTAACCAGGTATGGCTTAGCATTGCATGCCAGAGCCTAGCCTAGCGTCGCCTAGAGTAGCCTAGCCTAGTATAGCCAAGCTATAATAGGCTACTATAGCCTAGTCAATATATCCTTGCATACGAGAGCCTAGCCTAGCCTAGCATACTATAGGCTAGCTTGGTATAGCCTATCCTAGCATAACCACACCTGACATAATATAGGCAAGCGTATCATTAATATGAAACGCTTGGCTATATTATGTTAGGTGTGGTTATGCTAGGATAGGCTATACCAAGCTAGCCTATAATATGCTAGGCTAGGCTAGGCTAGGCTCTCGTATGCAAGGATATATTGACTAGGCTATAGTAGCCTATTATAGCTTGGCTATACTAGGCTAGGCTAGGCTAAGCTAAGCTATACTATAATATGCTAGGTTAGACTAGGGTCTACTAAGCTAGGCTAGACTATACTAGCATACGATAGTCTTGGGTATACTAAGCTAAGGTAGGATAAAGTAGGCTATAGGATGAGGATGAGGAATACCAACCGAATGCTCTGGTAGGATAACTACTTCAAATTGCCCGCCGCCACTCACCACCAACGCAGCACCCATCCTCAGTGAACAACACGCGAGCAACAGGTTTCCGCCATCACGACGCCTGTGTTTACCAGGTAAGAAAATTGATTTTTTGGATGTCTGTTGTTTTTTTTCACGGTTCTCATATAGTG
Source organism: Ceratothoa steindachneri (assembly GCA_963969495.1). Lineage (NCBI taxonomy): Eukaryota > Metazoa > Arthropoda > Malacostraca > Isopoda > Cymothoidae > Ceratothoa > Ceratothoa steindachneri. The sequence continues at coordinate 9,025,247 of OZ018335.1, read as the reverse complement.
TCTCACATCAGTGAATATGGCGTGATTGTTTTGAATTAAGTTTCATTAAGATATTTAGCCATATTGACATGTAATCGAGTGAAATGAAGTGTGTCCTTTCGAAGTGGGAACCGTGGCATTGTTGTGAAAAAAATGGCGGTGAGGGAGAACATCGACCGCCAACATGTAGGGAAACACAGATGCGTGAAATGTTGAAAATTCCATATACTTTGAAATAATTGAAAAAAACACAACAAAAAGTGACTATTATGTATATTAGCATGAAAATAAATAGTGGTGGTGAACTAGTACATTTAAATCAAATGGAACAGTGTTTTGGGGAGGTGTAAAGTTGAAGGTGATTTTTAGTGAATTATGATGCGATCTCAGTGTCATTATGCTATAAGCACATGAAATAACTATTATATGGGTGACTTAGGTTATTAGAATGACTATGATTAATATTCAATTTGCAAAAAAGATTTTTACCACCGGATGTATTCGAGGCATGGCGGTCGTTGTACCTCCACATCACTACGTTTTTCGAAAAAAAAATTTATTTAAAATACTAATAAGCGTTTAAATACTGTAAAAAATACTGTAATATATAGCCAATTGCTAATATGAAATAAACAAGACTAATAATTCTTAAACTAAAAACAGGAATTTTGTTTTTGGGGGGTTCGACTTTACCTATTCATATGTCTAATGTCATTAACTCTTTCAGATCTAGCCTACTGCCTTCTTGAAAGTATGTCAGGAAAATTGGCAAGCAGCTCGACTGCACCAACCTGGAGGCTGCATTCAAGCACCGGGTTGCAACCAATTGCAGCATCAAAGCCGTCACTGAGGAATTCGGAGTCAAGAAAACAACTCTTGTGGTAAGTTTAAATATTCATTCATCCCATTTAGGCTACATCAAAGGTCTGGAATTCACCTCCTCAGTCTGTGTTTCCAGACTCGTTTAACACTTCCTCTTTTAAGAGGCAAGTCTGTCAGCATTTTCAGGACCATATTTCATTTTTTTACTTTATTTTGTAGCCTAGATTTTTTTTTTCATTTTTTAGCAAGGGGCTTCTAAGTCCTAATTCTTTTCTTTTGTTACAGATGCCTTCGATCGGTCCAAGAAGTTGTATGACGGGGTAACTTATGTGCCTGTACAGCCCCATACTAATAGGATTTTCACCCCACAACAGGATCTACATATAGTGGAATATACCATCCAAGCTGCCAAGATGTTATATGGCCTGCCCATGAACGAGGTGTGAAGAATGGTATACCAGTATGCCAAAGCTTGTGGGAGCCAGACGATCCCTGATGCCTGGGAGAAGGACAGAATGGCAACGCGAGACCGGTACTACTCGTTCATGGACCATCATCCAAACCTTGTGTTGAAGGCTCCGGAAGGCATGTCAATTGCCAGGATTGTGGCCTTCAACAAAGTTAATGTGGAAACCTTCGTTAAGGCTGACACATTAGCTATGGAGAAGAACGAATTCACTCGAGACCGGATATACAATTTAGATGAGAGTTCTTTGTCCACAGTTATGAAGCCTGTTAAGGTTGTGTGTGCGAGGGCTCAGCCAGAGGCCACGCAGGTAACTCGGGAAAGAGGGACACCATAACGTTTGTGGGTATTATAAATGCTGTGGGGCAGTCCATCTCACCAGTATTTATAATTCCCAGATGCAGATGGAAACCAGCTTTCACGAGGAACACGATCTTTGGTTCCAAAGGCTTATTGCATCCTAATGGCTGGATGAACGGTGAATGCCTCGTGCAGACACTTCAGCATCTTCATGAGAGGTCTGGTTCTTCTGTAGATAACAAGATTCTTCTTATCATGGACAATGGTGAATGTCACATAAACATTCATGTTGTGGAGTTTGCGATCAAGCATGGTATCGTGATTGTTACCTTGCCTCCGCATACGACAGACAAACTTCAGCCATTGGATGTGAGTGTGTTTGGTCCTTCCAAGACGTTTCTGCATGGCCAACTGAACGACCACTCTCTCATGCACCCTAACGAGCACATAACAGTGCACCACCTGTGAATTTTGCAGTAGAAGGTACTCCAACTTCTTATGATGGAGAGGAAGGACTAGCTGAAGGCCATAACTCTGAAGTATACCTTCTTGATCCGTCTCCCATGCATCCAGATGATGACCTGTCCCCTGCTGATATGATGGTGGAACCCTGCTTCTATGGGAACCCTGGCACCTCCAGTGACCTTACCACCCTAGGCCCTAGCACTACTGCCCCTGCCACCCCAGGCCCTAGCACTACTGACCCTGCCACCCCAGGCCCTAGCACTGCTAATCCTGCCATCCCAAGCCATATCAGTGATGACCCTGCCATCCCAGGCCCTAGCAATGCTGACCCTGCCATCCCAGGCCCTAGCACTGCTGACCCTGCCATCCCAGGCCCTAGCACTGCTGACCCTGCCACCCCATGCCCTAGTACTGCTGACCTTGCCACCCCAGGCCCTAGCACTGCTGACCTTGCAACCCCAGGCCCTAGTACTGCTGAGCCTGCCATCCCGGGCCCTAGCACTGCTGACCCTGCCACCCCAGAGAGTGTCAGGCCGTTTCCCAAGGCTGCACCTCGTCCTTATGAAAAAGGAAGTAAGAGGGTACGGGCCTGCATTCTGACTGAGAATGAGGAAGCAATCATAGATCTGAGGATGAAGGCAGAGAAGAGGAAGAAGATATAGGAGAAAAAGAAGGCAGCGGCTGAAAAGACGGCATTAGGAGAGAATAAAAAGTGTGCAAGGCGCAGGAAGTCTGTCCATGTAGAGCAAGATAGTGAGGAGAAAGACGTTGATAATGTTCCTATACAGCTCGATGCATCCTCAGATTACTCATATGAGGTGGAGGACGAGGACAATTGGACAGAATTTTTATACCCCTTTGCTGAGAAGGCACCAGAGGTGAGGGACTTCATATTTTTGCAGCCAAAATTTATCAATTATCATAATCCATTATCAGGAATAGCCTAATCTGGCATATATATTTATTTTTTGTTTTGTTTTATCTCAGTTTTCAATTCTTTTTCAGGTGGGAGACTTTGTTCTAGTTAAGCTGAAGCTGGAAGAGGGAAGGAACGTGAGCACATTGGTGGGCTATGTTGCCCAGGTCTTGGCCAAAAAGGAGGATAGGAAGTTTAATCTTTCTTTCCTTCGCATGAAGTCAGCTTTCTCCAAGGACACCTTTACCTTCCCTACCATCCTGGATGAAACGTCTCTCGAGCCAGGACAGTGTAAGGGTGTCCTGGTAACCACTAAGGGTGCCACCAAGAGACAGGCCGACCTGGTTAAGGTGTACCCCTCCTCTGATTGCCTTCAACATGAACTTCTGAGCCTGTAGTATCCTACAGGCTAAGGTATTTATTTGTATATAGTTTTATGTCTTGAATTCCCTCTATTTGCATGTAATTAGGCTATAAGTTGCTCAAATATACTTTAAGGTGTCTTAAATTTCCTCTCTGGTTCAAATAGTTGTTAATAATTCATAAAATTTCATAAAAATTCAAAAAATCATTTTTGTCTGCCAGTTAATTTTGTTTTGTCAAATAAATGTTAATTTTTTTATGAGCTTATCTTTCATTTCATCACTTAATAATGTTGGGGGGGGGGCGCTAGGGTTATCATATATGTTGATTTCAGGCAAATGAAAAACAATGTTTTTTGTTTTATGAGCTTCCAAAATAAGGGTCGATGTTTCCCTGCGGTAGAGGAACACTGACCGAGGTCCCCCAAAATTTTGAAGTGCCAAAAATGACACTTATTTTCGGAGTTGACAATTTATGAGTATATCATAGGTGGGCCATGTTGCGACGTTTGTTTTGGGCACAGTTTGCACTCGCTCAGGTACAAAATGGAATTTTTATGCAGGTTATTCTACTAAAAGCTCGGTGTTCCCTCCAACCCCCCTACTATGCTAGGTTATACTAGGCTAGATAGATTATACTAAGCTAGGATTAACTATGCTATGCTATACTATGCTGTGCTAGATTATACAAAGCTGTGCTATGCTATACTATGATATGCAATAATATACTATGCTCTAATCTGCTATGGTATATTATGCTATACTATGAGTACGTGTCAATCTTTTCAACATTCTAATTATATAAATGCCGGAGTATGGGGGTGCTCAAAATTTGCAGCCCTACTTATGAATTCTCAATGTTGTTGTTGTTGTTTTTTAATATAATTTTAGTTCTACTTATTTTTGTCATATTGGGGAATTAAATGACTATTATTATATTAATAATTATATCTATTTCACTTTTTATTCTTATTCCACCGTTTGAAACATATTCAGCAGTGTGCTGAAGATTACGTGGCTTCAGTACTACCATCCTACCAGTGGGATTTGATCTACAATTGCTTTTAAAATTAGGACAAGACTGGCGACATTCACACATTTGAACACCTAAATTGAAAATAGCAGAGTTGTTGCCATGTCAACTCCAAACTCTGGTTGACGTTCAGAAATGTGGATGTGAGAAACTACCCAGCAGCCAATCTTGCAAAGGATATTTACCGTAAAGTGCTTGAAAAGTGGGAACGAGGAAACAGTTCTTTTCTAGCCTTCGTTGTAAATTCAAGAGGTAGCATCTAAAACAGATCCAAAACTGGGAGCAGGCCAAAAACATATCCTTTGGGAGAGGAGAGCTACAGGCCTAAGACACTTTCATTACAAAACTAGAAACTTGTTCATATCCTCAGGCGCAAGTGTTAATTGTTTTTTTGCTGTGAATTTGACTGCCCTGGTTGCAAAAACGAAACTCAAATTAATTTAAATCCTCTATAGAGAGGAAGCTCTCTGTGAAGGAACTTGTTTTCATTAAAGGTCAGAGAGAAATGATTACTTCTTTTGGACCACATCGGGTTTAGTTATTTTTATACAGAATTAGGATGTGCCTATGCTTATTTTTCTTCTCCAAATTGATAGGCCTTGTTTTATGTCTGATTTCAGATGTCACAGAAGAGAAGATTGTATCAAGATAGTTATTTGGACTATGGCTTTACCTATATTGTCAAGGACGGTGCACACATCCCTCAGTGTGTTGTGGGTTTAAAAACCTTCTCCAATGGCATCATGAAACCTTTCCAATTGAAGATGCATCTGGCAAATGCTTATCTACAGTTGAAATATAAGAATCGTAGCTCTTTTGAGGTCAAGTTATTCAGCTTGAAGAGGATGAAGATAGATGAATCTGGTACGTATCAGCAAACCAACATCAGCATAGTGCGGGCTTCATATGTTATTGCTCTTCAGGTGGCCGAGGCAAAGAACCTCCACACGATTGGTTAAAAGCCTTTTGAAACCATGTATCGTTGAAAGTGTGAAGTTTGTGTTGGGAGAGGAGGCATCACAGAAGATAAAACATATCTCCTTGTTCAAGAACACCATAAAGAACAGAATTGCCGAAATGTCTGAAAACATTAAGGAAAATGTGATGTCAAAGGTAATGTCATCGCCCTTTTTTACTTTAACTTGATGAGTCTACGGATGTCACCAACATTGCACAACTGCTTGTTTTCGGCCGCTACATCTCTGACAAAGGATTTGAGCAGAAGTTTCTTTTTTGCCGGCCATTAGATACGACAACAAAGGCAGTTGATGCAATGGCAGTAATTGCAGATTTCTTTGAAGAGTCTGGACTGAGTTAGAGCAAACTGGAAGGGGTTTGCACAGACGGTGGCCCTAATATGCTTGGTTCACGATCAGGATTCATCGCTCTTGTGAAGCTCTCGCTTCAAGGACAATTCCAAAGAACCTTCATGTGGACTTGACTGCCTCCATAAACATTGTTAACTATGTGAAAGGATCTGCCTTAAACACTCGCCTTTTCCGCCAGCTCTGCCGAGACATGGATGCTGAACACACTGCTCTTTTATTTCACACACAATCGCGATGGCTTTCAAAAGGAAACATGCTGGCGCGGGTGTTTGAACTGCGGGAAAGGGTAAGGTTGTTTGGGGGATACAGCAACGAGGTGGACTTGCTTTCTCCTTCAACAAGGAAGGAATTGAAGCACGAATGGCTTATCTTGCTGATTTTTTTTAAACTGAATGAACTAAATAAAAATTACAAGGACAGAGGAGCAGCGTGATTGTGCACACTGATACCATCAATGCTTCCACGGCAAAACTCCAAATTTAGGGAAAACAAATGAAAAAAAGGAAATACAGCATTCTTTCAGCGCTTGAGTGACATATTTGGTGAGAAAGATATCGAGCACCTATTGAAGGATGAAATCACCACTCACCTTGATCATTTGGGGGACGAGTTCAAACGATATTTTCCTGGTATCAACACTAAAGACATTTCAATGAGGCTAACAAGAAACCCATTTATATTTCAGGTGGATGATGTCCCTGAGGGCATGCAAAATAGTTCTTGGAGCTCAAACCTGACTCTTCTGCCAAGGATGAGTTTCGTGCACAGGATCTTGAAGACTTCTGGGTTAATGTGCGTGGAGCATACCCAAAACTGAGCACCAATGCATTGAAAATCCTCATTCTCATTTCCACAACCTACCTTTGTGAGTCTGGATTCCCTACTTTACTCACAATCAAGCCCAAAGCACGAAACCGACTTGAGGTGGGATGTGACATGCGCTGCACACTTTCCAAAACTATCCTTGATATTGATACAGTGATGCACAAGAGGCAACCTCACCCTTCTCACTAATCTACTTCTAAAGTAGAAGAGCAAACCAAAGTCCTTTTAGTTGTTACTAACCGCTCTCTATCCGCTTTACTCTGTAACTCTATGTTTATCAATATACATATTTGTACATTTTAAAAATAAATTAGTAAATAACACAGTGTGTTTTGACTACTCTTTCCCTCATACACATGAAGGGGGAAAGCTGGATGGTTGAACTGGGTGCAAGGGGAAATGACAGAAAAAAGTTTGGGAACTATGGGTATAAGGGGTCTCATAAGCATGTAGGATAGGCTATTTTGCTATTATGGCTTTGAAATACAACATACCAACACTCTTATAGCTCGAGAACAACCCAGATATAAGCTCCATAGAAAATCTAAGCGTAAATGGTATGCATACCTATATAATTCAAATACTAGAACCATTAATTCGACTGCGGCACAGGAATACCGACATACTTGTACATCTCGTCCATTCCATACCAATCGCATTTCTTTGCTAAAAGAGGCTAAAGGGAGCTTAACAAGGTATTATTAGTATAGATATTGTAAGATTTAATATAATGTATACTTAATGATTAGATAACATATTACTTTAAAAATTATTTAAAGGCGTCAGTTTGCTGACTATGTTGGCAACTGTATATATATGAGGAAATAAAAACCTTACAATCGACATGAAAAAATTTACTCTAGGGGAAAACAAAGAGGAGATTTACGGAAGATGAAGTGTATATATGGTACAAATAATTCAATAAGGTAACAAGGTGGTAATACTTATAAAAATAATGCGATTATCCGAGTACGAAAAAAATATTCGGAGGATAGAAATGAAGAGTGAATAAGTCGCCTCCTAGTAAGTAAATCCCTCTAAACAGTTTTTACAGCCCCAATAAACATTCTTGTGGGTTTATTTACCATTAAAAGAGCAGCAATCAAGAGACAATACTTCAACTCTATTCATCATTATTCTATCACCATAACCGTCATCTTTCTTCCCAACCTAAGATCAACCTTAGATTAGGTGTAAGGTTAGGTTGGGGTAGAATATAGTTTCTTTTTAATCGCGTGCGACTCTGTATCTCACTATGTCGGTCGGTCCCCATTTTGCTATTCTTTTTTTGTTTTGGTAATAATATTGTAACTATTCGGCCGATTCTAACGAAGTTTGAAATTCTCATGTTGTTTTACATTCCCTTTCGAATGCTATAATTGTCATGGTCCTCACAAGGTTAGTCCGGGAATTATTGAAAGTTTCGAAGGTCATAAATCAGAATAAGTGAGGGCACGCGACTTTGGTCAGCAGACCTTGTTTATATTCCTAAGTATTTGCACAGGAATCAAAAGGGTGAAGCTTCAGAAGATCTACTTATTTTTAAGATACTAGCACTCTGAGTACGGTTCTATTTTAAGTGATACTATCTTAAAAATAACTGCTTTCCGCGCCAAAACGAAGCCGTAAATGATGACTCAAATGCCTAAAAATATTTTAGTAGTTTTTTACTACTAAAAACGGTGTTTGGTTCCTGGAAGCCATTATCGAGCCCTGCTATGGGTTGCCAGTATGGGGGGCTACTCCCCCCATGCCACTCCCTCACTTCGCTCATGCCTCAAGAATAAGTAGTACACAATTTGAAAGCCTAGCAAAACTAAATACGCAAAAAGCATACGACACCATCATCACGAACGCTTGACAAACGTTTTTGGGCGCGAAATCAGCGCTGTTATAATTGCTTGCATCCAGTTGCCAATGCGTGAATTAAGTTTGAATTTAATGTTGCCAATGTGTGAAATTCATGGTTTCTGGCGGACTTATTTTTAACACCACCAATGCGTAGTATCTAAAAAATCTGTACTTTCCGCGCCAAAACGCAACTATATCTGACGACTGGAATGCCTATGAAGAGCATTAGTACTTTTTTTAATGCTAAAAATACGGCGTAGGTTTTCTGAAGTTTAACCAACAAAAGTAAATTTCGTACACAACATTAAAATCTACTGTTAAATTGCTTCTTTCAATTTCAAACTAAAGAAACTGGTTTTATATTAGAATTTAAATTTTACTTACGTGTCCGATTCCCCACTAGTGGACCTTTCTTGTAGATGGGGCACGAGTTTGAGAAGGGGAAGCCCGCCCTCCCAGTCAATAACGCACCCAAGGACCTCTCTCTGCTACTCCTACTATGGAATTATTACGGATAGATTTTATCTTAATCTCGCCACTGATAATTTCTCTCCACCAATTTAGGTTTCCACTTAATAAAATAATTACTTATATGAACTATTTTGAAATTAAACGTGTTTTCACCAAACATTAGTTAGAATTAGAAGAAAAATCCTGATTTGTTTAATAAGGTTAAACACTATTGAAAGGCTACTTTTTGCGTATTGCCTATTGGGTTTGTTTGAACACTATTAATTTTCATAAACTTTTTTGTGTGTGTGTGAGAGATCCATAGTTAAATACAAAACGTTTGTTTACATCTTTGTTAAAAGATAAGTATGAATGAATTTAAAGATAACGATAGTTTAGAATTTTATGCCAATAAGTTCCGCAAGTCAAACACCTAAACCATTCCACGTATTTATTTTAACTGACAAATCCGACATCATGCTCCAGCTAAGTTTATGCGCGTAGCCTATGATTATAAACTTAAGCTTTGTTTCCAAACTAATAACGATAACGATTTCGAAAAAGAATTTTATTAATTTTTGAAGTAAATAAATTACTATAAATAATAAATAAAATAAAAATAATTTAAAATTATAGTTCTACGAGTAGCAGATGTTTATTTTTGATAAACCAGGAGGCCGTTGGAACAAGGCATGATTCCCTCATTCACGGAGATCTTGGAGATTACTTGCATGGAGTTCATCTTATCTTCCGTAAATATGTCAATGCAAAAGTTCATTTTTAAGCAGGGCGTCGTTGACTTTGTACTGTTGTGAGGGTTTCAAAAATGGCATATAGCAATTGTCTGATTTGCCATCGCTAGTATAAATACTTAAGATTACGCTCTTAAATACCGAATAAATATAGAACAATTGAAACACGATTATTAAATACGTTGTTGGCGTAAGAAAATGAATTTAAGGGCCAATTTCCAACGTTTATTTTGATAAATTACCGCGAAAAGTATGATTAGCATTCCAAAAGTGATAATTAATGTGAATAATAATCTGTAATTATCTTCAAACCGCCAAGATATATCAATTTCCCACAAAGTCAGGTTGGTGCGCATCAATGCCAGTGAAGCTACTCGCCCCTCCGATCCCCTTTCTTTATACCCTATTGAGCTCATACCCCTACCCTCCCGAGCCTATCATTCTCTTTCCATGCCGAAAGCTCTTCGCAGTAATGGGGTGGATATATCGAAAAAAATCTGTATATATCAAATGTACATTGTACAATAAGTACTATAAAATACAGGCTTAACACAAGAAAGAAACTGGTCATTTTCAAACAAAAAAGAAGAAATGACCCCGCCTTCCCCCCCCGCTCCCAAACAAACCACAGAGAAAGATTTAAGTATCTTTTATTAAACAGCCTCCGAAATAGAAGAAAAACAGCCCGTCAATTAAAGCATGAGGTGAACAGAATCTAATATATATATATATATATATATATATATATGAGGAATTAAACCACATTCTCCGAAGACAATTTAATTCAGAACAGTTTGGGTGTATCTCACACCCTTTTTCAAGTGACTGGATAGAAAATGTGAAAAAAGTGCCTACATACATAACACAGGGTCAGGTCGTGAAAGATCCCCTCTTTTTTCTCCCAATCTCCTACTTGAGGCTAATCAGGGAGGGAGGGGGGGTAGGCCTAAACATATTGAAAGGCTGACATTTCACTATTTTGTTTATTTGCTTTCGTATTACAGGATTAAAAAAAAATTGACCCTCAGATAGATTTAAATTAGGAACTGACGATATCAAGCTCGATTCTACGATTCTTCTCTTAACATAGTTAGCCGATTTAAATACCATTTTACTTCCATTGAAATCGATCGAATGATTCAAGTCTCTAACATGGCAAAATATTCCACTGCTTTGGCTGCCCACTCTAATATCTCTTTTGTGTTCGTACAATCTCTTGTCTAGATTTCTTCCCGTTTTCCCTATATAAACTTTATGGCAATCGTTGCATGGTATTGCAATCATCAATTGGTTTAAGGAATTATTATATTTAAAGGCTAGATTAATACTCGCTTTTCCAAATATGTCCTTTAAACTATTTAATTTATTATTAAATGGCAATGTTATATATTTGTTGAAGTCATTAGTGTGGGAAGGCTTATTACCATAGAATGTTTTCCTAGCTGCAAAATGGGCAGACGATATGAACCAATCGGGGTAATACAAATTAGAAAAAATGGTCCTGATAATGACAATTTGTTCATCTAAATAGGAAGGATGACATATTTTATATGCTCTAAGGAAAAGGTTAGAAATTACCGATTTTTTAACAGTATTATCGTGAAACGAAAAATAAAGTATATAGGCATTCGAGTGGGTTGGTTTCCTATAAACGTCAAGTTTTAATTCATGGTGATCTTTATTAATGAGGACATCTAAAAAGGGTAATCTATTATCATATTCCCATTCATATTTAAATTTTATGGAAACATGCAAATTATTCAAATTATTAAAAAAGGTATCAAAATCATGGCCATTAGGCCATACAGAAAATACATCGTCAATGTACCTTAACCATATAAAGTTAGGGGGAGAAATTGTGGGAAGGAGTTCAGTCTCAAAATATTCCATGAAGAGACATGCCAATATCGGAGATAAACTATTTCCCATGCTAAGGTCAAATATTTGTCTATAAAACTCATTATTTACTCGAAACACATTGTCAGAGAGACATAATTCAACTAAATCGATAAATTTACTCGTAAAATGGGTTTAATTCCTCATCTTTTCTTGCGATATTGCATTAATTTTCATTATATATATATATATATATATATATATATATATATATATATATATATATATATATATATGACAACTATAGAATACCAATTATCGCGACCTTGAAGGCCAACAAAGATCACCATTGGGGGTAACATGACCCGGGAAGTAGCATAGGCTACTCAGATTTGGCAAAAGTGGTGCCACCTGATAGTCAAAATACAAACATATATTTGCTAAGAGCTGCAGATGCTTAGCATGTCATTTAAATTGATCTTTAAGGCTAACAAAGGCCACAATCAGGCTAGATAATTCCTATTTAGCTTTGGAATCACGCTAACTCTCAAATTTTTATCTATAAGGCACTCGATCTGGTCTGTGGCTACAACTTCGGTCGCTCATAACTGACAGTTATTCACGCATGCGCGTAAACTGCAGGGCGCTTACGGTGTAATGTTTACTTATTGCAAGTATATTATATGATATATAATAGAGTGAGCACTCAACTCTCCTGAATCTGCATTCAGCCCATATATAATATAAATAATAATCAGCAAGTAAAGATATTTATATTTGTGCCTCAATATAAGAATTTCACAAAATATGCATCTGTATTTATTTGCGTCCCTATGCTAGTACCTTCATATTTCCTAGAATGAAAAAGTCTCAAGTTCCACTGTTTCGAGAAGACTATGTGAAAATGGCTTATATGGAAGAGTCGCTATCAGGGAACCTTTGCTTCGCAAACCAAACCTAATGAAGCGCCTGCAATTTCCAAAATCTACAAAAAATGGACAGTCGAACAGTAGATGAAAATTCTTTGGACAGACGAGTCCAAATGTGAACCTTTGGTCCAGACCTTAATCGTAGTGAAGAGCTGTAGAATTTTTTAAATGAACTTGATAATTCAAAATTACCTCACAAAAAAATGCTTTGGCAACAAATGTAAAAGGCCCTCGATTGCTAAAATCTTCCAAGTGTGAATGGAGGACTTTTGATTGTTTTCTTCGAAGTGGCGAGGTTAGACTGAAGGTGAGGTCTCGATTGAAGGTTTGGATTGGGTTTAATACAGATGCGGTCGTGTTAGGCTTTATTACCTGTCAACTCTTATTGCCTCATATATGAAATAAAAACAGGCACTCCACGCGCATGGCTATGTGCCAATGACGTATAATTTAGATTTTTTTCCGAGTTCTCAGGTATAGAAAATGCTAGGCTTTTTCATTTTCTTCATATATATATATATATATATATATATATATATATATATATATATATATATATATATCAGGGCTGGGAACTAAAATGAATATGGATTCGAGCTCTTTATATTTGTTTTTCGATTCAAATTTTTCGACTTTTCGATTTTTTTTATATGGATTTGGATTCGAATTCGAGTTCAGTCTGCATTTCAAATGCTTAAATCTATTATTTCAGAGTTCTATTTGCTTTTTTTCTCGTAAAATATAATTTATAACAAGGTAACATAAAATTTTTCCCCCTCTTATTACACATTTTCCTTGAGTTAAGGTAAATTCGTTATTTACTGTGTTATTTTTTGTTGACAATAGCTATCCATATGTACCAGATTCACTGTGTACTTTTCTATTGAAATTAATGGGTAAAATCTTCGCAAGGACCCAATGCACGGAAACCGTATGTAAGGATGGAAAAAAACGCAGTCAAATGGAAGTTTTTAATGGAATGCTACATCTTTTCTCTATTTAAATATTATGCAATAAAAATACAGAACCCACGAAGCATTTTTAAGCATCGTACATTAAAACATTGTGCCAAAAAAATGGTAAAGTATATTGCAAATTTTCATTATTATATTAAAATATTATTCAATAAACATACAAAATACAAATAATATATTATAAGAACAATTTAAGCTCGTGTAAAAACAAACTTGACAGCCAAATGGTGAATATATTTGACATAAATTTAAATTCAAAATCTCTTAGGAATTTAAACACTCGGAACAGAAGAAAGGTTTAGCTTTGGGTCCTTCTGTGATTAGCAAAACAAGATTAGGACGAAAGATTAAAATATATATTTGCCTACTATTCACAAGTTAAACCACTGTTATTTCTTGGAATTCCTAAAATATTTTATTAATTATACTCGACGTTTTCGCTTCAAACTAATATTCAAAATCAATTCAAGTTTGAAATCGAGTTTTTTAATTCTTTTTCGGTTCAAGTTTTCAAACGTTTTTCATTTCGAATTTTGTTTTTCAGATTTGAGTTTGAAAATATATAAATTTTAAATGTTTATCGATTTGAATTCGATTCGATTTCCCAGCACTGATATATATATATATATATATATATATATATATATATATATATATATATATATATATATATATATATATATATATGTATTTAAAGGCCCTATCTTTCCGTTCTCTACATCGCCCATTTTCCTTCTTAAGCTTTTATTGGTTCACGTGATATTCTCCTAAGTGTTATTCCGGGTTGTGTTTCCAATTTTCATTTCTTTGGGCCTTTAAATAAATCTATAAAAAATCACGTGTCATGTGATTTTCAATTTGCTCATTTGCTCATTCGCGGCCAATTCTTATTTTATTGTACTATATGTATTTATAGTCAGCTCTACAAGGTTTCTGCATCTTTCTCTCTGTCTTCAAATTTTATTTGAAAGGCAGAAAATAAAAATGGCATAGCCTTGTGGTGGTTGTATTATCACCCGCAGATCCTGTAGTTGCTTTCTTTATATATATATATATATATATATATATATATATATATATATATATATATTGTGGTTTATTATTTTCTTGCACTGGATATATATCTCATTAATGTAATATATTCTACAGCCCTAACGCAAATACATGTTCTTGGTGTAAAATTCGAGAAAAAACTTGAAAAAATTTAGTCTCATTACTGCCAGAGAGAAAGAAAGAGAGAGAGAGAGAGAGAGAGAGAGAGAGAGAGAGAGAGAGAGAGAGAGAGAGAGAGAGAGAGTAAGATCTGATATTAATATATATTCTTAACTTTGACATTTTATCAAACAACATTAGATTACACTTAAAATATTACAAAGTTTAACTTGTTCAATTTTGGGGGGGCACGCGCACACACACACTATATATATATATATATATATATATATATATATATATATATATATACATATAGCGAGATAAGTAGTTGATGCTTGTATGAGAGAAAGGTTTGATTGAGTGTGGCAGGGGTCACCTGTTGCGAGTTGGAACAAATATCCCTTCTCTGCCTCATAATTTTGTGTTCGTTCTTGAGGGTGTCCACCAAATAAGTTCGTATTTGGATTTTGCAAACAACTGTATAAAAAAATAACTTTATTTTGAACTTGCTATTTAATGATGAATGGCTTGAACTTTTGAATCCTGCTTGTGAATCTAATCCACCAAGGTGGCTGGATCACAACGACGAAAACGAAGTGATTTGATCGACTCTGTAGATAATGTGTATCTGACTGTGTGAATAATGTGTGCTTGTTTTATATGTGTAGAGAAGGTGGGCGTAACCAATGGATTTTCTGTGAAGGAACTTTTGTTTTAAGTCAATGTTTCTTCGAGAGAGAAGGAGAGCAGAGATTGCTTATCAAAGGAATTTGATAGATAGGTGGTGAGAAAATGAATTTGTGATAACAGATTTTTGAAAATATAATATTAGTCTAAAAGTCTGGCTTCAATAAACAGATGGAAGGAAATGGCTAAATGACAGTTCTATAGCAATGGAGTTTGTTCACCTAAAGGAAGATAAGTGACCAGGGCGAGATCAATAGTCGTTCCTGTCAGAACACGTGAGTGTGGGAAAGAACGAGTACATAAGTGTGTGTAACCTTTGTGTACACATATATATATATATATATATATATATATATATATATATATATATATATATATATATATATATATATATACATATATGAGGCCTTTCTCATTGATTTATATATTTAACATATTTAATCTAACTAACTTTCTTAGAATGCATCATATTGTTCAATATGTATGATCATTTTGCAACACAATTTTTGTTCCTGGTCAGTAAGTGTTATTTTCCAGCTCCCTTTTATTGCAAAACAATAGAAAATAGCCATTATTTGCTTTAAAGTTTGTTTTTGTTGCCTGTATGATGAAATATTTGATAAAAATAGGCAAATTTTGTTGTTTTTTTTATCCATTGTAGGGCAAAAATAAAAAAAACAGAATTAAATTAAAACCATTTTATTGAAACTCGCACAAGAAACATATAAAAACAAGTAAATAGAAGTTAGAAGAGTAGTTTTCCTCGATTTCCGTTTTAATGCAAATCACTTCCCCGCACAAGCTCCCAAATGTGTCTCCCATCATGTTTTCGTTGTATACTCATTGGTATCTAGATTCAGTATATCTTGATGGAAGCTCCCATTTTTCTCCCCTGACTTTGCTCCTATATTTTCCTAAACTTTTCAAGATGGGTATTCAGGATGTGCACCTTAATGCTATGAGTAAACATCTCATGAACAACTTCCACTACCTCTCGATTACTGGAATTGGAAGGTCGACCGTTTCTTTGAATACCAGTTACAGATCCTCTAGATATGAGTTTTGTGTGATAATTCTTGATTTTCTTAGCGTTAACTTGAGCGTGTCTTCCTTTAATGGTCTTCCACCATCTTTGCACTTGAACAACGGATTTCCAAACTTCGTAACCTACCGCTAGCTGGGTACGCTGTTGTGGGGTAAGACGTCCAGCCATCTTTGTAGGACTTCCAAATTTCAAACAAATTAATCGATTTGAAAAGAAAACAAAGACAGGATAAATTAAATTGTCCCATACATCAAGGAACACATACAAAAAATTGAAAAAATATTTCATTATATAAATAAATTATAAGTATTTTTCATACTTGATATTATGTCCTGCAACAGAGACTTCAGTTCTTTG
This sequence comes from Ceratothoa steindachneri, assembly GCA_963969495.1. Lineage (NCBI taxonomy): Eukaryota > Metazoa > Arthropoda > Malacostraca > Isopoda > Cymothoidae > Ceratothoa > Ceratothoa steindachneri. The sequence continues at coordinate 9,008,715 of OZ018335.1, read as the reverse complement.
TGGTGTGTTTCTTATGGTAATGTGGTGTGGAATCTCTACTGTCTCAAAGACAGAGATGACATGGAAACTTGGTAAAACCTCCCTGGACACCCATCAAACATGATACCATTTTGAAATTTCCAATCACTTTCCAACTATAGTCCTTATAATTCAAAGCTTGTATCAGGACCGTGATATTGTTGTAGTCCTCCTTGAGATATATCGAATGAGCTAAAGAAGGGATGGATGCTCATTCCAATTAAAGAGAAGTACAGCTTTAATGGTTCTTGAGGAGCTAACACGCATTACATATATATATAATTGCACTTGCATCAAACAGGCCAAATATATCATTGCCGTAGCGTAATCCAACTTGATAAGTAAAGATTCTTGAAAAATGTTTATGACATTTTCCTTTGGCTTGTCACTTACAGATTTTCACGTAGCAAGTCCTACTCTTCAAGGATTTGTTTCTTTGACAAAGCAAGATATCTGACAAGGTCATTGAGGTCTCTTTGGTTTTGGATAGTGTGGATTCTTCTCAAGAGCCATATCTCTGACACTGTAGTCGAGATCTTCGCTTATCTTTTCAGCTTCTGAACTGCTGCTTTCTTCTGAGGTTGGCTTATTACTTTCTGGTGGGGTATGCCCAGGAAGATAGCAACTCTGTGGTACTGTTGCAATATAAGATGAAAGATCAGGATAGGAAAGAGCAGGTGCATTTTTTGTCACCTCGACGTTCGGAACGGTCCACTATGCAGATAAGTAATTGCTCTAGTGGACAGTGGGTTCACGAAAAATCCTGGGAATGGCAAACTTAATGGCTCTTCTTTCCCCTTTATACCATCCTATAAAAGTAAAAGTGTATACTTTATTACTATTTTTGCTTACAAAAAAAAAATAGCTTAAATACTTGTGACATTTAATATTTTACTCTTTACAACAGACATTCTTTACCTTCTAGTATTGTTGCAGTGTTCACAAGCAAAATGATTTTCACAGGGTTTGTCTTGGTCCCCGAATAGCACACATTCTCATAGATGCTGTCCATAGAACTTTTTTGCTCTCGTTTTGATGAACTGTCTGCAGATATGACAGAATGAATCAGGAGAATTATTTAAGCCTCCTGATAACATTTCTGTTGTGATGCATTCACTATGGCAGCTAGAGCTGAAATGATAGAAGATATGCGAATCCTTATATAAATATTTCTGGAATAATATTCCAAAAGGTTTTAGAAGTTTCCAGGGGTGTGTTATGGCCAGTTCTGGAACATACTTGAAACTTCATAAGATTCTCGAGAAATAGATATTAGCCCAGTCGTATGGGTGGCGCAACTTAATAAGGTTGAGGAACACTCCAGGAGACTTTTCTAGCTAATTAAAGAATTCAGGGTTATTTCATTATCATATATATATATATATATATATATATATGTATGTGTGTGTGTGTGTGTGTGTGGTTAAAAGGCTATTTTTGGCAAAGGTATGAACCCATTTTCAAGGATATGATTTTAGGAATATATGTATACAAACATAAGAAATTTATAGAAAAGTTATCAGATATTTATAAATTAATTATATGGGAAATGGGAAACAGCATAGGTAACAATATTCTAATTATAAAAATGTAAGGCTTTTAACTATTAGGGAATGGGAAATATGTTTTTGTTTTTCAAATAACAACTGAGATTAATCAGTTTTGGGTGTCTTCGTTGTTAAAAAGGGAGATAATGGAAATATTGGAACAATATGGGTTGCTTGGGAGGAAGGGGTTAGCGTGTGTGATTCGTGGGTGTTTATAGTTGTAGTAAAAGTGGAGATGATCTTGTGTCCGAATTTAAAGTGGGGTTTGTAAATATAATATAAAGAGATTCCACTGTACGTAGTTGGTTTTCGGTGTTTGCTGTATCTTTAATGGACAAATTATTTAAGTGTGGTTGTCAGTTTTCGTTGTGTATTCGGATAGGGGAGAATTCGGGAGTTGTGAGCGGAGCTCCAGTTCTGTTGCTGATGCCTAAATGTGCGCAAATGCGGGTATGTGGTGTGCGCTGTGTTGATCCCCAAAACACCTCGGAATTACATCTCGAGCAGGTGAATTCATATATGATGGAGGATCGAAGCAGCTTTGGTATTTTCTCCTTCAATGTTGAAAAGATGTTGTACTTGGCGTGTGTTTAAAAAAAATGGTATAAAATATGTGGCAGGAAAGGAATTTTTAAGAAAGGGTAAAAGTTTGGCCCAGAGAAGTGAATAAAGGGGTTTTATATATGTAAGAGGTACAAAAACCTTCTCTTTAGGAACGTTCTATAAGGGGTCTTTGGGGTTAAATCTTTTATTGATAAAATTTCGAAGAGTTCGGTCGTATAAGTTTCTAAGATATTCGTTTTGTTGGAAATAATTAGTAAAGAAAGAGACCTCGTTTTGGAAATTGAGGTATGATGAGGCGAGATTGTAAGTGCGTGAAAGTAATGTTTTGATAGAGTTTATTTTTATTTTAGTGGCGCAATGACTAAGAAAATTGGGTCCAGAGCCCGTATGTGTAGGTTTGCGGAGAATGGAAGTGGAGAAACGGTCGGTTGTGCGTGTTATTAGTAGATCTAAGAAAGGAATGGAGTTGTTGTTTTCCTTTTCCTAAGTGAATTTAATATTTGGGTGTAACTGGTTTATCCATAACCCTATATTTTAAGAACGAGATTTTTTGAAGGTTTGAATAAGATTTTTTCTTTTAGTTCAGTTGTCAACTAAGTAGATTTATTTTTCTTATCAAAGTTATTTCTATTAATTCCTTTATAATATCAAACAATAAAATGGTGAAGTTCAGAAATAAATATAAGTATCGAATTTTTGTGACTTTTTAAAACTAAAAGAATTACAAATGGTGAAGTTCAGAAAATTTATTAAAATTTTGGCATGGAAATTATTATAGCAAATTTAGATGGAGAAAAGAAAAAGAATCATGATAGGCCGTAGGACACAGACCGAAGAAGAAGAAGAAGAAGAAGAAGAAGAAGAAGAAGAAGAAGAAGAAGAAGAAGAAGAAGAAGAAGAAGAAGAAAAAGAAGAAGAAGAAGAAGAAGAAAAAGAAGAAGAAAAAGAAGAAGAACAAGAAGAAGAAGAAGAAGAAGAAGAAGAAGAAGAAGAACAAGAACAAGAACAAGAACAAGAACAAGAAGATGATGAAGATGGAGATGATGAAGATGATGAGGATGATGAAGATGAAGAAGAAGAAGTAAAGGGTGTTAAAATAAAGAGTCTATAAAGGGAATTAAAAAAGGCGGTTAAGATTAGCAAATAAGGCCGTAGGCCACCCCCCGCAGGGGTGCCTGTGTAACCAAGCTCTTCCTGTTAAGGACGAGAACAGCGGCTTGTGTACTCTAGGAATTTATTAGGTGAATTTTTAGAGCGGAAAAGGGCAATCTTGTCGTCTACGCATCTCATGTAGAAGATAGGACAGAATTGTAATGGGGATTTGTCAAATACTTCCTCTTCTAAGTTACACATGAGAATTGCGAGAGGGGCAGCAATAGATCTGCAGTGCTCGTGTTATATAATAGGTAGGCTGCTAGCACCAAATTGCAAGGTTTAATAAGTTCAGCGAGAAACTGCACAAATGGACGCTTGGTGGATTTATTAACTCCTAACAAATTGCCTTGCATGGAAAATAACGGAAATAATGTTTCATGTGAGAATTAGGAGATGAAAATATATATGTTAATTTGTATATATTAATTAATATAAACAATAAGGAAATGAAAATGCATATGTTAATTTGTATAAAGATGAGGCAAGCGATCAATAGAGTCGCGCGCGGGAACACTCAAAATACGAACACGGAAAGCAGATATCAGGTCGAACCCCTGATTCAATACGAGGTCACGCATAAGCAGACATTCGCGTATTGGGAAAGATTTATCAGAAAATGGTTAGGCTAAAAAGCAGCTGAACAAATACAGACTTTGACCAAGTGAAATTTTAACACAGATCTGTAAAAAGCGATTCCTATAATAGAGATAAAACTATTGGAAATATGTAGGTAGCTCCGCCCTAAGGGTGGAAATTAACGAACCAGACCACTGGGGTAAGTTCTCCCGGACAAGTCTAAGTCACGCCGCTTAAGAAACAAACACAAATATATATATATATATATATATATATATATATATATATATATATATATATATATATATATATATATATAGTCAGAAAGACAACCAGAGTCAGAGAAAGAGAATCATAATTCGTTAACAACGTTTACTCCCTTGGTAGCGTTACGGTACCCGTTTAATTCGCCTAAGTCCGGTCGCATTTGAACCCAATACTTCGCATAGAATCGAAAGCCTACTTATTGCCCGCAAAGTACTCGTGACGTGCCACTTGTCCCTTTAATCGGCCAATAGAAGAAGAAAATGATTTTTGCTACGTCCTTTACGAAGTCCTTCTTTCCCCCGATTACCGGGAAACCTTCGGTATGCCCAGCCTAAATCATAAATCTCGTAGAAAATTATTAAGGAGTCAGAAACAATTCGACGGAGGTATAAAGTAAGCCGTTGCCAAAGATCCTCACCACCTGTCGTGCGTAATAGCAACGAGGACTCTTCAATATACTTGCCATTGTGACTAACAACCAAGCTCCCACTAACCGCGTTAACTTTTACCTTCACTTCCCTATTAGATAAACCACCTTTTACCAGCCCTTTTCATCATCCATAAACCGATCCCTATTTTTCGTATAAACAGGCCACCTATAAACATGGCGACACCCCTATAAATTGGGTGACTTTATTCCTCTCCTTCTTCCTCCTCTAGGACTTCCCATTACGAGGCCATCTATTTGGTGAAAAAGGTTTCCGTTAAATGAGAAATAGTTTTCGTGAGAGACTTTAACTAGTATTTTCTTTACTAGTTTTTCATTAAAACCGTGAAAGAGAGAATTGGGGGAAGGAAATGCGCGAGAAAGGTGTTTATACATCAAAACTAGCCATATATAAGTTGGAATTTTGTTTTGTAATTTCTTCCTTTAGGTGTATAGAATTTTTGACAATGTATTGGTTTGTGGCAAGGGGGGGTAATAAGTGGGGCAATGAATTTGGCGGTTTTATAATTAGAGAGGTTATAGGATGCTAGAATAGGTCAAAGGGGACATTAGATCCATTAACAGCCACTCATACCTCACGCCATAAGAAAGCTCCTTATAGAGGAGCACTCCCTTGCAGACAGACTGAAGGTCTGTGGCCTACAGCCCATCTTGCCTTAGTAAAGGGGTTTTGGTCTAAAAAAATAAATTATTTTCATTATATATTTCCTAATAATTTACTCTTGTATTTTTCTCTTATCCATAATTATTTTCTAGACCTAAATTCAAGAAAACACATTTAACTGAATTGTTTTCATATACCGTAAAAACAACCTTCACTTCTCTTTTGTCATCTAAATTTTCTTTTATATAGTAAAAAATACCACCCCCAAAACCGCTATGCCTTGATTTTAATATATTTTATGAAATTCAACTTTTATAATTATGTTTTTATATTCTCAAATTCAGTCGTCGTCGTCGTCGGCCCCAGCTTGTGTCCAAGCATTGGGATCGTCGTCAGTTATCCGGTCTTCTCGAGGAAAGAAAAAAGACCGGAAAGAAAACACAAATGTCATTCGCTGAGGAATTTGTTTTGGGCGATCGTGGCTGCACGACGGCCACGCGCGTGCACTTGGCCAATAACGCGTTCACCAAAACATTGAGACATGCAGTTTCAGCGAGGCTGGTTGCATCGGGCTACCGGGTTCTTGGTCTATCAAGGCCCGCCTTTGTCGCGTCTGCCCGCTGGGCGTTGCCCTCCTACTCCGGAGCCAAACAGAAATCATATATGGCCCGTGTCTGTTTGGTGGGCCGTTGGGGTCTTGCTGTTGGTTGCGTTTAGTTTGGAACCTTATCCACGACCTTACCCCCTTGGGTGACCCTGCCATCAGTTTGAAACTCCCAGCGGCATTGCTCTTGGAATCATTGTAATACTATGTAGGGATTAATATAAAGCCTGAAGACTTTATTTCAGCCTGGTACTGCCTCAGGTTCACTCGACTGTGAAGTAAGAACACTAAACGCCACACCACATTTCTTGCAAAATACTTGGAGCGATCACAAAGAACCAACTATCTTAATTTAGACAACATTCTCAAAAACAACCACACCGTTCATTCTGAATCTTTTAGTCAATTCACTTCTGCTTCATGTTCTCTAGAATTAAAAGTTCTCGAATATGCATTAAACAACTAAATGATTACTCATGTTCCTTTAAATTGTTTATCGAATAAAGCGATAAACTTTTAGCGAATCAACAAAACTCGCCCAAAAGCGCTTTCTTCCTAGTAATATTTTCCCCACATAATTCTCAGTTCTCTTAACAATCCCAACGGTAAAGGTCAGTTTCTGTTTCTACTTTTCTATCGCACTTTAAATGTGTTTTACTTTGCTGCGAGCATAATTATCAATTTTAATAGGTTTTTTATCTTCGTGTTTTAATTGATTTTTACTTATAGCTTTTTGGTCAGTCTACTTTGCCCACGTTGTGATTTAACGTCTTTTTACATTTGATATTTTATCTATTTTAAATCCATACATTTCATTTCTATTTCCTATTCACCTGATTATTTTTAATGGTATGCACTTGTATTATGTGAGATTTCTTTTGTATTCTTATTAGATGCCTAGTCGCTGAAGATGATCTCTTTTGAAGAGAGAAACGTCCGGAAAATAGAATGTTTCTAACAATTGTTTGGGTCTTCATATTCCAACAGGAAATCAACTTCCTAAGTAACAACTCTATTACCAGTATATATATATATATATATATATATATATATATATATATATATATATATATATATATATATATATATATATATATATATATATATATATATATATGATCGACCGTCAAAGCAGGAAGCCAAAAGTTGCCCTCGAGTCTAGAAATTTAATTATAACCCTCAGCAGGTTTGTCCACTGACCCCCAACGTCGTCATCACGCGGCCTTCTCCTAGTCATTAGACCTCCTTTTCTTTGATTGACTTAGGGCACAGGGCAGAAGCGACATTCATAGAATAAAGGGTGCCGCTCAGAAGAGCAGGAATCCACGAGATGGCGCGAAATACTGCATATTTTGCAAGGATTGAATTCAAAAAAACTTTTTATCTTAAGGGGATTTATATTATAAACGGGATACCGCACGAGAGAATGGAGTCCTTTACATATTTTACAAATAGAACTTGATGTTTAAGGTCCTCGTTTGAAAAGGAATTTTAATACGAGCTCTTGCCTTTGTAGGCTTCTTCTGCCCGTGCTTTGAAAATTGTTTGTCTTGAAAGTTTTAATTGAGAAGAGGCAATTCGAAAGGGAATTTGATAAGGCATGTTTCAAAACGAAATTCGAATGGGCATGTTTTGAAAAGAAATTTAGATCTAAAGGGGTAGAATTGAAATAGTTTTGAGTGTTTAAAATAAAGTTTGACGTTTGTTTTTTGAGTTATTTTAAAAGATAAATCCTCTTGAAAGTATTTAACAGGCTGGGGGGTTTTCTAGACATCGAATGGTGGCTTAATAGATATCGAAAATATCAGATAGGGTAGTCAGTTTTTGTCGTTAACCTAAGTTCTCTTTCGAAATTTGCAAATAATTTGTCATAGACGATTTTTAAATTCGTATATGATGGAGCGAGTTTCATTTAGCCATATAACAAATTTCAGCAAATTAAGACTCCTAATTTGTACATAGAATATTTTAGAAATATTGGTCAATTATGGCCCCTCTATCGACAACTCATCCCTTAAGGGATGAAAAGTAACCCTCGTATTTTTCTTTGATATTACTCTTGTTTTACGATATTGTATACATATTCACGCAGATGATAGCTCTTAAAATGTGCAAGTTTGTCCGATTTTGAGATGTTATGTTGGAACCCATAAGGTTTTCAAGAAGGACGAGGAAAGTGCGAAAGTTAAGCTTGTCTTGGGCCCTCGAAAATGATACACAGGTGTGTAAAAGGGGCAAGGTTGACTTAGGCTGTTCCGGTCAAGACCATCTATCTCATTGATACCCGAGTGACGGGTGTATCAACAAGAGTAGAAGTTTTGATTTTTCCTTTTCTCGAGAGTTAATTTCAGAGATGACGTCAACATCATTGTAGATTTGAGATGAGAAAACATCTCTCGCTCGAGTAAGGACTCATTCACTTCCTTCATATAGCAAGATTGCTATGTTTAAAAAGGTTGTTCGTCACAGAAGCCAGGTGGGATTCAACCTATTTTAATTTCGCTTCCAAATCATCTTTGAGGATAGATTCGGCCTGGAATTCTGCTCTAACTCGGCTCTGAATGAGGATTATCTTTATTTTAAATGTAACTCCTCGTTTAACGAACACTTTAACTGCCTGTTCTCATTTTGTGAGGAATGGTGTACTATTCTTTCACGCTATTTCGAGTGAAAAGTTTGGAATTGAAATTAAATGGGATTAATTAATTTATGAAACCTCAAGATTTAAAGGAAAGTTGAAATAAGCCCAAAGAGACAGACTTTTAACCGAATGGAATTAATCATCATCATCACTAACTCTATAATTTAAGGAGATTTTGGGGGGTATTTGAATAATAATTTCATCTTAGTTTGGTTATGACATGTATTTATATCAAAGTTATTTCTAATAATTCTTTTATAATATCAAAAAACAAAATGGTGAAGTTCATAAATAAATATAAGTATCGAAATTTTGTGAATTTCTTAAAACCCAAAGAATTACAAATGGTGAAGTTCAGAAAATTTATTTTTATATATCTTCTATAACTCTATATTTTAGCAACGTGATCTTTTGAAAGGGGGGAAATAGTTTAGAGTTCCTTTTTAAAATTATTATAATTAGCAAAGTTCAGAAAATGTATAAAAATTTAAGCCTGGCTGCGTTTTTAGAGATTTTAAATTTTAATCTTGGTAGCTAAGCGCAAGCTCCCCACGTAGGGAAGAGAGGCGAAGCCATTGCCTGTTTGTTTTTTTTATATTTTAAATTTTAATCTTAGTAGCGAAGCCATTGCCTATTCGATTAATTAGAGAGATTTGTTTTCAATTTTGATACTAAAACACTTTCGATTTGATAGACTAATCACAGTTTTAAGTTTGTTAGTTACAGGCATTTGATTAAAGTGCCATACCCACGTGTTGATTGATTTAATACTAAATTGTGAAGATCTTGAACGGGGAAAAATTAAAAAAGGATTAAGATGGTCGGTAAATTAACATCTGGAATTAATAAGTGATTTTTGCCTCTTCAGATCGTCTCCCAAGCAATTTTTAAGGCTGGAGTTCGACTAGTTAGTTGTTTAGTTGCTTAAATTAAGAGAGGAAAATAAATATTGGACGAGAGTGAAATAATTTTTTTTTGGTTTGTTTGACGTTTAAATTAGAGATGCAAACAGTATTCTCGTAAATAAGTTTGAAATTAAACATATTTTTACTTACCTTTGCTCGGTCTGCCTTAGCCACACTTTATACCCGTTTGGCTTGAATCACTAGCACAAATAAAGGAAACTTAAGAAGGATGGGGGAGATGGGGGGTTGTGGTGACAGCTCGTCTCAGCGAGTTATCACTAGCTATTTTTTGGTCAGTGGGAACTGAGTTTGAATGTAGGGTGGTGGGGAAGCATCAATTAAAGCCCCCCGAGGTGTCGCCTTCTATGTGCACCTTTGAATAGAGTGAGAGGACCAAAGAGGCTGGGTGTGTATTTGTTCGCCGATGAGCGCCTTCATGCTAAAGTTTGCTATGGATTAGCGACCGAGTTTGAGCGGTATGAGAACTGGTGCACATGGTTATAAGCGAGATTACCAAATAAAAAAAAAAGGATCCTAAGATCAAGGAGACAATCTTAACACTTGATGCCACAGTTTTAAATCCCTTCTATTTAATTTTTGATAACTTTAAAGGGTAGGTATTCCACTTATAACCTACATCAGTTCAGAAACTTGGAATTGTCCGATATTAAATATCATGAATATATAATCTCAATGATGATTCTAGTTGAACTCATTTAAATATGGGTAAGTATAATTTGTGAAGGTTTCCTAATCATACATGCAACATCAGAACTTTCACCGGCAATCACACCATGCACATGGAAGCCAAACTCTTCTTCAGGTCTCAAAAAATATCGCCTAAGTTTTTGGTCGAACTAAATTTAAGCATCAAATTTGCCACCGGAGGGTTCGAAGGTGTAATATGCACTCTTCGGATGCATGGAGTACCTCTCACGGATACAGCATTATACCTCCAGCTCGGTGTGAAAGATTGAATGGGAGAGTACACTGTTTATTTGAGTTCGACGAGATTCAAGATCTGAAGTTATACTTATGTACTAAGATGCGGAGAGGAGTCTTTTAGCAACGATGAGAGGGTAGATTCCTTTCGGTCGTGTCAGCCAATTCCATAGAGCCCCTAAAGAAGGGGATCATATTGCCCTACTCTCTTCGTTGAGCAACCCAGTTCAGGTAGGCTCAGAGAAAGTGAATGCTAGCGGTATTAACCGACCTGGGACGGGTGAGATTTCCACGGGAAGGGGGGAGGGAGGCACCTCCGGGGAAAATGTTCCTACTGATCTCCACCATCATCTCTCACAAACAATAAACTTAACTCAAACTTTACACGGTTCTAATCCAAGGGAGTAATCCAAGAGTGGCCCGTTCCAATGTTCTCAAGTTGTCTGTGGAGAACGAAGTAGGAAACAAATCCAAACGCGAAAAAGGATTTCAAACTTAAAACTTAAGAAAGAGGTAACATTCGAACTTGGCATGGGTGCGGCTTATCTTTTCAACTCTGGTCCCGCCTTGGATCTGGTCTGGTATACAAGTTAAGTTTGGTAGCTTTAGGCATCATAGATACAGATACGGGATCTGTAGACACGCTCAAAATTAAAGAATAACATAAGTCCATCGAAAAACAAGATGACAAATGTCATGTTGCACTTCTTCGGTTTAATGAGATTTAATAACATTTGAAACGCTAAAAAAAGGGAAAACTACATTACCAGAGAAATGGCTTGTAAGCGTCTGCAACGAAGGTTTAGCAAGCCAATTAGCGGAAATGATAATAGAGGAACTCCATGTTACCCCCCAAAATTATGGGAAGTACATTTGGGTTCCTCATCGACCCGTCATGAAAAAGGTTGCCCAAACCGCCAGAAAAAAATAAAACTAGTTTTTAACTTTCGCCTCCAAATTAATCAACGTCCTTCCCTTAATGAAGTTCGTTTTCCTGGAATCAATTTGTTAACCTCCCTATTCAACCATTTTTTCCGTTTCCGATCAACCAGATTTTTTATCTTCTTCAATATCAAAAAAGTTTTCCTTCAAATAAAATTAAAATTGGAAATGTATATGAACAGACTATGCTTTTTCAAGTTAAAGAAGGGTAAGCTCGTTACATATCGCTATTATTTGCTAGCATTTGGGTTAACCAGTTTCCCTTTTATCTTAAACTATATTATAAAACATTAATTCAGATTTTATCTAAATGACCTTCGTTCTTAAATTTTAAAAAGTTTCTTTTACGTTGACGATCTGATGCTCACGAGTTCTGATGCTGAGATCATCGGAGAAATTTTTAAATCAAATGAGCGACTCGACGAAGGCGGGTTTGAGCTAAGGTCTGAAACTCGAATCATCCAGCCCTTAAAACCTTTTTCATAGAATAGAAAAACTCCGAGGAAAATGATACTGGTGTCGAACGAGTTCTCAGTTCATGACGAGGTGGAGAAATATTGTCTCTCAGTTATCCCCCTAACCCATTTATTCCCCAACAGTTTTCCCCTTGTTGTTGAAACTAAGCCACCTATCCTCTCTTAGCTCTCTAAAGTGTTCGACCCTTAAAGTTTGAAGGAACACAATAGAAAGATCTAGCAAAGTTCTTGGACGAACCGTGCAAAGGTAGGTTATGTAGTTCTCATCCAAAATAAAGCAAGAATAAGACCTCTCGCACAAATGGGGTGTGGATACGAACTTGTTCATGGGGAAAATCATAAGGTTAGAGTTATTACTTTCCTTAGAGGGATGTACAAATCCTCCAATATAATCTACAGTACCCCATCAAGCTTCCCATAACCCATTCTGGCTCGAAAGGTTTTAGTTCGAATCCTCGGGGCCAAGAACAAGAAACACAAAGCCCCAGAAACAGGGATGTGGAAGGCGAGGATTCGATTCCTTCTTTAAAGCTCGATGTTGTCACGTCCTGGCCCTCAAAAAGGCTGCTTGGCGGCCAAAAAGAAAACCGCGCGCTAATTTTAATGAATAATTTTAAGGATAAATTTAAGTTAACCGTCTTCAAAAAGTGTTAACAAATGATAAAGTTAGTGTAAGTATAGCCTTAAAAATCTTTGTTGGATTGTAAGTTTCTTTGCGCAGGAAACTATTAAAATTGTCTCCTTAAACTTAGGGTATTTGGTCTTTGGTCATCTCGTCTGGAGCCATGTGCACCAGTTCATAGACAGCACAAAGTTGGTCGCTAATCCCATAGCAAATTTTAGTGTGAATGCGCTGATCGGCGAACAGCCAAGCCTCCTCTTATCTTTTGTCGTCTTACTCTATTCAAAGGTGCACATGGAAGACCCCATTTCGAAGAGCTTTGGAGGACACTTCCTCTCTCCTTTACATTTAAACTTGGCCTCAAGTGACCAAAAGATAGATTGTCACAACTGGCTCAGAGCTCATGAAAACAATTTTAATTTGGGCAGATACTTCAAACTTTACGAGCCCATTTTCCCTCTTTGCCTCACCATGAATCCTCGGGGGGTTTTATTTTCCTCCTTATCTATTCTTGATTTGTGCTAGTGATTCAAGCCAAGCCAGGATAAAGTATTGCTAAGGCACCCAGGGAAAGATATGTGAAAATCTGTTTCATTTGAATATTCTTGTAAATAAGTTTGAATTCAACCTAATTAAAACAACAACAAATAAACAACTAACGAGTTGAAATCCAGAGCTAAAAATCGTTTGGGAGACGATCTGAAGAGGGAAAATCACTTTATAAAATCCAGAAGTTAATTAACCTATTTTCTTACCCCTTTTTTCTTTTTTCATGTTCAAGTTTTCCTCCTATTTTCCTTTATTCCCTATGTTATTTTGAATCTTCGTCATTCCCATTCCTTCTCTCTCGTATTTCTCCATTTTGTGGTCTGTTGGTGATGGGGAATGAGGGGGGACTGATTTGATGACACTAAGGAAATAATTAGCGATTGAGTCCCTTTTCGAGCGAGTAAGATCAGAGAATACTGGACCGACTAAGGCACTTTAAGACTTCGATAAAATAAATATCTCATCTCTCCGAATGATCCATGGAAACGCCTTTATATTTAGCCTCAAATGAGGTGAGCAACGGTTTCGTTTTATTTTAAACATTCTTTCAAATAATCCATGTTAAATGTGCTTTTAAATCTAGAAACTCTTTCTCTCTCCCTAAATTCAAACTATTCAAAACAAGGGACTTTGCGACCTAAGGCAAACCTCTCTTTTTAAAAGGAAGAACTTGTCTGATGCAAGTTTCCTTTATTAAACTTCAAAACGATATTTTAAAGCTTTTCCCAATCAAACTTCAACACCCTTTTTATCAAATATCCAGGCTTGTAAAACAAAAGGCTGTCATCTGAAGCAAAAATCTCTTTAAATCTTCAATACCTTTATTCCAAACGTTCAAATAATCAAACTTTTTTATTTCTATAACTATTTTTAGTCTAATTAATGAGAGAATTTGGGACTCAACTTGTCTCAAATCATCTTTGGAGAAGTCATTTAAAGTTTTCCCAAAAGGTATCAATTCGTCTCATGCCTCCCCCATAGTCCATTCTCAAATCCAGTGCGATCAACGGCCCTGACTTCACGGAGATCGAGCTAACACAGCCAGTACGTTGGCTCGGCTTTTCAATCAATGGCGTAAGAACAAACATTAACATTCTTCGCTTCTCAGATCGACAAAAAAGATACTTAGTCAAGTACCTCTGGATAAATTAAAATGAGCGAAACAAATAATATAGTCATCTAAATTCCAATAAGCCATCAGAAATGACAATAAATATGTTAAGCTGAATGTCATTCTACATATCTCAGTGCCGAGTTCATCTCGATCATAGCGTTACTTCAGAACTCTTGACCCTGCGAACAATATTTTACTTGTTTTGCCTCGACATCTTTGTCATGCGGCGTTCCGCAGTCATTTGTTATTTCCCCCTCTCCTTTGCATTTGTAGCAAGGATTCCTTTCTCTCGCGCATCTCCTCCTTCACTTTACCAACCCCAGTTCACTACTATTCTTAGAAGGGATTCCACGTCGAAAAATGGACGAACAAAAAACAACACAGAATATGATTCACCACAACAAACACAACACATAACCGCAAGGCTTAATAATACCAGTCACAACCTTAACCCGATACAACCATATCACATATTAATTATTTACCCTCTGCATAGACCTGTATAAGGGTGAATCGGGCATTGCATCCGCTGATAAAAATCTTAATAATATTAAATAACTCCACAATAAAATTAAGAAGCAATAAACACATCTGTACAAAGACAAAGGAAGTCGAGACTAGAAGCACCACTCAGCACAACCATAAACACGCCTAAAGCACCACAACACCCAATTCAATAACCTTCAAACACAATGTAACCGACCACAAAATATGGGCAGGAGCAATTTCATAGCCGGGAAATGGCCCGATCTAAAAATACAATGACGTCATCCGCACTGTTTGCGCCCGGGCTCACTTGTACCGGGTAACCCACAAAGAGGGGGGTGCTACCCCCTGGTGCGCTAAGGTGAAGGTAATTAAAGGGAGACGTCAATAAGGAAGACGCCGTTTTTCTCCTCCGAGAAATTTCTGCCGGTAGCAGAACCGAATTTAGAACTGAAGAGGCTCTCAAGGGTGTTAAGGAAGGAAGATGATGACCAGGCATGGGTCATCGGTTTGACCTCGTGATTAAAACCTTCGCTGCTTTTGAGAGTAGTATGAAATCCTGGTCCCTGCACGGGGGGCGAGGGTGGTTGTGGAATAAGGAAAAGTTCAGGAGATTTACGCCCTCTCTCTAACATTCCAAGTATTTTCCTCACACATTTTAACTTTCCCTTATTTCACTACTTTATTCACGAAACTCTTTTCCCTGAATTTCTGGCTCACATGTACTCATCAGTTAAGCTTTATTTGTTTAACAGATAAAATACCCTCGTTGGATTATTTCTTTTTAATGCAAAAGGGATACAAATTCAAGGTTGTGTTCCTAATTCTTCGTGACTTTTAAAGTTCTTGCCACTTTTATCTCTTCTTCTCTTCTTGCCTTGCTTCGCGATTCACAGCTCAGTTTTCTCCTTCAATAACATAACCAACTAAGCGTAAATAAATGTTATTTTCATTATCAAACTTCCCTTCCTATTAGATGGTACTCAAGCGGAAAGAACACAATGGAAATGTATAATCAGCAATCATGTGGCTTGGTAACTCTATCTCGGGTTTGGTCTCACAGCAATGCAGCTGCATCTTCCGTCAATTCCTTATCATCAATTTTTAGTTTCATTCCAGCTGAGTTGGTCGAAACGCGATGATACAGAACGTTATAGCCCTTAAGGGATAGTGATATTTTTACTAATTATGTTTTCCTACGAATTATTTATAGATGCTATTCTATGTGAATTGGTAGATATATGAAAAAAGTTATTCAAATTAAAAAAATTATCAGAACAGTGTTATGACCCAAACCAAGGTCGAAGGTCCATCTTAGCTGTAAAAAAGTAACATTAATCAATAAATGAGTAAAGATAACATGACAAGAGTATTTAGATCCAGTAGAGATAAATCCTGTCAAACTTTTAATTAGTATAGAACAAAAATATTGGCATCAAAAGATAAGGAAAAGTTCCAAATACAATGATTAATTAGACTGGACTGGACCAACCTTCCAAACAATGAGGTTTGAGAGTAAACCGAAACAGCTGGTTAATTAGTAAAGGGATTGCCATGTAGCAAATTTGGTTTATATACATAGATGATCTTGGGGAGGATGCAAATAGCAATGTCAATTTGTGCTGATGACACAAAATTGGCAGCTGTAGTAAATGAAGTTGAGGCTAATTAAAATGCAGAGTCACTTAAATAAGTTATCATGTTGAGCACAAAAGTGGCAGATGGGTTTTGGTTAAATGCTATAGAGGATGAGAAGGACTTAGGTGTAGTAGTCGATAGGTCACTGAGGTTTTATAAGCAATGTAATAAAGAAAAAATCAGAGCAAATCGAGTGTTGGATTCATTGGATATTCGACATATAAAGTGAGGAATATAGTAAAAGAAGGTTTTAGTAGGAGAAATAGTGGGAAAAATGGGGAAAATTATAGGAAAGCGAAAAGGAAAAGTATGAAAGACAGATCCCTGGTGAAACGGCAACTCTGGCTTTCTTTGCGTTTTGGTTATATTTTTGTGATAAATATATTTATATATATTATCAGTTTATGCACTAGGCATTCAAGCCTTTGTAGTAGCAGGTGTTTTTGTTCTCTACTTGGCTAGTTGAAGATTTGCATCTTCTTGTCCGGGTAGTTTACACCCAGACTTTGATGTTTATTTTGTTTTGTTTTGTTTCTTTAATTTATTGGCGAGTTTTTCGCACAAAATTTTTGGGAAGTTTTTAGTAAAAAAAAGGAGAGAATATTAGCAATTGCTAATATAGTGATTAATTTCGCATGGCTTTGTTTTCGATCTGTGTTGTTAAATGGGGTTTTTAAGTGAACCTTGGGTCGACGTCATTGCCAATCAGAAGTCTACTACTTTTAAAGGGCATTGCTCGTCCTATGTTGTCAAAGTCTATGTGCTCGAGTACAAACTCGGGGGGGGGGGAGGTGCCGGCGCACCTTGTCCCAGATCTCAGCTGCTCTCAGGTGAAGCTCCACGTTTATGGGGGGTCATCCCCAGTTCACCATGGAGTTCACTCTGTCTTCTCATTTCTCTCCTTCGGGTTCCTGTTATGATGTAGACTGCCTTATTCTGGACCCTTTGCAGATTAAGGACGTGGGTCTTGGAAACTGCGTTTATAGGGCCCGGGGGATACAGGAGTTTTGAACGAATGCACGCGTTGTAGATTTTAAGTTTGTTGGAGGTGCTCAGGTTTACGAATTTGAAAAGTTCCCCCAAGTCCCTCCGTGCATTCGCTGTAGTTTTTGCTACATGGCTTCCATACCCACCAGTCGTGATACGGAGTCCCAGAACCGTGCCCTCCGTACGGTATGGGATGCGTGCACCCCCCCACACGGATGTCTGCCAGTGTCCTTCGGAATAATGGAATTACACGGAACTTTGGGGCATTGGTGGATATCTTCCACCAATTTCCACCGCCGTACTCTGAGCCATGTAATTCGCATTCCGATAAGGCCCCGTACATATCATTGTTATGTCGTCCGCAAATTGGACGTACAAGGAACCTTCTGTCAGAGGTCAGGGAAGGTCAATGGTGTAAATGTTGTAGAGCAGGGGACTTATGCACCCGCCTTGAGGCACCCCCGCCTCGAGCTCGAACTCAGGGCCATTATAACCTTTGATACTCAGGGATGCCCTCCTCTCCATTACGTAAGCACAAAGGATCCTTTCAAGTATGGGATTGAGGCCCAGTTGTAGGATTTTATATTGTAGGCCTCTGCTCCATACTTTGTCAAAGGCCTTTTTGACGTCACGTAGCACCATATTTGCGTGGCGTCTTTCAGATTTTACTTTTGCTAACTTCTCGGTAATCACGGCTAGCGCCGTGTCCGTTCCTCGCTTCATACGGAAGCCATACTGCTGATTGTTGTGAGAATTATTATTCTCGAGGAACGTATTTACCCTGTTAGCCAATATCTTTTCCAAGACTTTCCCTGAAAATTCTAAGAGAGATATAGGCCTGAAGTTAGCTGGACTGTCCGGTGGCTTACCGGCTTTGGGAATGAATGTCATTTTCGCTACCTTCCAGTGGTCAGGGAAGTAACCCACATTCAGGCACGCGTTCATGGTATTCATGAGCCCCAATAAGATGTTAGGTGGTGCTCGAATAAAATTCTCCTTTGTCAGTCCTGAACGCCCTGGTGCTCGCTGTCGAAAGGACTTTAAGGTTTTTGAGAGCTCCTCGGCAGTAATTCTACCGCCGAGTCCCTCCATTTTCCCCTCTTGTGATACGCAATGGTGAGGATGGGTTCTGTGTATCTGATCATTCAGGTCGTTAATAATTCCGTCTTCGAAGTTTGAATCAAAGTCATCATTCTCTTCTGGGAATATCTTAAATATAGATGCCCAAAAGAGTCTGAATTCCCTTTCGATTCTTTCCACGTCAGTAATTTCAGTATCATCCCGTCTGAGTTTAATAGTCATTAGTGGTTGTCCGCCTTTTATTCGTTTAACAGTCTGCCAGAATGTACGTGAGTCGGTTTCTATGTTTGGTCTGTCAATTAAATTATTCCAAAGTACATTCTGTTCGTCCCTAATAAGAGTCATTAGTTCGTCACGAATGTGTCGTGTTTGTCTGTGTGTGTTGATGTTGGGGCCAGTGAGGTTTACTTCATTAATACGTTCCCTATATTCCCTCGCGAGGGATTTCATTCTAGGGGTCCATGAGGAGGCAGGAAGAGTTTTATATTTAATCCGGGGGACGGCTTCCTTGTCGGCTTTTAATAAATTTTCATTAGTTTTATCCAACTCCTCGTCAATTTCCTCTAGGGTTGCATTAATTAAGGATTCAGGGTTATAACTTTCGAGAAGTTGTTTTTACTTATGCCAGTTGGCTCGAGCGTAGCTCTTTCGCTCTGGGATAGGGATTTGAATAGGGGAGGTTGAAACTTTAATAAGGATAGCCTGGTGGTCGCTGGAAATAGGAAGGCCCTGCTCTATGAAGTAATTGTATGGGAACATATTGCTGGTGAGTACTATATCTGGTTGGGTGGCTGATCTGTGTGTCATGTATGTGGGAAGGTCTAGTCCAATTCTTGTCATGATATGTCTATCTATAAGTGTCTCAAGATTCCTGCCTGCTAGGTTGGTTGACGTATAATCAGAGGCAGCACTTCTTGCATTGAGATCACCGGCAAAGAGAACGATTCTGCCGTGACCACATAACTGCAGGAAGTTGGGGAAGGGCAAATACCCCCTCCTTGGGGGTTGGTACCCTGTTGCCAGGACCAGGGGTCCCACTTCCGTACGGACCTCCACAGCGAGGTAAGATTCGTCGAATCCACTTATTGATTTGAAGTCAAGACCTCTTTTCACAGCTATAGCACAGCCGTCGAAACGTTCTCCGCTGTGATTTTTGGTTAAGACTTCGTAGGGGAAAATTATTTAGTCTGTTTGTGTCATTTATTTCGTGTTCTGAAATAAATATAACGTCTGGGTCGCATCGTCTTAATATATTACCGTATAATGTCTGTTTATTCGTCCATCCGTCAGAGTTAAAGTGTAGTATCTTTAAAGTCTCCCTTGTCTAGTTCACTTAAGGGTTCTTGAGTGTGATTATGATGTTTTTAGGACTTATTCTCTTACGGGCTTAGGTCCTTGTGGAGTGTTAGGCGGCGTGATAGTTTTTCCTCTACGTTTTTTCCTGAATTCACCGCAGTAAGGATGACAAAAAAAGAAAAATGTTATTTATAGAAGTAAAGAGGTTATCCTTAAAAATATAACTCATAATCAGGCCACATTTGGAGTACTGTATAAAGGCATTGTACCTACACTTTAGACATGGTATCAACCTGCTAGACTCAGTGCAAAGGAGGGCAACAAAGATGATGACTTTCCTGAAGAACCGTGAATATGTAGATAGGTTGAGAGTGCTAAATATGTTCTCATTTGAAAGATGGTGTGTGAGAGGAGATATGATTGAGCTTTATAAAATTGGTTCTGCAATGGATAAGTTGGATTTTAGTTAGTTCTTTGAATTTGAAGTTAGTAATAAAATTAGTTGTAGTTTGGATGCGAGTATTTTTTCACCAACAGTGTTAGACCACTGGAATAGTTTACCACAAAAGAATAAAAAATAATTATTTTCAAGCGCAGTTTAGATGAGTAGATGAAGAACGTGGGTAACATGTATTTTTGAGTTTTATTGGGGCACATATTATTTAGAGATATTGATGCAGACTTTGGAGGGAGAATGTGTGTGCTGTTTGGGTTTGTTTTAATATATATATATATATATATATATATATATATATATATATATATATATATATATATATATATATATATATATATAGTAAGAATAAGAAGACCCAGGAGATTACACTAATCATCTATTGGCCGGACGGTTCGGACCTTCACTAGGATCATCTTCAGCGACTGTATCGACTAATGAGAAGGGGAAGAAATATTAACAATAACAGTTAAAGAAGTAAAAACATAATTAATAATATATAGAATTACTTAATATTATCTAGATTAATTTTGTAAAAATACGAGGAAGAAGTGAAGTTTTAACATAAACTGACTTGATTATCAAAAATTAAAAGTAACTGGAATAAACAATAAAATAACCTATTATATTAAATTATAAACAAAAAACCGAAAACAAATTTGAACGAATTAAAAAGAGGGACTAACCTTTATCGTAGTTGTGAAATCAACTAAATAAAGATATAAAAACTACTAACGAGATTTGTTCGGTTGGTCGGTTGGCTAGTTAATGTATTGAAGTGTTGATTGGTTATATAGTGAATAGTTTAATTGAGGAGAAGTAATTATTAAGGTCGGGATATTTATTTTATTGATGTACAGTGACTCTAAGATTTTCAAATCGAGAAAAATTAAGGCTAAAGATAAGCTGGTAAATGAATCAGGATTAAGAGGATGTTTGTGATACTCAGAATGTTGCCTGATGGAAGAGGCTTCAGGTTTAGAAATGGGAATACCAGTCCTATGAGACAAACCTAAATGCTTTGCGATTCTGCATTTGAGTTATAAGCCAGTTTGGCTGACTGTGGCAGGTCGTACATGTATAATTGTAAACTATACAGGATCGCAAGCCCATAGGAATTGGCTCCTTATGGAGAAAAAAGATATTCAACGATACAGGGTTGGAATTGATACAAAAGAATTGGCATTGGGGAAAATGGTTGTTGAGGGTCGAGAGAAGGAGTTTGTTAAACTTGGATGCCAAATGCTCGAGATGGGGTAGTCTAAGGTAAACCTTCTGCTTAGACACAGTAGTAAAAATGAGTCGAGGATAATATATTTTGGAGAGAATAGGTTGTTGCTTGATGACTAACAACCCAGAGAACAAGTTGGCTTCAGAAAAAGCTTCTCAACGATTGATCACACCTCATATTCTCCCACCAAGCTCATTAGGAAAACTTTAGAGTACAATACCCCTATATACGTGGTATTTGTAGAAAACCAGAAAGTATTTAATCAATATGTACGAGTAGCTACCAAAACAACCTTAAAGAATTAAGGTATAAATAAATCCGGTCGCCTTAAATATCATTGAATACATATATGGAACGATGGGTAATTTGTCACCTCTTTTGAAGATAAAAGAAAATAACACAGAGTTCATTTATACCGATATATTGACCAAAAATTACCTATTAAAGACTTGAAGGATTTTGTATATTCATTTTAGGTAATGAAATCACCGTCAGCTTCAATCACGTCAACAACGTTCTTCACAAAATAGTCCTTGGAGTTGGGGGCTGGGAAGTTGAGGGGCCAGATGTTCAGAGTGATGTGGTCTAAGAAATTGTCTGACAGGCACGGCTAAATCCGCTTTCTTGTGTGGCATGGTGCTGAGGCCAGCTGTCACACATACGTCCTTCCAGCGGCTAATTCCTGGATTCAGGGATCCAGGGAAACACTAACTCATCTAGGAACTTGATGTAGCCCTCCATATTGAGTTTGAGGTCCTCCAGGAAGATATACGAGGGCATAACGTGGCCCTCGTGGTTTCCAGTCCCATATTCACAGCCTGAGTCATCCAATTCTTTCTTGATCTTCTGCGCCGTCCTCAGATTGACACCCAACCACCCTCATATCTTCGCATTGAAGCTCTCGCCGGGAATGCCAAGAAGCACAGCTTACCTTTGCCAAATTTTCGGAGGATTGAATTAGGCCATTGTATTGCTCCCTTCACAGACGATGCACAACTGATTCTACGATGATAGTAAGAAGAGAGAACCGACGCCAGAAAACACGCATGCGCGTAATTCACAGTTGCCTATTAGATTGCACAAAGATTCAGACATCTTCCAATTAAAGAAAGTTTCGAGACAAGGAGATACTACGAGGGGCGGTCAATAAGTTTTGCAATTCGGATATAAGGAAACGAGATATAAGGAAAAGTGTTTTATTATTTTTCAATATAACAACCCTCGACTTTAATGCACTTGCGCCACTTGTCCCTGAGGCTTCTAATTCCCGACAACCAGAAATCTCCCGACTGCTGTTCAATCCTCTCCTGAACCGAAGCTGGACATCTTCATCGTCCCCAAACCGCCGTCCACGCAGTGCAGCCTTGAGCTGGCGGAATAAAAAGTAGTAACTAGGGGCCAGATCTGGACTGTAGGGGGATGTGATTGAGCTCCTCGAATCCGCACTCGCGCAGGGCAGCTTGTGCAACTCTGGCTTTGTGGACTTTGACGACGTTGAAGTCGATCATGGGGCGTGAGGTTTCTAGGGACCCAACGGGTAGATACCTTGGTCATGGCCAAATTGTCGTGGATGATGTTGATAACACTTCCATGTGATATTCCAAGTTCTAGCTCGATTTCTTCGACCTCCACCCGTCGATTTTCGAGGATCATCCTCTCCACACGGGCCACATTGTCCTCGTTGGTCACGTCTGATGGGCGTCCTGGACGGGGTTCATCTTCAAGGGACTCACGACCATGGCGGAACTCCCTATTCCAGCGAGCAATGGTTGCAAAGGAAGGGGCGGTGTCGGTGTACACTGCAACCATGCCTTCATGGATCTCTTTTTTGCATTCTTGCCTTCCTTGGTTAAAAATTTAATCACTGCGCGGTGCTCAACCTTCTCCATTGTTGAAAAATTTGTGACTGACGATCTGCGATTAGCTACTGCTTCTTAAATAGACGAGGCAGGAGCGTGCGGCTGCAAGTCGTGACTTGTCACAACTTGTCCTAACACCCCCACAAACAGCCATCCCCCTTCCTCTGTTTTGCCCTACCGATTCGCAAAACTTATTGACCGCCCCTCGTATCTCTCCGTGATTAAAATGATGGATTTTCTAGCCTTATTCATTACGGTGCTGAATTTTCTGAGCCTAGTGAGCCTAGTGATTAAGGTGTTTGATTTTATGAACTTAGTGATGAAGGTGCTCAATTGTCTGAGAATAGTGTTTCTTGTTTTGACTTCTCTGATCCTAGTAATTAAGATTCTGGATTCTCTGAAACAGGAGATTAAGGCTTTGTATTCTTTGTGACTAGTGTTTAAGGTGTAGACTCCTCTGAGCCTAGTGATCAAGTTGTTGGCCTTCTGGGCCAGTGATGAGGTGTTGGTTTCTCAGATCCTAATTAAGGTTTTGGATTCTCTAGGCCGAGTTATTAAGGTGTTAGATTCTTTGCGATAATGCTTGATGTGTTGGTTGTCTGAGCCTAGTCATTAAGGTCTTGTATTTTTAAAATCTTGTCATTAATGTCCTCGATTTTCTGAGTCACTAACCGCTTAGTTTCTCTGAGCCTAGTGGAAAGGGTGGAGGATTCTCTGAGCCTAGTGGAAAGGGTGAATGATTCTCTGAGCTTAGTGGTTATGTCGGATTTTCTGACTCTACTGATTAAGGTGGTGGATTCCTATGCCTAGTAACTGGTTCCAATCCTAGGGGGAGCGCGGAGTAGCAATTTTGTTGCTCGTAGGGAGCTAGTCACTGATTCTCGCCTGCTTTCTGACTCTTGGCCTCGAACAGCTTCATCCACACACTTCATAACGCATAGGCAATCGTAACACCTATAACCTCCCTCTTTCCTTTCTTTGCACACACACAACCTATCACTCTGCCACCCCATAACACCCGAGAGGGTTTCTATATACCCTTCCCCTCACATGGAATGGGTAGCCTTCCCTTGGGCCACTAGGGGCTCCTTGATCACTAGATGGTGAACCCTGGGTGTACTTTGAGGTTCCCAAAAGGGTCCATGTGAAAAATAGGGATCTTAATTGTACCGTGCCCAGAATAGCAACCCCCAAATTTCCCAGGTAAAAATAGTGACCCCAATTTAAATGTGATGTAAGTGAAAAAAAATAAACGCTTCATGTTCACTTTAATGCAAATGAACGGAATGGAAATTTAATTAAAAAGAAATTTAGTGCCAATTGAATTAGAGAAATGAAATAATTATTTCTTTTCATTCAAATGAACGGTTGCAAATAACGTGAAAGAAATTTAGAAATTTGTGTTTGCATCCTCGCATTTCGTTCATTTTTGCCTTGTGTCTTCTCCACTACGTTGGGTCTAAACGTCTGTCTGTGGATTAATTTAGTACAGCAAATGGTTGACGCTTCAGTACTGGTCATTTATAGTTTTTGCTATATTTCCTTGCCCAGGGTCGCCATTCATCATTAGGGATTATAATTATCGATCCACCTCTAGTCAAGAAAAGCGAACCCAAAAATTCCCTTGTCAAGAAAAGAGACACCAAAAAATCCCTTGTCAAGAATAGCGAAAAAAATCCCTTGGCAAGAATAGCGACCCGTCAAATTCCCTTGTAAAGAATAGCAAGCCCCAAAATTCCCTTGTCAGTGACGGCGACCCCCAAAATTCCCTTGTCAAGAATAGCACCCCCCAAAATTCCCTTGTCAAGAATAGCGACCTCCAAAATTCCCTTGTCAAGAATAGCGCCCCCCAAATACCCTTGTCAAGAATAGCGACCTCAAAAATTCCCTTGTCAAGAATAGCGACCCCCCAAATTCCCTTGTCAAGAAAAGAGACACCAAAAAATTCCTTGTCAAGAATAGGGAAAAAAATCCCTTGGCAAGAATAGCGACCCGTCAAATTTCCTTGTAAAGAATAGCAAGCCCCAAAATTCCCTTGTCAGTGACGGCGACCCCAAAAATTCCCTTGTCAAGAATAGCGCCCCCCAAATTCCCTTGTCAAGAATAGCGACCTCCAAAATTCCCTTGTCAAGAATAGCGACCCCCCAAATTCCCTTGTCAAGAATAGCAAGCCCCAAAATTCCCTTGTCAGCGACGGCGACCCCCAAAATTCCCTTGTCAAGAATAGCACCCCCCAAATTTCCTTGTCAAGAATAAAGAACCTCCAAAATTCCCTTGTCAAGAATAGCGCCCCCCAAATTCCCTTGTCAAGAATAGCGACCTCCCAAATTCCCTTGTCAAGAATAGCGCCCCCAAATTTCCTTGTCAAGAATAGCGACCTCCAAAATTCCCTTATCAAGAATAGTGACCCCCCCAAATTCCCTTGTCAAGAATAGCAAGCCCCAAAAGTCCCTTGTCAGCGACGGCGCCCCCTAAAATTCCTTTGTCAAGAATAGTGCCCCCCAAATTCCCTTGTCAAGAATAGCGACCTCCCAAATTCCCTTGTCAAGAATAGCAACCTCCAAAATTCCCTTGTCAAGAATAGCGACCCCCCCAAATTCCCTTGTAAAGAATAGCAAGCCCCAAAATTCCCTTGTCAGCGACGGCGACCCCAAAAATTCTCTTGTCAAGAATAGCGCTCCCCAAATTCCCTTGTCAAGAATAGCAACCTCCAGAATTCCCTTATCAAGAATAGCGACCCCCCAAATTCCCTTGTCAAGAATAGCAAGCCCCCAAATTCCCTTCTCAGCAATGGCGACCCCCCAAATTCACTTGTCCAGAATAGGGACACCAAAAATGCCATTTTCAAGAATAACTATCCCCCCATTCCTTTTTCAAGAATAGCTACCCCCAAATTCCGTTTTCAAGAATATCTCTCCACCAAATTCCCTGGTCAAGAATAGCGCCCCCCAAATTCTTTTATTAAGAATAGCGACCTCTAAAATTCCCTTGTCAAGAATAGCGACCCCCCAAATTCCCTTGTCAAGAATAGCAAGCCCCAAAATTCCCTTGTTAGCGACGGCGACCCTTAAAATTCTCTTGTCAAGAATAGCACCCTCCAAATTCCCTTGTCAAGAATAGCAACCTCCAGAATTCCCTTGTCAAGAATAGCGACCCCCCAAATTCCCTTGTCAAGAATAGCAAGCCCCAAAATTCCCTTCTCAGCAATGACGACCCCCAAAATTCACTTGTCCAGAATAGGGACACCAAAAATGCCATTTTCAAGAATAACTACCCCCCCCCCATTTTCTTTTCAAGAATAGCTACCCCCAAATTCCGTTTTCAAGAATATCGATCACCAAATTCCCTTGTCAAGAATAGCGACCACCAAAATTCCCTTGTCAAGAATAGCAACCCCCCCAAATTCCTTGTCTTGAAAAGCGACCCTCCCCCCCCAAAAAAATCCCTTGTCTAGAAAAGCGAACCCCAAAATTCCCTTGTCCTGAATAGCAACCCCCCCAAATCCCTTGTCTAGAAAAGCGAACCCCATAATTCCCTTGTCAAGAATAGCGAGACCAAAAATTCCCTTTTCAACAATAGTTATCCCCCAAATTTCCTTTTCAAAAATAGACATCCCCCAAAATTCCTTTGTGAAGAATAGCGACCCCCAAAAAATCACGTGTGAAGAATAGCGACCCCCAAAAAATCACGTGTGAAGAATAGCGACCCTAAAATTCTCTTGTCAAAAATAGCCACCCCCAAATTCCTTTGTCAAGAATAGCCACCCCCAAAATTCCCTTGTAAAGAATAGTCACCACCAAAATTCCCTTGTCAAGAATAGCCACACCCAAAGTTCCTTGTCGAGAATAGCCACCACCCTTAAAATTCACTTGTCAAGAATAGCGACTCCTAAATATCCCTTGTCAAGAATAGTGATTCCCAAAATTCTCTTGTCAAGAATAGCGACCCCCAAAAGTCCCTGTTCAAGAATAGCGACTCTCAAAATTCCTTTTTCAAGAATAGCTACCCCCAAAATTCCCTTTTCAAAAATAAATATCCCCTTCAAATTTCCTTGTTAAGAATAGAGACTATCCCCCCCCCCAAAAAAAAAATCACTTGTGAAGAATAGCAACACAAAAATTCCCTTGTCAAGAATTGCGACGGCCAAAATTCCATTGTCAAGAATAGCGAGCCCCAAAATTCCATTGTCAAGAATAGCAACCGCAAAAAAATCCATTGTCAAGAATAGCTACCCTAAAAATTCCCTTGTCAAGAATAGCGACCCCCAAAATTCCTTTGTCAAGAATATCAACCCTTATTGGGTTCTCTATTATGGATATGATCCCCTAAAAAGACCTGGTTTAGCTTTTTTCTATTTGAAAGCACTTAAATTTAGGGCCGAGTATTTTGCCAAAAGAGGCCAGTCTAAAATGAAGTGTGGGGTGGGGGGGGGGGTCTTTATATAATTAACATATCTCGATTAGTCCTTGGTGTGGACAACTCTCAATAGAGCTGCACTAAAAACTAATAATTTCCAAGGACGAGGAATTCGGTTGAATAAAAAGCATACAAATTAACAAACTGATAAAATCTAGTGAAAACAAAGGATAGGAAAAAATCGGATCAATTTAAATACACACACTCTATTCTCCTACTTCGTAGGTTTTGGCGATTAAATATTCTAGGAAGTTAATTTGTAAATTAAATTAAAAATAAATCGTAATTTAGCGAGAGATTAAGAAAATAAAATAATATAAGAAATTCTTGTCATCAAGAAAACTTATTTTTTTATATTTTCTTTAAGTTTGATACTACTGCTGAGCTTTCGTCATGCACGTATGGCATCATGGGAGGGTTTTAATTTTCCTAAAGTTCCATGGGCGAATATATCTAGTCAATTGGAGTGACCGGCTTACGGGTGAAGCTTGCTGATGGCAGTGAAAGTTAGGGTTGGAAGTAACTTCAGATTCTTTGAGAAGAACCTAAAATATGATCCCGTACAGGTTGTGGGAGAATGAAACTCAATACGCCGTTATCACACAGAATTTCTCTGGTCGAGACAGACCAGCGCAGCTATGTTTAATTTGAGGTGCTTTATCACCGTCTTCCCCCGAGTTTGATAACGCTGTCCCGCTCCCAGGTGGCAGCCGTGTCCATCTTCCCCCTCTTGGGGTAGAAGAGAATCTCTCTTATTTCCCGTTGGCCTCGTCGATGTCCCACATTATCAAGGATCATGTTTGCTTAAGCCGCATCCGATATCCCCCTGGGAGGCCCTCGCTGTGCGCAGCCCTCTGTCGACGATGGTTGTGACTCCTATTTAAGGTGATGTCTGCAAATCCTCAGCAGATAGAGAGAACCCAAGTTTCTTGCCGTCAAGACCTTAGTATCTGTCTCCCGTGAAGTGGTCCCCTCGCCTTGTGATCTCGTCAGCAGATCATTTTCGCGTAATCCGCCTTGATCAGAGGAAGATTACGGAAACCCGTTTACGTCCTGGAAGATTGTACTGGGGTTTTCTCGTCTCACTACATTGGTTGAGATTTCCCGCATCACGCAGCCGAATCTCGATTTTGTAATTACTTCTCCCTGGAGCCGAGGTAATCTCAACCCCCTTCGGAGTCTCTCTGGACGCCTTCGCATCGAGAGTAATCTCAACCCCCTTCGGAGTCTCTCTGGACGCCTTCGCATCGAGACTCCATCGACGAAGACCTGGCCATTGGTCTTTCACATCTCGAGTTCATTCTCCAGAGGTATCTAGGAATCCTTTCCTCGTAGGTCCCACCTCTTCGTCCCCAGTCCTAAGAAGAATTCCCCATTTGGTGTAACGCCAATAGACTTGCTAAATCTTTCATTCAATCCAACTTATTGGATCACTTATATATTTTCACGGACCTAGTTTCCTTAATTTTTGCCGCTCATAATATTATGTTGTCGTACTGATTATTATATAGATTTCCATATTTATATGTGCCCTTGTTCTTATTAATTGTATTAAAGTTTATTTTGTAGAGGTGTTTATCTGTCGAATAGCCCTTGAGACGAACCCGGCAAGCTTACTCCCATTTAAAGAGCCAACAGAATAATATCGCACTCTAAGTAGAAGGTCCTTACCTTTCCCCAATTCAATTTTACCCGAGCGCAGCGCCGATAGTGGCTGCCTGGCGTACAGTGGTGTGTACCTTTAGAGAGTTTTTGGTCACACGACTTCGTCCCTCGAAACAGGTGATTGCAAGTAATAAAGTTTGGCACTTTATCATTTATTTTCTTTCTGTGACACACTTTTATTTTTCCACAACTTCTTGTATTACTAACTCTTAATTCAATTCAGAAGAATATCGAAGATAAATTGTGATCTTCCTTGATAAATTCTTACCACGAAATTAAGATCACTATTCTTCTAAATTAAAATAAAAATAGAAATTCAAGAAGGACTTGCTAAGAGAATGAGAGCAGCACCATCAGCTTGTTCGAAAGTTCTGACTACAAATGAAAAATCCGTCACAAAGACAAATGTGACGAAGTACCGAACTTTATTACTTGGGATCACCTATAAGGGATCATATTTTATGTTTTTCTCAAAGAATCTGAAGTGACTTCGAACCCATAATGTTCGTTGCCATCAGCAAGCTTTACCTGTAAACCAGTCGCTCCAATTGATTAGATCAGAGACGTTCAACCTTTTTTATATCACGGCACACCATCTGTATTTAAGAATATATTCAATCATATAATAATAAATGCTTATAAATGTTCATAAGTTAGGCATGCTAATCATTTATTAATTTAGTGGCCATGAGTAAATATTAAAAGCCTTATCATACATACCTAAAAATATCAATGAGAAATTTGTCCTTGGCGTTGCTTCCTAATTTCCATTATCTGAGGCCGAATGGTGGATAGGCATGCCCGAAAATCCTCTTCCAGTGGCTGAAGCCACAACCTGTTCTTAATTTTTACCGTGTTCATTCTAGAGAATCCAGACTCACACAGATATGAATTTGAGAAAATAAGAAGAGATCCACTTGCTTTCTTTGTAATTGCGGGGTATTCTTCTTGAATGGACACCGAAAAAGCAGTCATATTTGTAGATTCTTGCTTCAGTTTTATTTCTCTGTCGTTCCTGATTTCCGTCAGCAAATCCTCTTCGGTAACAGTTAACTCTATTGACTCGCAATTGCTTGCCACAAACGGATTTCTCAGTCATTCCAAGGACGATGTTTCAAATGATGGAAAATACTTTGCAATGTTCTTACTCAGCAGCAACTTGCTTTGTAGAATTAAAGTAAGAAATTTTGTGTCTAACTGTAATCTTTTGTCAATTCAAACATTTCAACTTTGTTCTCTTTTTTTATTCTAGATCCCCACAATGTTAGTTTTTTCTTAAATGAGCTAATTCTGTCTGTACAAGTAAGAATGTTTTCTTTCTTTCCTTCTATAATCTTATTAAGAATATTCAAGACTTGAAAAATACAAGCCAGGAATGCCACTTTATTGCATCAGGATTCATCATTAAGTAGGTCAGCCAGGTTGGACTTCTTTGATGTTAAAAATATAAGAATCTCCTCCCTTAGTTGATAAAATCGTGAAAGAACCCGCCCTCGAGATAACTACCTCACTTCTGTATGTAATAGAAGTTGTACGTGACCAGATTCCATGGCAGAACACAGAGTTGAAAACAGCTTCGATTTTAAATGCCTACTTTTGATATAATTAACTATTTTGATTGTCTCATCTAATACTAGCTGAAGCTCAGGTAATACTGATTTTGAAAAGAGGACCTGTCGATACAGGAAACAATGTTTAAAAACAATGCAAGGTTTTTTTTCTGTTTTGCCAGTGCGATGAATCCTTTTATGCTTTATGATATAGAGGGGACACCATCCGTGCAAATAATAATACACGACTTCCATGACAAATCGTTAGAGCTGAAATAAATGTCGTCAAACTCAAAAATGTCTTGACCTCTTGTTGCTTCTGGAAATGGTTTACAAAATAGAAATTGTTCAATTATATCTTCATTACAAACCAACTTAATGAATTCTAAGAGTTGAGCTTTTGCATTCATATTAGTTGATTCATCCAACTGGATGGCTAAATTCTTGGCTTCTTTTATTTTAGCTATTATTTGTGATTCAACGTCTAGAGACATATCAGAAATACGACGACTAATGGTGTATTTGTCGTGGGGATTTTCAAAATCTCTTTTTCATATTTTTAGCCTAATATAATGTTCACAATTTTACATGTTGGTAATATTACTGATTCTGCAATTGTATGTGATTTCATATTTTTGGCGGCGATTTCTGCAATATCATAACTTGCTTTTTGAGTTTTCTCAAATATAGTGGCGATTTTGGTCAGTTTTTGAGACTGGCGTGTTTGGTCAGTGATAAGCCTTTTAAAATATTCAGCTGGTTTCTCACATAAATGAGAATGCTTTGCTTGAAGGTTTCTTTTCAGTTTGCTTGGAACCATTGCTTGGTTTGGCAGTTTCTCGCCACAAACCACACATATAGGACGTGGCTCTTCTTCTCTTTATGAAATAAATCAAAAGGACAAGTAGACTTCTTTATACTGGCGCACAATTGATTTGGAAAGTAACACTGCAGGTCTTAAGTGTTTTAATTCCAGAACTAGCTCCAGCCACTTTGCTGTCATCATTTTCTAACTAGTTTTTCTTTGTAAGAAATCTATCCATACCTAATACAACCTGGAACAAGAAAATATGACTAAATATTTATTTTTAAAAAATGCAACTAAAACAAAGTAAACACTAAGTGCATTAACATGAGAATAAAAAATATTTTAAAGAAATTAACAATAAGCAGACACTACACGAAAAGAATAAAAATTAATAGTACGAATTACCTAGCAAGAGATAGAATACACTAAATTTAAAAAGTATAAATAAATATAAAATACAGTAAAGAAAAATTTCATACTGCATTCCCCCCATAAAATACAGTAAAGATTTTAAGACCTAAACAGCAAAAGAAAACTAAAAGAAAAACATTTAGAGTACAAGAAAAGATAAAGCACTTAATTTCTAAATCCAAATGCCATTAAACAAACCTATCAACTTATTTAATTAAAGAGGAATAAATACAACAATGAAAAGCAGAAATAGTATTTGCAAACACAAAAATTTAAGGATTAAACTTCTTAAATTTCTCATTTATTAAGCAATTATATATCAAATGTAAACATCAACCTTAATAACACCGTCCTTAAATCTCCCGTAGCACACTTGCACTCGCTTTTATAATTAATCTTAAATGTCTCACACATAATAAGAAATTATATATCAAATCTAAATACCAAACTTATAAATCTTAATATGCCTTAAGACAAAAAAATATAATATATTGGATTGACATATTGAAAGATAGAAAACGAATTTATTGATATTAGTAAAAATCTGGCAACTATAGCTGTGGTAGGACACTTTGTTACGGCTGGACACTTCATTGTGTCACAAGTACGAAAATTTTATCATACATTCGTACAGTTCTGAAATTTGTTCATTGCTCTTTCTTGTTTGAGGGAGAATCAACTTTCCTCAAATCTCCCGCGGCACACCTGCAGTTGCTTCGCGGCACACTAGTTGGGAATTGCTGGGTTAGATATATGGGATCTTAGAAAATTTAAAACCCATCCAAGATGCCATAAATTTACGACGAAAGCTCAGTACTAGTATCAAAATTAAAGTTAATATAAAATATAAACAAGTTTTCTTGAAGACGCAAGAATTTGCAAAGATCGATTTCGAGCTATTGAATAACTAAGCTGATCTACTTTATTATCATTATATGGGTAAAAAAACATTGATTTGAACCAATTATATTGTTTACTTATATGAATTCAAAATATTTTAAATCTTTAATTGCCGGTCTATTCCGCCAATTGAATTCTTGCAAATCACATCTTGGAAGATGATGTCAGCCATGGAATTCAAAGAGGTTAATGGGAGTTCAAAGAAGTAAATGTATCAGCAATTTTTTTAAATGTATAAAGAAATTCTGGAAACTATTGTTCCCTTTTCCTTAGTGCGGTCATGGGTAAACTCATGAAGTTCATTGTTAAAGATAACATAGTATAGCATCTCTAGGTGAATAACTTAAACATCACGCAACACGGCTTTCGTCGCGGACGCTAATGCTTGACTAACTTGCTTGATATTCTTTTTACAAAATGAGCACAACGTTTCGCCAAGATAAAGCTGTAGATGTAGTTTATCTCTATTTTAAAAAGACTTTTGAAGTATCTACTTAATAAAACTAAAATCGCACGGAATAAGGGGTTAGCGTACTAAACTGGATTGAATACTAGCTAGAAACCCTATAGGTAGAAAGTTGTCGTCACTAGAACTAATTCATTATGGGCATCAATTACTAGCAGCTTTCATCAAGAATCTGTTCTAGGACCTTTGCCTTTTTAAATGCCGGGGGACAGCCAAAAATGTCTCCTTTTCTATAATGCTGTAATTTGTTAACCATTAAAGCTTGAAAGTAGAAATAAGTATCATTACAAAGAACAATATTTGAAATTTCATTAGCTAGCTTAGGTAGCATAGGATTGCGATAGATAGTCTATCTCAGCCTAGGATATCCTCTCTATACAGATATTAAACAGTTCTGTTTTAGGCTCTCAAAAATAGCACAATTAACTCTTGAACAGCGCAGGTTTTTGCGTGGAATTAATGATTCGCCATAGCTCCATAATCAAATCAATTCGTCATTTCAAGCAAGATATGGTATACGATTAGCCAAAAGAAAAAACAATCCAGATAAATTACTCCAAGTGGAATGTACACAGCACAATTCGTAATTTAAATAAAGAAAATTTCCATCGTAAGAAAAGGATGAGGACGGAAACGAATATTGAGAAGGTAATGACTTTAATTGATGCTGATGAATCAAAGTCAGTGAGAAAATTTGCGGCTGAGACACATTTGAATAGTGAAAGTGTGCGAACTATTCTCAAAAAAGATCATAATTTAAAGCCATACAAAAGTCAATGTCATCAAGAAATCTTAAAGCAGGATAAGCAACGAAGGTCATCATTTTTCCTCAGGGTTAAATAAGTGTGCGATGATAAACAATTAGTATTAAATAACACAAGCCAAATAATTACATTTAAAATCCTTTGCACTCCCCAAAGATAACAGTATGGTGTAGACTAAGTGTGAAAAAGATTTATGGGCCCTATTTCTTTGAGGACCATGAAATAGGACAAGCTCAGTCAATTAACGCTGCCAGATATCTTGACATGCTCAAAAGCATTCTCACCAATAGCACATTTCCGGATGAATGGTTTCAGCAAGATGCCCCTCTAGCCCATACTGTATGTCCTACCATGACATGGTTGAAGGCTCAATTTCCTCAATGATTAATGTCACATAGGACAAATTACCACTGGCCACACAGGTCACCTGACTCGTCACCTTTAGACTACTTGAAATGAAGTTTTGTAAAAGAAAGACTATTTAGAGTTGCACCATTTAATATCGCAGAACTGAAGAATGAGTTTCGAGAAATCATTGCATCCATCAATGTCAATATTTGGCAGAATGACATAAGAAATTTTGCTATTGCTATTGATAAGTACAGAGTCCGGTGGTGGTCATTTCAAATGTTAAAAAGCTAGCTAATAAAATTTCAAATATTGTTTCTTGTAATATTACATATTTCTACCTTCAACTTTAATGGCTAACAAATTATAGCATTAAAAAAAAAATGATACATTTTTGGCTGTCACCTGGTAATATATAAACGAGCTTGAGAGGAATTTATTGTATAAAATTTTAAAATTCGCTGATGACACGAAACATGGTGCTAAGGCAAAATTTGATAGTCACTGAAAAAGCATAAAAAAAACTTGGATATAGTAGTAAATTGGTGGAAAAGATGGCAAATGCATCCAACGTTGACAAGTATTAGGTAATGCACATATGCATATAGGTCATGATAATCTCGAAAGAGATTATAATATGGATGGTAAATTTTTAAACAGAGTCAACATGGAAAAGGATTTAGGTGTCTTAATCTCGAATGATCGAAAATTTTACAAACTATGCACTCTAGCATCACAAAATTCCAAGAGGGTTCTAGGATACGTAGCTATATATTTTGCATTCAAAACCAAAAGATATCATTCCCTTATATGAAGCGCTTGTAAGACATCATTTGGAATATGCGGTACTATTCTAGTCTCGATACATGCAAAAGGACATTGTATATTGGAGCGCGTACAGCATCAAGCAACGAAATTAATTCATCATTTTAGAAATCGATCCTACGAAGAGGGGCTGAGGTACCTCAATTTACTTTCATGAAAGTTCGGTATTTTGCGGCCAACTTATTCCAGGTTTTAATATACTAAATGGTCAGTATTAGATTATGATGAATCATACTTGCAGCAATAACCGGGAATAATAGTAGTGAGTTAGCAGTTGTCCATACGGGTAGTAGATTTCGAAAGGGAAGGACGTTATCGTTGATCTTGATAGTGGTGGTGCTACTTCTTGTGAAACCAAAAGGGAGGAATCTAAACTCACGTTGGATGACGACTGCAGAGGTTGGATATAAAAAGATTAGTGAGTTGAGATTCTGTGAAGGAAGAGTTATTAAGGGTGACAGCAACAGTAGACAGGCTCTAGAAGATTGACAACTAGTAAGTTCGCCGCGGGAGAAGGTTGTCAGATGAGCGAATGAATGGTGGAAAATCAGGGGCGGTAAGTTACGATAGTGCGAAAAAGTACATAGGCCAGAAGTGCCAGGTTCGATAGCTTTGCAGTGGAACAGGTTGTCAGCGCTCGATTGGGGGTTATCAGGTGAGTTTGTTAGCTTTGATTAAATGTCGTAAGGCAAGAGTGATAAAGTTGAGTAAGGGTTGTCATTCGAAAGAGCCAACCTAGAGTGAGGGTCACCAGTCGAGACAGGCAGCTTAGAGTGACAATCGCCAAAAGAGACAAATAGCTTCTAGTAAAGGTGGTTAGGCAAGAGTGCTAGTTTCAAGTAAAAATAATAGGCGAAAGAGTCCGTTTCGAATGAATGTCCTAAAAAATGAGGAATAGCATCGAATGATGGTCGTCAGGCAAGAGAGCCAGTTTCGAGTGATGGTCGTCAGGCAAGAGAGCCAGTTTCGAGTGATGGTCTTCATTCGAGAGCTAGCCTCGAGTGAAGCTCGTCGGGAGAGTGATGGAGTTAGACTGGAGTTAGGGTAAGTGGGAAAGAGAGCTAACGTAGCGTGAGGGTTGTCAGCTGAGAGGCAACTTTGAGAAAGTATTGTCAAAGAAGAGAGCCAGCTTTGAGTGAGAATGATCAGGCGAAAGAACTAGCCTTGGGTAATGGTCGTTAAGGAATTGAGACAGCCTGGATGAGGGTCATCAGACGATAGTTAGTTTTGATTGGGGGTTATCGGACGAGACAGAGAGATTCGAGTGAGGGTTATCAGGTATGAGATTGATGTGCGTCAGACGAAATAGGTAATTTTGTGTAAGTGGCGCTATGTAAGAGGACCAAACTCGAGTGAGGGGTATGTGGTAAAAGATCCCGCCACGAGTAAAGATCGCCAGTTTAGCGAGCCAGGACTATTATGAGAAAGAACCATATATGAGTGTGGGTTGTCAGACAAAATAGTCTGTTTCGAGTTAGGGTAGTCAAGCGAATGATCCAACAAGCCCGAGTGAAGGCTGGCAGGCTAAAGAAATAGCCTCGAGAAGGGGACATGAAAGGGCCAAATTTGAATGAGGTTCTTCGGAAAAAAAAGCCTCGTGTAAGTGTTGCATGCAACAGAGTCAGCTTCAACTGGGGGTTTTCAGGCGAGATAACCAGTTAGGAGTAAGGATCGTTAGACGAGAGAGCCAGCTTTAAATAGGTTGTTTCTCATGCAAGCGAATTACCTCCATGTGAGAGGTGTCAAGAGAGGGAACAAGGCTCGATTAGTGGGTGCCAATCAAAGAGTCAGCTAAGAGTAATGGTTGTACGGCAGGACAGACAGCTAAGATTGAGGGTCGTCAGGAAAAGGAACCAGCTTAGAGTAAGGATCATCAGGTGAGAATGCTAGCTACAAGAGAAGATCTTCGAAAAAAGGGGGCCATCCTCACATGAGGGTCGTCTTGCGCGAGAGCAAACTTCAAGTAAGTATCATAGGACGAGAGAAGCAGCTTTGAGTGAGGATCCTCATGAAAGAGAACAATATCTCGAGTGTGGTTTTTGAGAGAGCAAGCTACGAGTGTTGGTCGCCAGGAGAAATAGCTAGCCTCGAGTAATGGTCTTTAGTCAAGAAAGCCAGCTTTGTGTAAAGATCGCCAGGCACGAGAACCAGGTCTGGCCAGAAAAGAAGCCTCGAGTGAGAGCGGTCAGGCGAGATAACTATCATCGTGTGAGGGCCGTCAGTCCAGAGATCCAGCTTCAAGTAAAGGTCATTAGGCGATAGAATTTGCTTGAGGGAGTTTTTTAGGCGAGATAGCCGTTTATCGTGGGTGGGTCTTCAATAGAGATCCAGCTCTGAGTATGATTCGACAGGGGAGAGAGCCAGTTTTAAATGATGGCAGTCAGCTTCGAGTAAAGCTCATCAGGCAAAAGAGCCAGTTTCGAGTGAAATTTAAAAGAGAAATCTCAGCCTTGTTGTAAGAAACCTTGCCGTGTCTGCCTCCTTGTTATATACTGCTATTCACTGACAATTCCTTGTATGAAGTCAGCACCAAGTTTTGACGGGAGTGATTGCTATTCCCAGTAATGCAGAGTTCGGCATTGGACAGCAGAGTGACGTGGTGTACCCAAAGTTTACTTGAACTGAATCATAAACCGGATTAACTAGGGGTACTGTCGAGGGTTAGTGGGTGGGTAATCCCAGTCCCACTCCCTTGGCATCTATTTTAATTCTGCACCAAGGTAAAGTTGGGGTGAAGTGTAGCCAATACACCTACCATAGCCACTTTCGGTGAATAAAAATAACCTCAGTGCTTCCCTTTTGATCAAAATTAAGATAATGATCCACTGAGTGTGTTTTCACTCAGTGAAAGCCACTCATGGGTGGACTTATGTAATATTGAGAATTGAGCCGAGTGGATTGCTTATCATTTGCCAAAGGATCGTCCAAAATAGTTAAAACACACAGATACCAAAATAAACTTTATTATACATAAATTGGAAATATGAAATAGCATATATATGTATAAAATAGGATTAATCTTCGTACTGAATTGGTAAGTCTATATAATGTCGTGGGGATTACACTTGAAATCTACTTACTAGGATGCTTGTGTCTTAATTTCACCCAACAGAATGATTTGAATAATATCACGAAATTAATCACTTGTAATACTCGAGGTTATGAGCTTGGAATGGAAATTCTAGTTAACGATTCAACTGGTGAAGTTAGGGGAGGGAATAATTCACTTTAACGATACCTTTGAGTTCTTAAGTACTTGGAGAATGACGATGAATGTTTTCTTCTTCTGACAATGTTCGCACTTAGCCCGGTAGTCCGAGGTTACCGAATGTGATGGTAATCCTAGACCGGTGATTCTAGGCCGGATCGCAAAGGCGAGCCAAACTGTGACTCAAATCGGAATTCTTCTCCTCAAAGTGTCCGTTCCGATTATTGCCACCTGGAGTGGGTAGCCAAAAATATTTACCTAGCTGTGTCTAGGGTAATCCGCAGAGGGAGGTCCTGTGTAACCCCTGACTCTGAAGGGATGGGGGGTCTGCGAGAAGTTTAGCACCTACAAGTACCGTGACGGTGACAACTTGCAACGGGCGAACTGTTTCTTTTGTGGGACTAGCTCGACACACAACGTAGGTCCAAGATCTTCTGCCCGACTTCAGGGAGAATTTTCCCTTTTATTTCTCTCAAGAGCTAAAATCGAGAGAGAGCCCCGGATTCTCATAAAATTCTTATCGTCGCGCGAAAAGACCTTTCGTCTGCCGCCAGGAAAGGCCAAACATTCACACCTCGGCGCCATCCGAGCTTTTCTCGTCTCAAGTCGCAGGTTTATGACAGCGCGAAGAAACTCGGGTCTTCGTCGGCTGGCAGGTGTCTTTTGAGGCAGATATTTTCCTGTGTGGCCGGACGCGAATTTGGTTATCCCGAAAGCGCGAAAAGGGGTGAAGGAGATTCGATGCGAAAAGGCGAATTTGGAATAAGATGGAGGGGGGACACGCAGCTATATCGGTGTATTTATGTATGTACTAATGCATAGGGGTATTTAGACTTTTACAGGTACGTTTATATAGGTGAAAGGGAATTGCTTACCAAGTGGGGTGTTTGAATAGAGCCTTCTCCCAGACTATGGGAACTTTCTCATCCTGGACCGTTTTAAATAGCGGATAATAAGCAACTCTCTTTTGGCCATATCTATACCACAAGAAACAAAAATCGAAGCTCAGTGAAAGTCCGGAGTGTGACTACATCCAGTGAGAGAATTATAGTCAAGTCTTCCTTTAACGAGGGTTTTATCTATTTATTAGGTTACTATGAAATTACTATTGTTTTTCAGTAAAGTAAAATAAATTTATTTAGAAAAATAGTTTCCAGCATTATTGACAATGGTCTCTCATCTTTTAACTAAGTAGTGAATATCTTCCTTGAAGAATCCATTCAATTTTGTTGAAATACCGCATTGTAATAATAATATATTAAATTTTGGAAGTTAGGTGATGTTATGATGAGTTACATATATGGTAATCACATGGAACAAGGTACGGTGAATGTGGAGAATGAAAAAGAACTTCACAACTTAACCTAATATTTTTTTCTTAGGTCAAACCTCCATGTGTAGGAGTACATTGGAATGAAAGAAGAGGACACCATTTCGGTTGTCTAATGAAAAATATTTTTGTTCAAGAGCTTCATCTAAACGTTGAATTTTTTAACATATCTGCAGTTACTGTTTGTTTATTATCGGGATGCTTATAATAAATAACTCCTTTCACATCCCACCAAATTCAAATCATACCCTTCTTCTGCTGGAAACCACGTCTAGGAGTAGGAATAGCTGTTTGTTTGAGATCAAGCCTTTGTTTTTTCCCTTTAATGTTGCAGTTAAATGATTCTGTCCAGAAATGAATCAAGGGCATTTTGAGTAGAGATGATGCAATATTCACACGTTGTAAGTGTTGACTTTCAGACAGTTCATGTTCTATCCAAACATCACATATGTTGCTTAAAAATGACTGAGGGCATTATAAACTTAAGAAGGGTCTAGGCATTCCTACCTCAAAAAAGAAATGCCTAGAAGTTGTTTAAAAAGGCTTAGACATTACTGCACCGATCTTTAAACAGCTTGGAGCAAATTTGGAACAATTTAACAACTCAAAGAAACATCTTTTATATCTTCTTAAAATGACATTAATTTCTTGACAACCTAATATTAAACGATTACAACTCAATCTATAGAAAAAGCATGTCCAACACAACGTGAGGAACCCGGAATGACCGACCGAACACTGGCCAGCGTCCAAAGAGAGGGAGAGAGAGAAAGAGACTCAAACCCACAAACAGATTCACAGACAAACAAACCTCGAATCCCGCTCTTAGTTCAAATATCTACCTGTGCTAAGTTAGCCAACAGTTAATTTGGATTTAATAAATAAAACTAACCAATTATGTATTTTCTCCTCGAAATTACTTTGAATGACATTTATGATATTTTCTATGAAATAAAATAATATGTCTGAATTTTAGAAAGTGTTTTGGGGGTATGGCTACAGATATATCTTTTCGAACGATAGTTAACAAATAGGGGTAAAGGGGATAGATGGGGGATTGCACCAGACTTCTAATAAGATTTGCAATTTGAAAGTTTAAATTTCAATATAAAGTTTATTTTTGCGATTTAGTTTGCTTTTGTTATTATATGAAATACTATTTTATTATACTCTTTATGTACTAAAGGGTGGAAACACAAAGCGTAAACTGCTTTTTACAAATCATTTTAAATATGTTTACCTACCATTAATTAATTACTTTCTTGAAGTTTCTTTCAGGATTTATTGAATATTGGGAATCAAAATGTCATAGAAAAACAACACCCGTTTACAGATCTGACTAAAAAATGGGAATCATTCGTTTATCTGTTAGGAACGGGAAGAAAATGAGAAATATTTCCAAAATGTTCAACGCCACTATGAGCAGTTGGGGGGAGGGGGGTAGGTAAAGCTATCAAACAACTTAAAAAGACCGGCAATTGTCTTCCAAGGGTGAGGACCACCCCGCTCTGATCATTGAGGACCGCAATCCTCATTAAGAACACAATGAACAAAATCAGTTAAAGTCCAAGGAGGAGTGCCAGAGTACTTGCTCTGTGGGACAAAATGAGTCATATGACGAGGCACTGTCCACGCCTCCCACACTACACAGAATGATCGTGTTTGGGCGCAAAATAAAAATAAGATTCCAGTTAAATATCTTCTTTATCTTTCGAGAGAAGGAGGATAGCTTCGGTTATGGTACGGGAGGGCGTAACATTAACGGGCCAAATAACCAAAAAACATCTCTCACCTTCATCGAAAGGGGGTGGAGTGGAGCTAAAGATCACTCAGAATAAAGTTCAGAACTGGTGCCAGGCAAATTTTAAGGGACTTTGGCCTCCCATTTCGTCAGATTTAAACCCCCACGGACTTCTAAGTATAGTCGATGCGTGAGTACAAGTTCTGTAACAAACCTCATCAAAGTGGCGAAGTTCTGAAGTGAAATATCAGCTGAAGCCTTGCGTACCACTTCCGCTCAGGTCATACCTAGATTTCATCGTGTCATGGACACAAAAACTGATCCAATTGAATATTAGTTTCATCATCTTGTGGCCTATAATATTTTCCTTTGTTTTAGTCTAAGCATTATTTAATATTACATTGTGTTCTGAAATTAAGTGAATAAATATCGGTGTACACTTCGTGTTTCTTCCTTGTACTTTGTAGTGAGTAGCCTATAATAATTCTATTTCTCTGTACATGCGGTAATATTATCTTGCTTGATGCGGTTGTAGTTTGAGGTTGTATTACTAGTGCTTACCTAAATAATTTATTCACGTTTACTTTTACTATTTAATTATCATTTCGTTGTTTCTGCTATTCTTTACATATTTATTTATTGAGGGTTTTTTTTTCTATTTTAAATCTGGTTGAATTTGGGTTGGTATAATTCACGATGTAAATAAACGTTGATAATGGTAGTTTTAGTTAACCTAACCCCCTAAAAATGTAAAAAAATGTCATTTTATGACTATAAAGATACAAAGAAAATGAATTCAAGTTAGGATAAGTTAAATTAACATTACAATATAAAAATACGAACGTAGAGCTAAGTTTTGAGTTAGATTAAGCTAAGCTAACTTAGCCAATGAATAACCAATCACTTAAGGCTTAAAAATATATAGACTTGGTTCGTTAAGATTAGGTTATCCTAACAAAAATAGAAAAAACAACACGTTTAGATAAGTAGCTACGCTACCTCGATGTTAATGTAAGAATAAAAAAAACTGATTTAGCCTAAAATAAGTAAAATTAATAATAAAATATAAAACATAAAAAAGAGTAATTATAAGTAAAAAGTAAGTTATGCTTTCAAAATAAAGCGATTAAAATAAGGTTAGATTAGGAAAAACCTCACCTAACAAAAGGTTTCGTTAGATTAAAATTAATCCTCCTCTCAGTTTCAAAATACGGTAACCAAACATTAAAATATACAGAAACCAGGCAATGGCTTCGCCCCCCTCCCTACGTGGGGAGCTTGCGCTTCGCTACTAAGATTAAAATTTAAAATCTAAAAAAAAGCAGCCATGGTTAAATTTTTATAAATTTTCTGAACTTCGCCAACTATAATAATTTTAAAAGGGAACTCTAAACTAAATTTCCCCCCTTTCAAAATATCACGTTCCTAAAATATAGAGTTATAGATGATATATAAAAATAAATTATCTGAACTTGACCATTTGTAATTCTTTGGGTTTTAAGAAATTCACAAAACTTCGATACTTATATATATTTCTGAACTTCACCATTTTGTTTTTTGATATTATAAAAGAATTATTAGAAATAACTTTGATAAAAAAACACAAGTCATAACCAAACTAAGATGAAATTATTATTCAAATACTTAAAAAATCCTCTTCTTAAGTTATAGAGTTAATGATGATGATGATGATGATGATGATGATGATGATGATGATGATGATGATGACGATAAAGCTATTTTGAGTTAGATTTAGCTGTAGCTAGGGATGGTATGCGGTTAGTATAGCAATGAATACCTTCACAGTACATCGGGCAGGTATGTGGGGGGCGTTATCCCCCCTCTTTCCCCAAGCAACTGACTGTAACCAAAAGTGCTGTTAGATTTTGGTCTCTTGGTTACAGTCACTTCGGTTGGCTTGGGTGAAGAGCGTCCCCGAGTCCTGCCCGATGCAGTATGAAGGTTACTAATCATTGCTATGACAACCGCATGACAAAGCCAAAGCAAAGCTACTGGTCTAAGCCATAAAGAAGTTAGATCAAAGGTTAAATTAACATGACCCATGAAAAAAGAAACAGAACGTTAGTTAAATTTACAATAAGTTAGAGTTTCACTTTATAAATATAAGGAAACATGAATGGGTTTGATTAGAATAAGTTACGTTAAAAATATATATATGAAAAAGTACATTAAAGGAACTATTTTAATTTATATTAAGTTAATCAAGAGTCAAACATTTAAAACTTATAGATATTGAGTGTTAATTTAGTTAAAATAAGGTTAACTTAACAAAATCAGAAGCTTAAGTTCGGTTAAAAATAAGTTACAACGATGGTTCAGGTGGACGTCTCGCTAGCTTAAGTTGATACACCGTTGGATTTCTGACATCAAGGCAAGAGTTCGATCCCACGGACAGAGAGCTTACAGCGGCGTCATGAGTTGGTTGCCCCCGCGAGGGTAAGTACCTCAACACACATTAACCATTAACCATTATCATTCCCCTTCTCGTCTTAACAACCAAACATAGCCTCTCTCTCCTCTAGTCTGGAACCCTGTCGGTGGGGTCACTGAGATCCACATACCGCCCTGGGATCACGAATGGTTCTACCATCGCTGGTTGGTGTAAAAAAAATACTAAATACGAACTGATCACCCCCCCCCCCCAACACACACACACACACACACACACACACACACCTCCCCCGCACGAGGAACAGTATCCCGGTTCCTTCCTGCTCACAATGATCGTCATTCTGATCTTTATGTAAACTTCATTATCCGGTCGGGGAACTCCTTTACGATGCGAGGGGGAGATGACGCTGCCTGCCTAGAAATGCTCCAAATTAGACTGGGTTAACTCAAGCTAAATCTACAGAATAGAGCTGGGTTGAGTTAGGTTAGGTTAGAATAAGCAGACCACCCGATTAAGCCATGAAATTATTGAAGTTAGTTTGGATTAGGTTAAGTTATGCGGGTTACGTTAGGTTAGATAGATTAGGTAAGGTTGGGTTAGGTAATGGTTAGATTAGATGAGGTTAAGGGGATCAATCCTAGACATCGACCACTGAGAAGACCATTCCTAATTAATGACCCCCAAGAAATTTCAATGCTAGAAGATGACCACCCTAAAATAGTTGATGACCTCCAAAAAACTTATTGGTATATTTAAAAAATAATCTGTAAAATAACTTTTATTATTATAGAACAAAAATTACACAAACACAATTAAACTAACAAAAAAGTAAAATATTAATCCAAGGAGTAAAACAAAGAGAAATATGTTGGCAGAAATTTTCAAATCCACTCAAACCGAATCGATCATGTTACATAGGTTAGGTTAGATTAGGTTAGCTTATCTGAACCTAACCGAACCTACCTCCACCTAACCCAAATTATCCTAACCAAATTTCACCCTAAGTAACATTTTTACTTTAACTTTTTATCTTAATCTCATTAATTATTATTATTATTATTTACTTTAAAAATGCAATCATAAGTAACGGACTCCCCAAAAAATCATTTCTAGA
This sequence comes from Ceratothoa steindachneri, assembly GCA_963969495.1. Lineage (NCBI taxonomy): Eukaryota > Metazoa > Arthropoda > Malacostraca > Isopoda > Cymothoidae > Ceratothoa > Ceratothoa steindachneri. The sequence continues at coordinate 8,963,751 of OZ018335.1, read as the reverse complement.
AACTGCCCTGCTAAAAGCCCAATCCTAGATAATGCCCCCTAACATTGGCTAGGGGTCGTTATCTAGGATTAATCTGGTTAGGGTAAGGGTTAGGTTATGTTAGACGGGTTGGGTTAGGTTAGGTTAGGTTAGGTTAGGTTGGATTAAGTTAGGTTAGGTTGGGTTAGATTAAGGGTAGGTTGGGTTAAGTTAGGTTAGGGCTAGGTTGGTTAGGTTTGGTTAGATTAAAGGTAGGTTAGGTTAGGTTGGGTTAAGTGAGGTTAGGGGGATTAAGTTAGGTCGAGAATGTTAATCAAATAATAAAACCTTTGAGAAATATGTCAGTTTAGCGGTAATTTAAGAGATTAAATAAGTGCTAAAAGTTAATTGTCTGTTTCAAAGACAAGAATTTGAGCATTTTTAGACATACTGATTTTTGTTAGAATTTATTATCGCGTGTGCGTTTTTTTATTCATGTGTATCAGGGTTTATACACGTCTTAGCAGGAGCGTGACTGGTAGGGAGAGGAGAGTTGCGCACTCCTACCACGTTAGGTTGGCTTTAATGAAAAGAAATGGTACAATTTCCCTTAAAACGGGGAGTCCTTTACCCGCCACTCCGATCCATCATTTATGGCATGGTTGGCATCCAAAATCAAACCATCGGCTAGGAGGCCACCAGTGAACGTTTAAGCGCCCCTGGGGGCAAACGGCAAGGAAAAGGGAGGGAAACCCCAGCAGGAGTTATGGGGGAATTACGAGCTCGCGGGCGCCAGACTGATCCCATTCTCCCACCCACCCCCCACCACCTGACATGTCTCTCAATCGACCTTTGACCTTCTGACCAATAGTTGTCCAGCTCCCGCTCTGCAACAAAGGACGGGGGGGGGGAGATGGGGGAAAGCGAAGAGAGGAGGTGGCGTTGTCTCTTCGTGATTGGCCAACCCGGGGAAGGGGGTGGGGGAGCTGTATGCGCCGCCAGGGAGGGTTTGGAGACGCTCGATTATGCCGCCGACCTTCCTGAAGGACCCAAATGGATGTCAGTCAGAGACTGGTTTCGGACCAAAGAGACCGATACGCTTCCTTCTAAATGTTTTTCTCTTGCTCACATCCTCTCTATTTTTACATCTCTCTCTCTCTCTCTCTATATATATATATATATATATATATATATCATACATCTCTCTATCTCACTCACACACACATCCATATATATATATATATATACCTATACTTCTTTCTCTGGTCAGTCCGTAAACAGCAAAAACCTTTCACTTCCTCTCCCACGCGTCCGAACACATAATATCATACATACACACATCTACAAACACACGCAGAGTTCCCTCCCACTAGAAGCCTTTCACCCTCGGGTACTTTCATGCGCTTAAAATCCCGCAAGGGGTGCCAGATGTTTCCTAGGCAACCATGCTGTACCTTAAATCTGGCCAATTTCATGCCCTTTGAACAACAATACCTTACAAGTGTGACTTCCTTAATTGTGGAGGTTTTGTAGATAGTGGAAAGTCTTCTCTGCCCAGTCGCTAGCGCTCCAATTAAGCCCCCTATAGATTGCATTGGTCTTATACTTTTCATACACTCACTTTCCCAACTTCTCTTCCGTATAATCTTGGATGATACTCAAAAGAATCGTGATATTGGCGACGTCCCCCAAAGGGCGGTCTTGTCTCCCCATCTGTTTCCTTCACGCAAGCGGAGGTTTTACGATTGTAAGCTTGAGCCCCTACTGCGACCGTCACTGTGTCGGTTGCCACCCGAAGAGCATCTCCCTGCTCGATTCCCTGTGTTCGTTCTCCAAGTCCGATAAATTCATCGCCTAGTAATTCCATCTCCCGCCAGTAAATACACGATTGTTCTCGAAGTTTCGCTAGCAATGCTTGTTCAGGGAAGGAGGAATAGGTACAAATTGGCAGCCTTAGATGAGAACAAAAAGGACTTAAAAGATTGACAATATGTAAAAATTCCTGCTTCCGTGAACAACCGTTTTTAGCGAAATGTAACAATAAATTAGATAAAATTCATCGTGAGGCACGTCTTCAAATGTCTAATGGTAGATCGTCTTAGAATTGCCTTTGGCTACGGAAATTTGGTTGATTAATTTAATATCCTTAGATTGGAGATATGTAGAAAAAGGTTTGCTGAACAAAATGTCGCGTGCTCTCACTTATTCTGATTTATGACCTTACGACCTTCAAAACTTTCAATAATTCCTGGACTAACATTGGATTTTCGATCATTCGAAAGAGAATGTAAATCAACATAAGAGTTTCAAATTTTGTTAGAATTGGCAGAATAGTTATGATGTTATTGCCAAAAGAAAATAATGCCCGGGCTAACCTTGGGATGACTCTGGCAATTATATCACTCGAAAGAGAATGTAAACAACACAAGGGTTTCAAATGTGCTTTGCCAAAACCATAACAAAACGGGAACTGACAGACCGATGACAGAGTGAGATGTAGTCTCCCGTGACAAAACCCGCACGCGACTAAAAATAATAACTAGGAAAACTTCGTTTTATTTTATTTATATATATATATATATATATATATATATATATATATATATATTTAAAGGCCCAAAGAAATGAAAATTAGCATCACGACACTAAGGAAGACGACCATTAAAAGCTTAAGAAAGAAAATGTGAGACATAGAGACGGAGAAACACAGTAAAAACTAATTTTAACCGTTATATGAAAATAAATAAAGGAGTAGGGTTCGAACGAGTCTCCTCAAGCATAAATCGCTATTGTGACCACGACGCTCATCGACTTAGCCACCATCCTCAACCCGAGAAAGGGTGATTCAAGAAGCCTTTTGAATAATGAAGTGTAGGGTTTTTTTCTCCTTTTATTCCTTTTTTTATTTTTATTTATTTATCTAGTGAAAGACAAGACAAGTGTTCTAGTGAGAGTTAAGCGCAGGCCTGATTTGTAAATAACTTAAATCACATGACACGTGATATAATGGATGGTGCCTCAGTCGATGAGCGTCGTGGTCACAATAGCGATGTACGCTTGAGGACACAAGTTCGAATCCTACTCCTTTATTTATTTTCATATAACGGTTAAAATTAGTTTCACTGTGTTTCTCCGTCTCTATGTCTCACATTTTCTTTCTTAAGCTTTCAATGGTCGTCTTCCTTAGTGTCGTGATGCCAATTTTCATTTCTTTGGGCCTTTAAATGCATCCATTATATCACGTGTCATGTGATTTAAGTTATTTATATATATATATATATATATATATATATATATATATATATATATATATATATATATATATATATATATATATTGTATTCCACAGATTACCCATGGCTGATAAGGTGAAGAAGAAATGTTGACAATACTCAAGCGAGTTTTTAGCATACGGTTTGATAGTGTCCAAACAATATAATAAAGCCAATGTGTCTTATATGTATGACAGAGCTTTCTAATGAAACCATGCGCCCAAGTAAGCTTCTAATACATCTGGAGAATAAGCACAAGGATAAGAAAGACAAACCCTTAGATTATTTTAAGGAGCTTCATGATGCTTTCCAAGGAAGGAACACCATTGATTCTATGCTTAGCGAAGGAAAAGCTAAATTAGACCAAGGTTTAATTGCATCTTACGAGATTTCCAAGCTAGCAAAAACTGGAAAACTCCATACTATTGGTGAAGATTTGATTTTGCTCGCAGTATCTGTGGTAATTTCTACTGTTATGCAACAGAATTCCAAACAAATTACGGAGGTAATCCCTTAAGCAAAAATTCAGTATCAAGACGCAGTTATGAAATGGTAAGGGATGTAGAAAATCAACTAGTTGCCCTTTTACAAGTAAAGAATTTTGCGTTACAAATTAATGAAGCATCTCTAAGTGTTAATCATGCCCTTCTTATCGCGTATGTTACGTTTTTCGTTGATAATAGTGAAGTCAGAGAGGAAATGCTTTGATTGCAGTCTTGTGACAGATATTAAAGGGGAAACAATTTTCCAAGAAGTATTGGCTAATTTCCCCCCAAAGAATATTCCAATGAGTAACATTATGGCTTGCGCAACTGATAGTGCGGCTGCTATGATAGGCAGATAGAGGGGCTTCGTTGCATATCTAAAACAAACTGTGCCTAATGTTTTTTGCATATACTGCCTGGTTCATTTTCAACATTTGATTGCAAAGAATTTGGGACTACGTCTTAAAGATGCTCTTGATAGTGTAATCAGGCTACCAACCTTATCAAGTCAAATACACTTAAGGACCGTCTTTTCTGACAACTCTGTGCAAACAATGAAGAAGAGTTTGAACGTTTACTTTTGCGTACAGAGGTGAGATGGCTTTCTAAGGGTAACTGCCTGCGTCGCTTCGTTGAACTCTGGGAGAGTGTTGTACCATTTTTGAATGGTAAGGCGTTTGGAGAAAAATTATAGCTGCCAAGTGTGACATATTCTACCTTTCAGATATATTTGGCAAGCTAAACATGCTGAACAAATAGCTACAAGGTAAAAATGCAAATCTTTCAACTTCCAAAGAGGCAATCAGCTCTTTCCTTGGAAAACTTAATCTGTTTAGGATTAATATTGGGCGTAAGAAATTGTTACATTTTCCGACCCTCGCCACTATTGAAGAGGACCTACATAAGGCTGATATTTTAGTGTACATTGATCACTTGAAAAAAGTGTACAATGATATGGAAAGTAGGTTCAAAGATCTCTTGGAAATGAACATTCCAAGTTGGGTGTTAGACCCATTTAAAACAAATGCCGCCGATGTTGACATCATACTGCAAGAAAGCCTCATTGAGTTGCAGAGTAATCAAAGTGCTCAAGCTAAATTTAAACATGTCCTCAATAACTTATGGAAAAGTAGTGAAATTGCAATCAAATTCCCATTGCTTTGGCAGGAAGTAAAATATATTTCATTGCCTTTCCAACGTCTTACCAAGTTGAATCAGGTTTTAGCCGAGTTTCTCACCTATTATCTAAAGCTCGCAACCGCTTAGAAATTGTAACTAGAGGTGATCTTCGTCTGTCTCTAACTACCATGGATCCTGACATTGAAATATTTGCGCAACTACATCAGCCACAAGGATCTTACTGAAAAAAAACACACAAAGAAAGCTAATATAATATATTTGTTTTTATTTTGCTAAAGGATTCTAATTTTTTAAGTCAAAAGATAGTCATTTTTTAAAGGTTACTTACTTATTTTTCGTTTTGCTGCTATATCAGGAAAATAACGTATAATCTTAAATGGTTCTTTTATTGAACCCACAAAATATTGGTCTTGTGGAAAAGGGTTCAAGAGCGTGGTCTTGTCGAAGAAGATTTTCTGAAACGTGGTGTTTTTGAAAACGTGTTTCCATTTCATGGTATTTTCGAACAAATGTTTCTAAAATGTAGTATTGTCGAAGATGTTTTTCTATTACGTGATCTTGTTGAAGTGTTTCGAGAACGTAGTCTTGTCGAAGAAGTGTTTCGTGATCGTGGTTTTTCTAAGACTTGTTTCGATAATAGGCTTGCCAAAGTGTTTCGAGAACATGTTCTTTTCGAACACATATTTCTATAATATGCTCTTTTCAAAGAAGTGTTTCGAAAATGTGTTTTGTCGAAAACCTTGCTTCGAGATCGTGGTCTGGAAGTAGAGGTGCTTGGAGATCGAGGTCTTAGCGAAGACATGTCTCGCGAACTAGATATTGTTAAGAAATGCTTCGAGGACGTGGTATTGTCGGATACGTGTTTAGTGAGCATAGTCTTGTCAAAGGCGTGTTCCTAGAAAGTGGTCCTGTTGAAGAAGTGTTTCCAGAATGTGCTGCTGTCGAAAACATGTTTCCAGAACGTGATCTTGAAGAAGTTTCCAGAACGTGGCCTTGTCGAAGATGCTTTTCCAGGAATTAGTCTTGTTGAAGAGGCGTCGAAGAGCGTTTCGAGAACGTGGTCTTATCGAATACGTGTTTCCATAACGTGGTCATGTTGAAAGTGTTTCGAGAACGTGGTTTTGTTGAAGTATTTCAAGAACGTGTTTTTTTTAGTGTTTTAAGAACGTGGTCTTGTCGAAAACGTGTTTTGAGAACGTGTTCTTCTCTAAGACGTGTTCCTAGAATGTGGTATTTTAGAAGAAGTATTTTGAGAACGTAGTGTCGTGGAAGACATTATCGAGGTCGAGATTTATCTAAAGCGGCCGCGTTTACTAATGAAGCTTTGTAGCTTGGAAATATATGATGCTTCTCTCTGATTATAGATAAACAGTGGCATTCCGAACACCAAGTATTTACCTCGATGTATTTACCTGAGTGATTTTACAATGATGACTACATAGAATCCTCGTTTTACGACCGCGTTCCCTAAGGCTTCCAAGTACACACTCGCTGGAAGATTGTAGGTGCTATGGCCGTTATTTCTATCCATTGTCTTTTCCAGCGTTTTTCTTCCCTTTTATTTGTTGTGTCTGTTCTTTTTTTATCCTTTCAAACGTTTTTATAAACTCAAATAATGATTAAAGATGGCTTTATGTTTTTATAAAGCGAAATCCAACGAGGGCACCTCCCGCAGAACATTTTTAAGGAGAGATCTGTAGGGGGGAAAGAAGGGAAAATTTGTGGAACTAAAAAGCCTCTTACAGGTATTAAGGCCGCTGAAGGTCACATACTTAGCTGCTGCATGGTACCTAGACTTTGCTCCTTCTTGCGCGGGATTAAAAGACCTAAAGAGGGGTCTGAGAGAATCTAAATTCATGGCATGTTTGTTGTCTTCGGACTAATAAAGACCGATAGGTCTACTCAAGATGACCCAGACAAAGTTCAACCTTTTGAAATGGTGCTCGAGGTGGTCCTTCAACTCTTACAAGGATCAGCTATCAATGACGTTTGCGGGAAAAATATTCCGATATTTTCTGGCTCTGTCGGTAAAGAAATTGTAATATCAGTTCCGTACGATTTAGATCTATGGTGTTTGGTTACCGGAGGAAAGAATGAATAAATCTAGATTAAAACCTGTATAGAATAGGATAAAGGGTTGATAAAAAAAAACTAGTAAAGCCCTGGATTACACCTTTGCTTAGAAAACCTGTATTAAAAACCAGGATTCTCGAGCAAATATTTTGTCTTCAGCAATGGCTAAGATGTATGGTGTAAAATTAATAATAATAATAAAATAATAGCAGTAATTGTTATACCCTCGAAACAATGATGCATAATGGTTAATGTCATCAGTCTAGGATTTAGGGTTCAAGGTAAAAGATAATACTAATACCTATTCTTCTGAACCATGCTAACAGTTTGGTAGGGAAATATATGATTTGTCGGTTGTGTGTGATTCAATTTTGATAGAACTTTTCCCAGCTGTTCTGCACAATATGGCAACACAAATGTTGTTTTATTATGCTTTGTTGCGTTCTAAACATATTTTGGAGAAAACGAAGGATAATTATACACATTAAGCATACATTACGCATATATTTAACATAAAACCATAATTATAATACACGATTGATGAACATTATGAATAATTTGTTCACATGACTAGCATTTCAACGGATGACGTCAAAACCCGATCATGAATGGAATGTGTCAATTTCTTAATAAACATCTTGTTTAATGATGGATCATAAATCTTCGATTGGGTTGAGATCCGGAGAAGCTGAAGGCCACACCACCAATTTGTAACTTTGTATGCCGTAAGAACCTATGAACGTTTCATTGCCAGAGTGTGATGGAGCGTTGACATGCATGGAAACTAGAGTCTTAGAAGTGACAACGGTATGTCATCTATTCCGGGATCAAAGTTCTCTTTTAAGAGATTCAGAAGGCGGCTACAGTCACTTTAATCCAATCAGGCACCCTGAGTTGGCCAACAAGTCTGTGTCCAATTATACCTACCTACAACAGACTCTTCCTCCTTGCTGTTTCGTCGCAAACATTGGTGACGGTCATCTCCGAAATAGACCCAACTAGTTGCCCAACCATCATGTCCGTCAAGGGTAGCCTTGATCTCGTCAGTAAAGAGAACACAACTAATGTCTAATGTGATGTACATCCGGGTTCATTGAAGCCTCAAAGACTTGTGCCGGGGCGTTAAAGGGTGGAGTTTCAGTAGAGTTCGCACAGAAGCCATAGTCTATAGGATATGGTTTCTTTTTCGGGTGGTCTTCGGTACATGGAGACGACCAGCGGAGGTTAAAATGACGTTTCTTGTTTGTCCGAGTTTCCCACGTAACTGGCGGTCAATATTCTTCAAATCCCTAACTGTCATCATCCCTAACTTCATAATCGGACCGCTTCTTCCTTGGCGAAGTTTCCTTCAGTAATCGTCTAACCGTGTCCACATGGCGATCTAACTTCTCCGCAGTAACATGAACAGAGATGCTTACGGCATTTTCCTTGATGATGAAAGACTTTTCTTCATCGTTGAGGTATCTGCGCCGTTCCATTTTTCTTAAAGAGTATGTATAGATGCTATTAGCGTGGTTACTTCCCAGCCAAAACGAAGAATCTAAAATAAAAATTGAAGGACTTAACACAAAATAATGAAACCATAACATTAGCGTTGCCGTATTGTGCAGACCAGCTGCGAAAGGTTTCATCAAAATTGATTCACAGAGAACCGAAAAATCCTTACTTTCCTTACCAAACTATTAGCGTGGTTCAGGGTGTAGGATATAGGTACTTGATCTCTTCGTTTAGTTCTGGTTTGTACCCTCAGAATATCCTGCAACACTAGATCTAATTTTAGCTTGCAACCACAGTAGATTCAGGATATATGGGTCTATTAATGACTTCTACCTTCAGTATATCATGATCTCGAAGTCTACATACATACTTCTCGCATCTATACTCAGTGAATCCTGGATCTCTGGTTGTATTTATGGATTTTGCTCTCGGTATATCATAGATCTATAGGTCCATTTGCTACTTCTGCCCTCAGTATTTCCTGGTTTTCTAGTACTATTTTTTGTATCTGATCTCGTTATATCTTGGATCTCTATACCCTGAACCACGATAATAGCTTTGTAAGGAAAGTTAGGATTTCTTGGTTCTCTGTGAATCAACTTTAATGAAGCTTTCCCAATTTATCTGTACAATATGGCATTATTAATTTTATGTTTTCATTATTTTGAGTTAAATCCTTTAATTTTTATTTCAGATGCGTCGGTTTTTTGTTGTTGTTTTTTTTGGGGGGGAGGGGAACCACGCTAAAAGCATCTATACATACTCTTTAAGAAAAATGGAACGGCGCAGAGACCTCAACGATGAAGAAAAGTCTTTCAACATCAAGGAAAATGCCGTAAGCACCTCTGCTAATGTTATTGAAAGTTAGTTGTCCATTTTTACACGGTTAGTCGATTTCTGAAGGAGCCTTCGCTAAGGAAGAAGCTATCCGATTCTGGGGACTCCAAGACTGTGGCAGCTATAGATTTGAGGAATATCGGCTGCCAATTACATAGGAAACCATAACAAACAAGCAGTCTTTTTCACCGTCGGCGGTCGTCCCCATGTACCGAAGACCACTAGGAACCGTATCCTAGGGACCATGGCTTCTGTACGAGCTTCCCTCAAATTGCCTCCTTTAACGCTCCATCAAAAGACTTTTAGGCTTTAATGGGCTCGGAAGAACATCATGTTGGACATGAGTTGCATGATTTCACTGACGAGACCATTCTATTTGTGAGATGAACGTCACAAACGTTTGCCACATCAATAACAACGAGGAGGAGACATGTTGTGGGCAAGTATAATTGGACACAGACTTGTTGGCTCAGTCAGGGTGCCTTATGGGGTTAAAGCGACCACAACCGCCTCGTGTAATCTCTCGAAGGAGGTCTTGGATCCCTGGATAGATGACATTCCGTTGTCACTTCTAAGGACTTTAGTTTCCATACATAACAACGCTATATCCCATTCTGCTATGGCCACCAAATCGCTTCTAGGCTCTTATAGTATAAAATATGATAAGTTGATGTTGTAGCCAGCAGCCTCTCCGGATCTCAACTCAATAAAAAAAAATGTGGTCCATCATTAAACAAGATTTTCATTCCAATGCACGTCAATAATAATAATAATAATTATTATTATTATCAAAGTCAATTTATTGCTTCCGTCTTCTGTATATCGTTGATCTCTAGTTCTATTTATGGCTTCTACTCTCAGTATATCCTTGATCACTAGGTCTATTTATGGTTTTTGCCCTCAGTATATCCTGGAACTCTAGGTCTATACATGGCTTCTGGCTCCATAATATCCTGAAACTCTAGATCAATTTATGACCTCTGATTCCAGGATATCCTTGAATATGTCTATTTACTACTTCCTCCCTCAGTATATTCTGGATTTCTAGGTCAATATATGACTTATTCTTTCAGTATATCCTGGATTAATAGGTATATTTATGGCTTCACCCCTCATTATATGTATCCGCTGTCAAGCAGAGGCGGACTCCAACAGCTTCAAAATGAAGGAAAGGTAGACTTAAAGATTGTCGCATTTCTTCCCTGACGACCCAACCAGAGCTCCTTCTAATCTTCTATCACTTTTCTTTTCTCTTATCATACTATGTTTCATTGTCTTTCTACGTTTTACGCATTTCTTATTAGGTTTCTCATGCGCCTTTTTTCACACAGCTCAACCCGGAGGCACTCACATCCACATTCTAGCACACTATCCACATTATTCTAAAAATATTTTATTCTCTCTCGCACCTTTCCAATTCCGATAGAACTTTCTCCTCCTCCGCACTTTTGCCCTCCCATTTTTTGTTCAACCTTTTCGACTTTTCCTCTTCTAACTTAAGCACTTTTTATTGACCTCTTTTTTTTTTACCGCTCCGAAACGGTTTTTTTCTTAATTATTAAATTATACTCTTCCATACACTTTCACCTTTCCATGCACATTTCAAACGGAACTTTATCCTTCACCCTCTTTCGTACATTTCTCCCCACCCCCATTGGACATAAAAAGTGGAGAAACTAGATAGAGAAATAGTTAGTTAGTAGAAAGGTTTAGTGGTGAAGATTTTAGAATTAGGGATAGAGAAGATAGTTAGGTCCCTGGGTAAAGGGTATCTCTGTCTTTTCGCTAGTGTATTTTTTCTCCTTTCATCTTTGCTATTTTAGCTTCGAAGCCTTTAAAGTTTTTCCTACATTTGTGTTAGTCTTATTTTTTTTTTACAATTTGATCAAATTCTATGTCTATTAGTTTGTACAAACAAATCATTTGTACATTGTAGCTTTCAAGCCTTATTGTATGTGTGTTTTGTGACTTTGTCGATTGCTATGGTATCTTTGTGTTATATTGCTGATCATGTAGCTTGTCTTCGGTATTTTTATGTGTAGATTGGGTCTTGGTTGTGTCGCGCAGCTCTTCTGCTGCTGGGAAACCTTCTCCAAACATGGTTTAGTAGTATGTCGGAAATTCCGAAGTGATTCCTGATGAAATCTGGGTCAGAGTTCCTCTCCACCTTCCACCAAATAGTTGGCGGTTCCTGTTTCTTCTCCTAGCGCTGTTTAGTACTAAAAGTGCTTTATTTTGCACTCTTTGCAATTTCATCATCCAAGTCTTTGGAATGGCCGCTAGTGGCATGGGCGGATACAGTATTTTTGGTCTGATGTAGACAGAATATATTTTATTTTCATTGCTTCTTCTTAAGTTTCTAAATCGATATAATTCTCTGATATCATGACTCGTACGTGCAATTATGCTGTTTATTTGGTCTCTATATCCCCTGGCATTTATTTTTAAGCCTAGCAATATCTCTCATCCCCTATATAAGTTGGCGCTATTTTATTTCTTTTGATTTGAATAATGGTTGGGGGAATTCCACGTGACTGAAATACTCTTCCCTGGACCGGAAGTTACAGCCCCCCCTGCCTGTTTTTGGAGAACCGTCATCACTTCAAGTTCCCGCTCAGAAGTTCCGAGCGGCCTCACCCCACGTGCAGAAGACATCCGTAAGCCAACCCACCCTCCTCCCTTCAGTAACCCAATTGAGTTAATTCCCACCCCCCCATTTGAATAGTCTCCTCCTGTAATACCTTAAGTTCTAACTTCATAGTCTGATTTATAACTACACTCCACCCCCTTCGTTACTGATGTGATTTTGTCCGTTAATTCTCTGAGGTAATTTTATCCATCAATTCTCTCATTAGTTTTATGTAAATAAAATTATATTTTTGTACATGCCTCTTTAAATGACCTTGAGCTTTGCCATTGTCCAAATTTTACCTGACCTCGTTTCACTCTTATCTCGTTGTTCCGCGCATCGAAACTCGTGGCGTTCCGTTCCTTGTCGGTTCGCCTTTAAGTTATTGGTCCCTTCCCCATAGATATAATATGGTATTGATATAATGTAATGTCATACCACGACAATGGTAAACTTGTTCATGTTAGTTCCGATTTTCCAGCGGCGTTCGTATATATTTAAGTTCTCTATTTCATAAGCCGTCATCCTTGCCATTGTCCTTTCATTTTTATAGGGGGAAACCACAATCTGTGACACGTCTTCGGCGAACTTGATATACAAAGATTCCTCTAGCCTAAGACTAGGGAGGGCTCTATTGAATATCGAGAAGAGCAGTGGACTCAAACACCCACATTGAGGGACGCTCTCTTCGAGTTCAAATTCTGGTCCTTGGTACTCCCTGATCTTGATGATGGCTCTACTTTCCATGACGTATTCACAGGTTATTTTTCCCAATCTAGGATTAAGTCCCAGTTGGATGATCTTAAACTGTAGTCCTCGGCGCCACACTTTATCAAACGCTTTCCTGATGTCCTTCAATACTAGATCAGCGTGCTTCTTCTCTTTTTATATTTGGGCTAATTTCTCTGTTATCATCGCCAGTGCTGTGTCCGCCCCTCTCTGCCTTCTAAATCTATGTTGTTGAAAGTTGTGCAGATTATTGGCGTCCAGGTAGGATTTTACTCTGTTAGCGATGACTTTTTCGAAAATTTCCCCTCCAAATTCGAGGAGAGAGATCGGGTGGTAGTCTACCTGGGAGATTGGGGACTTCCCTGACTTAGGAATGAATATCATTTTTGATAATTTACAGGCATCGGGAAAGTATCCCGTATTGAGGGCCGCGTTCATGATATTAGTTAATCCTTGTTTTATGTTGAGTGGAGCATTACTGAAATTTGCTTTCGTTAGGCCTGAGTGTCCTGGTGCACGTTGCTTAAAGGTTTTTAGCGTTTCGTTTAACTTCTGTAGTGAGATCTTTTTCTAGAGGCCCACCATGGGTCTTTCCGCTGAAGCGTTATTAACAGATATGTCCGTTCAATTTCTTCGTTCAACTGGTCTATTATTCCGTTCCCGAACTCTGTGTCGAAATTTTCTTCTTCTTCAGGGGAAATTTTGAATATGTTTGACCAATGTTCTCTAAATTCGACTTCTATCTCTTCTGATTCAGTGATCACTTCACCTTCCAGATTCTTGATGTTCGTTTTTTTGTCTGCTGACTTTCCTCTGTATCTCTTCACTGTTTGCCAGAACGTTCTAGGGTTCATTTCCTCATCGAGTTCTTCAATAAGTCGGTCACAAATGTATGCTTGCCGCTGTATGATCAGCTGGTGGAGGGGTTCTTTGGTTTCACAATTCATCTGGTGCAGTCGGGTCCCCATCTGTTGATTGAGTCCACTAAACTTATATATTTTTTTTGAATAGCAATCATTTTCGGTGTCCATTTTGGAGCTGGTAGGATGTTATATTTTATCTTTGGGATAGTGTTCCCATCTGCCTCCAATAGTTTCGTTGTTAGGTGGCTTAATTACTCGTCAATTTCTTCTAGTGTAGCTTCCTCTAGGCTTTCTGGAACGTAGTTCTGGCAAACGGCCTGATAGGCCTCCCAGTCTGCTCGCGCATACGATTTCCTTTCGTTTATTGGTATTTCAATTGAACTTGTCGACAGTAAGATGGTTAATGATTCGTAGTCTCTGGGTATCACGGGTCTGGGGGCGAGGTGATAGTTGTAGGGAAACCTTGAGCTTGTTAAGACTATGTTTGGCTTAATTACAGCCCTCACTGAGTAATAGGTCGGGAACTCTGGTTCAATGCACACTGCTACGTTTCGTTCTAGTAGAAGTTACAGATTTTGTCCCGCCGCGTTGGTGCTGGTGTACTCAGAGGCCCTGCATCTTGCGTTTTAGACTCCAGCAAACACCACCGCTTTCTTATGGGCAAACAGCCTCATGAAGTTGTGGATAGAAATGTAGCCCCTTTTGGGGGGTGGTAATCAGTAGCAATAGTTAGGGGCCCTATGATAGTTTTGACCTCTATTGCTACGTATGACTCATCTAATAGAGGTAGAAGTTTGCGCATGAGGCCATTCCGGATTGCTATCGTTGCACCGTCGAAGGCCTCATCTGTATGGCTTGTTGTGTAAACTTAGTATCTGAAGATTTTCATGTCTCTTTTTTTCGTGTTGATGCCGTGTTCGGATATTAAAACAATATCCGGGTCAAGGTTCTGAATTATGTATCCATACTCTGAACTTTTTCTTGTCCGATCATTTACATTCATGTACATTATTTTTAGGTTTCTGTTTGCAGTGTCTATTTTTGTAGTGCGTGTCTTCTGTTTGTTTGTTGTTTTGTTTTACCTTGGTTCGTACCCTTTTAGTTTTCTCTTCTGTCTTGCTTTGATCCTGTGGCCTGGTGAGGGGGTGTTCTACATTTACCGTTTCTCTTTTTATTGAACTCACTCTGAGAGATATTATTGAAGATTTCTGCTGCATACTTAATTTTTCCTTGATAAAGGGCCTCTTTAACCTTATTCATTGGCATTTGGTCTTCGTATTGCCATTTAATTTTCTCGTTTATGATTCCCTTGGTGATGGCCTCAGCATGATGTTCCTTGGGATGGAGAGCTTTCACTGTAGCGAAAAGTTTGAGATTTATCCTTTTTACATTTATTTGTTGTTTTTTCCTCGGGGTAGACGTCGGGGATCTTTTCCATTGTTGGCTGTTGGACCTGTTTTAGTCCCTGGCTGCACGTTCTGAGTTTTTTTCTACTTTTTTCATGCTCTGTTTCTGTCTCCATCTCCTCTGCATTATGATGTTGTTTTTCTTGTTTCTTGTTTGCTTCCGCGTGATTTCTTTGCAGCAATTCTTGGATTCCTGTAGTTGGAGGCGTTTCTTCCTGATTGAGTTAGTAGTTGAGCCTGGGTGGGTTCGACAAGTCTAACTTTCAGAACTTCTTCTGATGGAGGATTGTGGAGCAACCACATTTGAGGCATTCCGTTATTTTTTATCATTATATTCAGTTCCGTATTGAACGTCCTTGATCTTGATAGGTTCATAATGTGGTCGTAATAAATACAAACCATTATCTGCGTTGAGTTTTCGTTTTCGAAATGGACAAAGTACTGTCCTTGGTTGTTTCTGCCGTGAATGCTTTTGCAACCTGGGCGTACGTGTTTTTTCTTCTTGTATTTTTTACTCTTTTTTAAAAAAATTTTTATTATGCTTACTTTGAAGGGACATGTCACAGTGGGAGGGTGCGAAGGTCTTCGTCGCAATTCAGGCACCTTTTCCGTTCGCTATTGCAGCTCCTCCAATTATGGTCATCCGCATTGCATTCAGAGCATTTTTCAGTCTCCTGTTTACATGCTCTTGTGGGATGGTCATCCATGGGGTAGCATCTGAAACGGATCTGAATCTCTGTGAGCTCCTCCCTCTCTATTTGATCGGGAGTGATCCTTACATTGAAAACCAAAATAGAGATCTCAGTGATTTTCGAACCATACCTGTATCTCTAAATACCACTTTAAAGCATGGGTATGGTCTTTAAATTTGATGACTTCTATCACTGAAGCCCAGCTGTGGTTGGTTTCAATTTCTCTTTTTTAACTCTTTAGTGTCATGAAACTCGACCTATTGGTCCAGACGTCTACATATAACGCTTCTATGTGTTAGTATTTGGGGAGGGATCTTGCGAGCTAGACCGATATTTTTTAGAACGTCCACTGACTTTTGTGTCGTCAGGGCTTCGACGTCCTTCTCATTTTGGCACTTTGCCACATAGCCTTGGGGATTATCAATTAATCTAACCAAAGCAATATTGAGTTGGGAATACTTTCCCTCTGTCGGACTTTTCCCTGGTTAGGGCTTTGAGAGGGATCCTTGTATGTAGTTTTCCTCATATTTTCAGTGGATTTTAGTGAACTATGATACCTTACTGTTTTGTAGTAATGTTTATTTTATTTTATTTTTAGAGGGGGAGGGGACATTATGACTTGCCTACTTGAAAGTAATTTTATTTAGAGACTTTGATGGGTAGGGAGGGATAGGAGAGAAAGAGAAAGATATAGAATAAATAATTTTATATGTCTTTGTCCACGTACCTTTCTTCTGAGTTTTCTTCTATGTTTAGGATATAGCACCGTTTGTTATTTTAGTCTTATTCTTACTGCTACGGTTTACCTTTGCTTTTCCTTCGTATTCTCATTATTGTTCACTTACACAGTTTGGTAAAGGATCGGTGTAAGTAGCTTATTAATCATTTACACACGAGTCTCCGATGGTGAATTCATGTAATTAAAAACATTTGTCTTCACTTTGTTTGTTGAAGCTTACCGGTACGAGCACCGTTTCTAATGGTCGAATGATTTTAATCACTTATTTGCAGCCCTCGGATTTTTAGGTATTAAATTATTTATTTTGAGTTAGATAAGTCACTTGAGGAGTATAAGTACGGCGTCCACTAATTGGACTACTTATTTCTAAGTTGGGGGCACTTAATCCCACTCTAGTATTAAAGGCACCAGACAAACAATGTTTGTTAAAGTTTGTTAAATGCGAAAAAATGATGAAATGAACCCAGCAAACCGCAAGAAACAGAAAAACAGGATAATTTTTCTTCGGAAATGTTATTTCCTAATTTGCAAAAATTCCGGACAGGGGTGGGATTCGAACTGTGCACACTGAGGCAGCTTACCTTAAAAGCTTGTTAATTTGGAAGAGTTTTGTCTTCCGCGTAGCCTAGTGGTGTAAGGGACGATTTAATTGAGATCAAAGCGGTTAGTCGCTGCCTCAGTGTGCACGGTTCGAATCCCACACCTGTACGGATTTTTTGCGAATTAAGAAATAACATTTTGGAAGAAAAATCAGTGAATATAATAGCGCAGTACCGTATGGATGTAATTGGTTAATATTACAAACCATTTCCTCTCCATACAAAGTAAACTTTATTATTTCGATTTTATCATTTTACTTGTAAAATATATACGAAAATCCACCTACGACCTTCCTGAGTGTTAACCAACATCAGTTGTGGTTAGTCGGTGGATGAACCCGATTGGGGAGGATTTTAACCGCTTATATACGCTGGTTCGGACTCCACATTAATCAGTAGGTTCCAAACTGAGATATACATTAAACCGCATCATAAATGAGAGAGAATCTGGGCCTGAGGGCGAGGTATAAGTAATCATTCTTTGATTAATTCTTATTATCAAATGACTTTAAATTTAAACCCCGAAATTAATTATGATTTTCATTCGAGTCAGACATTTATTGCGAAAAATAAAATAAAACTGGTCTAAGATCAGAAAAGTCAATAACTCTAAGAGTTTAAAAAAAATCCTATTCAATTCCTGTTTGTTATTATAATTATTATTATCATTTTTATTATTACTATTATTTCAGAGTCAATGGAAAAAGGTATCGATCGATTAGATGTCAAATTCCATAGAAAACACAAGTCTCAATCGGTGCTTCAAGCCGTTCCTAAAACCATTTAAAAATGTGCGCTAAACCCATATACAGAAAAGTTACAAATCCTTAGTAAAAAAAACTTGGACAAACAAATACATATCAGTGGGATTTACTGTTCCCAAAACATATTTTAAAAATTGATGGAAAAACCGGCTCCAAGAAGAAGTAAAACCTGCTGGTAAAAAGTTAGTCTCAAAGATGAACCCCGTTCACGACGACCAGAGGAATTTGATCGAGATCTTTTAGTGGAAGAACTTCAGCGTGTAATTGTTAAACAATTGACTAAAAAATTGCATTGAACCTTTTTCATTGTGCATGGTCATTTAAAGGGGATTGTCAAGGTTTCCCGATTCGAGCAAATGGGTTCCTCACGACTTGTCAGAGGTACACTTGCACCTAAGAATCAAAATTTGTTCATCTCTCCTCTCACGGCTAAAATCTGACCAATTTTTTAGTAGGATTGTTACAGGAGATGGAAAATTGTTTATGTAGAATAATATCATATTCTAGACAATTGATTGGTCCTGAGAAAAAAAAACATTACTCAGGAGACTTATCCACGGAAGATTTTCTTGTGCGCTTGGTCGCTTTTGAATTGCATGAATCATTTTGAACTTCTTGACCCAAATCAGTCTATCACCAAAGAGGTCTACTGTGTTCATTTGTAACGTTTGCACGAAACGCTTCAGGAAAAAAATAGAAATTGATAGAAGAAAACACCCTATCATATTCACTTACTTACTATTTTTTAGGAGTTAAGTGAATCACCTGAAGATAATGAATATGTCAATAACAGAAGAGCTTATAACAACCTTAAAGAACTTTTTAAAATCAAATTAAAAAATTTTTAAAAATATGGTAGTGAAAAGTTAGGAGAAAGAAGAAGATTAGTGGTAGAAACTAGTGTAACGTTATTACTTATCCTAATAAATAAATACTAATTTAAATATAAACAACTTCTAAAGTTGTTTAATTTCTATCCATAAAATAATGATAAACATGAAAAAAATGCCGCAGTAATTATGGGGTAACCTAATACATATCAAAACATACAAATTACGTGGTAAATATAATAAATATATACTAAAAGATCAAAGTTTTGTAGTAACCGAAATAGTAAACGTGTCTCGCCCACAAAAAAATAACGTCAGGGAACAACTTTTCCATGTATAAATTTACGTTAACTTGGAATAATCTACAGGAGATAGCTTAAATCAGCGGTTCTCAACCTGTCGTCACATGGCAGGAATGGGCCATGGCAAATTTCAAGAGGGCCACAGAAATTTTAGATTTTAGTGTGTCATAGGGTTAATCCAGGCTCATCCCCAAAAAACGGGCCACAGATTTCGATAAGCTTCATTTGAAGGAAACTTTGGTAATAACTAGTTTTTTGTGTTTTAAAACATCATATCAAAACATGAAAGTCTTTGGACTTTTCTTCTTTATTCTCGAGCACATGTTCGAGATGACCTCCATTTATATCTGTGCATTTCTTGAGGCGCAGCACAAAGTTGTCTTTGACGTCCTTACAAACCGACCGACTAATGGCTCTGATCACCTCTCTGATGGCTTCCTTGAGTTCCGTGATGGTCCTGGGTCTCTCTGCGTACATTATGTCTTTAAGGTAGTCCTAGAGAAAGAAATCTGGGGGGCTAAGGTCTGGTATGTGAGGTGCCCGCTCAAAATCAGTCTTGAGACTGATCACACGGCCACCAAAGTTCTCTTTCAGCCAATCTCGGGACAGGTTTGAGGTGTTAGAGCTTGCTCCATCTTGCTGGAACCAGAACATCCCCATAAGCGACAGGAGCAGGGTCTGCAGCAACCTCTTGAAGTTTTTGAGGACCTCAACATACCGCTCCTTAGTGACTGTCCCTGTCGCGCCAGATTCCTTGAAGACTTCGGGTTTACCTTTCCTTCAAGATGGAAGTGAGCTCAATCTGAGGTCCAAAGGAGGTTAAGGAAAGTTGAGGTCTCCTGAATCTTCTCCAGTATCTTTACTGCTATAGCCTTTCTCTACTTCTTGTCTGAGACTGTAAGGGTCTGCTTCGTCTGCATTATGTATGGGTAGGCCTTTACATCCATTTCTAGCAATCTCCTGCTAATCTCACGGGATATACCGAGGGACTGACTTCACTTGCACACAGTGTTTTGGACTCTGCTGAACTGACTCTCTCACGCTCTCGACCAGCTCAGCTGTACGCTTCCTGGGGAGTCCTGAATGGCTTGGACGGTTGTCACTGGCTGTATTGAGGTTCTCCACTGTCCCATAGTTCTCAAAGTGTTCCACCCAGTCCTGAATTCTGCTCTTGGAGGGGGATTTTTCACATTCGAACTGATACACGAAGGTGTCCTGCACTTTCTTGAAAGAGCCTGTCTTATAGTAATATTTGACGCAGTATATTCTTTGCTGGAGCTCCCATTGAGATATAATTGTGTTCACAGGCGTTGCTTCTGCCATGTCCTGCAAAGTAAGGGTGATTAGTGAATGAATGAATAAAGGATATATCACAAAAAGTGTGTGCAGGCCCGTTTGGAGGGGGGGGGGCCCTATATGGGCCACAGCTCATTAAATGGAACATAAAATATTTTTAGACTCCTAGTCTTAGGATTAATGAAATTAAAATCTATGTGTATTAATAAAATGTATTTAGATGTTGGTGATTTACCAATTACTTAGTGTATTAATGATTTTTAATTAGTCATCAGTTGTAATTACCGTTTTCTTTGACTAAAACGAAAATTTCTAGTTGTTACTGCAGAGTTGATAATTGATTGCACCATTATTGCAGTTCTCTGATAATCTTGTTTATTACAGTTATAACTGTTGTACACTGTTTTGTTGTTATATTATAGGTGATCAACTTGTAGCTTATCTGTTTTACTCAGCTCTAATATTAGTTATAGTTATCCTGTTAGCAAGTTGTAAATTATAGTTGTAGATGGTGTACCGTGAGTTGCGCAGTAGGCTCTGCTTCTATACCAGAGCGACCATAAAAAGTAAATTGCAAATAATTTGGTTAATCCAAAAATACTATTGGATGAATTAAATTTTTAATAAAAAAATTCAAATTTAATTTTGTTGTCTGGGAGGTACACAGGTAGCACACACAGAATATACGTCCCTGATAGTTTATTGTATTTGTTTCATTAAGTTTATTATTCCCATAAATCATTTTAGTCATTCCTGAATATCTGTTACTTAAAACAGACAGTTTAATCCTTAATTATATTAAGTAAATTTTCAAAACATATAACAATATATTTGTATTTAGATTCTAGGTAGTTATCTCTTTTTTTTCACAGACTATTCATGGCTGATAAGAAGAAACCATGCCGACAATACTCAAGCGAGTGTTTATCATTCACCTTTATACATTGTCCAAGCAAAATAACAAAGCCAATGAGCGTCATGTATATGACAGAACTATTTAACGATAGTATGCGCTCAAGTAAATTTAAATATCATTTGGAGAGTAAGCACAAAGAAAAGAAAGACAAATCATTAGATTATTTCCAAAAACCGTGATGATTTCCAAAGACAGAGCAATGTTATTTCCTTATTACGCAAGTATCAAAGTAAATTAGACAAAGGTTTCATCGCATTTTATGAAATTTTCAAGCTAATAGCAAAAACCGGAAAACCTCATACTATTGGTGAAGATTTGATTTTGCCCGCAATATCTGTGGCGGGTTCTAGTGTAATGCAACAGTCCCCAATAAATTACTGATTTTATTCCTTTGACCAATAATACAGTATCAACATGCATCAATGAAA
Organism: Ceratothoa steindachneri; assembly: GCA_963969495.1. Classification (NCBI taxonomy): domain Eukaryota; kingdom Metazoa; phylum Arthropoda; class Malacostraca; order Isopoda; family Cymothoidae; genus Ceratothoa; species Ceratothoa steindachneri. The sequence goes on along the minus strand of OZ018335.1, from coordinate 8,942,296 downwards.
TCACCGAGCATATTGAAAATTAACTAGTTGGACTTTTACAAGTAAGTAATTTTTGTCTACAGATTAATAAAACACTTTTACCTAATAATCAAGCCATTCTTATGGCGTATGATAGTTTTTTTATGATAAATGTGAATTCAGAGAAAAAATGGGTTTTTTTCTCAAAGAAGTATTTTACTATTTCCAAGAAAATAATATTCCAATGGGTAACAGCATATGTAACTGATGGGGCTGCTGCTATGGTAGGTAGATACAGGGAGCTTTATTACATATTTAAAAGAGACTGTTCCTAATATACACTGCGTAGTTCATCGCCAACATTTAATTGCGAAATATTTGGGAGGACGTTTAAAAGATGTTCTTAATAATGCAATAAAGCTTGTCAATCTTATCGAGTCAAATCCACTTCAAGAGGTTAGAAAACTATTTTTTGATATAGGGATGAGTTGGTTCTTTAATTTTGCATACAGAGATGAGATGACTCTTTAAAGGTAATTGTATGCTTCGCTTCGTTGAACTATGGGAAAGTGTTGAAAAATTCCCGGTTCAAATTGGGCCATGGATTAAAAGAGGTTGGGAAACCCTGGTTTAAATTACAGAAGTAAACATATTAAATAAATATGTATTTCAGATGAATATTACCAAATAAACTAATAAAGTAACATTTATAATCTGAGAGAGAGAGAAAGAAGTGAATAATCTAAGGACAAATAGAGCAAAAATGATGCTAAGAATGAGGCCTCCAACATTTGGTTTAATATTTCATTATTTCTAAGGTAGAAATTGCACCAACCTTGTTGCATGTGGAGATAAGTGAGCATCTCTCGTTTTTTATCTAAATTAATTATCAGTAAGTATTAAACATCGGTTAAAACAAAGTTAAATATATATGTATTTTCAAATTATTAACTCCTATGTAATAAACCATCCGGAAAGGTTGTGCTGCATTAGGGAAAGAAAATAATAATAATTTTTGAAACATCTCCCATATTCCTCATGCGAGTATATTGAACGTTCGGACATCCACCTTTTCAGAAGTCTAAATAATTTAGGATTATATGTAGATTGAGGATCTTAACCTTGTTTGGGGCCCGTATTCTACATTAGGGGATGTTTAAGGTCCGTATTCTCCATATGGCCATTTTAATTAGGTTTTTAGAGCTTCCCGTTAAATTTCAATATTTGAAAAGTTGCTTCACCGAAATAAAATATTATTCCATTTTTTTTTCTAATATTTTTTTTTTAGCTTTTAAATTTTCATCAGTCATTTTCAAAAGAATAATTGAAGTAATAATCTCATCTCCTAAAGGAATATATTTATTAATGCATTTTTTCATTTTCGTAATACTATTAGTTCACAATATTCTTTTAATTAAACTTATAATTTATGTGGCGTGAAAGGCACATAAAGAATACATTTTTTCATTTTTGTAATACCATGAGTTCACAATATTCTTTTAATTAAACTTATAATAAATATGACCTTTGATAATAACCTTTTTAACTAATCAAAGACAACCTTTTTTATCCATCCATTACCCTATATTTTAAGAACGAGATTTTTTGAAGGTTTGAATAAGATTTTTTCTTTTAGTTCGGTTGTCACCTAAGTAGATTTCAATTTGGTATCAAAGTTATTTCTTATAATTCCTTTATAAGAAGAAGGAGAAGAAGAAGAAGAAGAAGAAGAAGAAGAAGAAGAAGAAGAAAAAGAAGAAGAAGAAGAAAAAGAAGAAGAAGAAGAAGAAAAAGAAGAAGAAAAAGAAAGAAGAAGAAGATGAAGTTGAAGATGAAGATGAAGGTGAAGAAGAAGAAGAAGAAGAAGAAGAAGAAGAAGAAGAAGAAGAAGAAGAAGAAGAAGAAGAAGAAGAAGGGTGTTCAGGGTGTTAAAATAAAGAGTCTATAAAGGGGATTAAAAAAGGCGGTTAAGATTAGCAGATAAGTCCGTCGGCCACCCCCCGCAGGGGTGCCTGTGTAACCAAGCTCTTCCTGTTAAGGAAGAGAACAGCGGCTTGTATTAGTATAGTTAAAACAAGAAAACTAGCCTAACCATTCAGCTAAATTAAAACAAATATAGATACTAAAGTTTGTTCTAGTAATTTTAGTTGAGTTTTGTATTCTTCATTTGGGCAAGAATGGGGTCCGTAATCTACATAAGGCCAACTTTGGGGTCTATAATCTACATAAGGCCAAAGTTGGGGTGGGGTACTTATTCTCCATATGGGTTACTTGGAGTCCGCAATCTACATATGATCGATAATTTATTCTCGAAAAATCTCCTCTAATATTAACGACCTAGAACATCAATTAATTACTTTAATCGAAGCCAAAACCCAAAATTTGTACGACGAAGGAAGATATAATTTTACATCCCGATAGGAGAAGGTCGTAGAACAAAATGGTAGTTATATAATTGATTAAATTTACCTAAAAACATTGTTTTTCCAAAGCGGTACGACCTTTTCGAAGGACCTTATATACACCATAGTACTAGTTACACTGGTCAACTTGTATAGACTCCCATTACATAAAAAACTGCCATATCCAATCAATTATTAAATCTCCGTTAAGTTTCGCAGATTCCTGTTCTAGCATAAACATAAATCACATAAAACGGTAAAATTTCCTCCCTTTTCTTACGTTGAAACCTACAAATTATAATTTCATTTTCTTTCGAAGGTTATATTTACTGGACATGCCATCGATAAGAGCTCGCCATCTTTCTGCTTCTCTGGCTCTGGTGTGACATCGTAGTAGCAAGCGAGTTCGTATCTTTAATTTGCCTCTATGAACACTTTTTCTCGCCAGTGGGTATTATTAGGGTTTTTGGTGGCCTTATTCATTCTTACTGTTTCACACGTCCATATTGAAGCCCCACCCCCATCTCACTCGTTTATTTCCCACCAAATCAAGTCTGCTGTATTATTTCCCCCTGTCTTTCGTATCCCTTGACAACGCATCATTTTTCAAATGCTTCAGTCGAAACGTCATAAAATGACGTCTTCCTCTGCGCATTTGAGCTTCGTTGTGGTTCGGAGAAAAACACATTGATCGTAACAACACATCATTCACTCCATTCAAGCATCAACATTCATACATCTTTTTGCGCTAGGGGTGAAATGATGTTTGTTACTTTGTGTATAAAAGGTCATAGGTGAAAATGATATAACATATTAAAGGGAAAAAAAACACCACTCGGAACTCGTCCGTGAAAAGTAGGGAAAGTTAGGGAGAGTGAAGTGTAGCATGAGCAACTGAAATCTGAAGGTTCGCGAGCCCTCCCGGCCTCAACACCTTAGTTTCCTTTAAGTTCACTTGCCTATCGCTTTATTTGGGCAGGAAATGTTAATGCCAAGGTTTTATGGTGTTTGATGGTGGTTGTATTATGAGGTAGGTGATGTTGGTAGTGTTAGGTTGTGGTGGGACGAATATGGGTACGTCACCAGTTATCGGAGTTTCTCTCTGAAGAGAATGCAGTTGTAAAGTTCTGTACGGCCTTGGAAGTGAACCATCCAAGTGCTAATCCGAAAAAAATGTTGCTTAACAGTGACGATCTCTTTACAGGGCCACACGGCAACCTGGCGCTGACCTGAGGCTGACTCTAATTGTTCGAGGGAAGCTAGGCTAACCTCGGTTGAGGTTAGCTAGGCTGGTTAAGAGGATCGACAGGATTACCCATAGAAAGGAATTCCCAAACGGCGGAATTTTGGCCTCTTTATTAGGGCGTAGAACTCGGGTTGCTTCGGCGTAAGATGAATTCGAAACGGGCGAATCGTGTATTCGGGCGAGTCTATTCCTCGTTTTGGGTTGGTATCTTAAATGTCTTCGACTCCGACTGCGTCTAATTGTGAAAGTGCCTGTGACTCTGATTGACTGAATTACTGCAAGACTGTCTGTCCTCTTTCGGTCTATCAAAGATGGTATATACGGTGGCACGCACCGTGGGCGTGGCTTACCATTAGCCAACGATTTTGTTTGTTCGGAGCCTCCTCCACTCCGTGTTAATTTGTGTGTCCATAGAGATAAAAATTCATTTTATCTCGAATTCCAAAAGATGCGAATTTGCGTTTCGCGGTTTCTCGATAACAAATAATGGCCGCTACTATCGTGTTTAGGCTCTGCACCTGCTACCAAGCTTGCTTGAACAGCTGATCTTTTAGCGTGACTGTGAAAATCGCTCCACTTCGTTTTACTGTGTATGTGCGTGTACATCTGCACAGGTTGTTAACGTGTGAACGTGTCGAATTCATTCCTGTTGCTTTAGGCCTTTGCAAGCAAAATATAAATTATTATTATAGGTTCTTTGTTACCAAAACTATACATTATTATTTTACAGAGATGTTACATAGTGTTTACACAAAGAGTTATTATTATTTATGAAAATTACTATACTTATTTTAAATTATTTGCACGTGCATAGTTGTAAGCGTGCCTGTTACAAGCCTTCATAGGATTGACATGATGCTCATGTGTGAGGCCTCATTGTCAAACCTATTCCACCTTGAACAGTGGCACTACAGTTTTAATATATTTAGTATCTTTAAAAAAAAAACCAGCAAAGGAATTTTCACCCAAATATTTTTTAAAAAGATTCTAAAGAAAGTGGTGAAATTAGGGTAATGAAAATATGTGGAATCAATGAATGTAGCATGCAAAAGAAATCTTAGGTGCGGCCTTCGCATTAGTGAGAGTACTGCTAATAGAATGCAGAGTACATCTGGGTACAACTGTTTATATTTTTGTATTTTTCAAGTACTCTCTAATAATATCCAGCCAACGATTGAGGATAACGAAATGAACATTAGTCTCTCATTGGAGTACAATTCTAGAGGCTTATAAGCATAAAACATAGTCCTATGAGTACAACTGTTAGATATTTCTTGAAGCGAACACCCAAGGACCGCGAATCATTTTAGGAGTACAAAGTAAAAACATCTTAAGAGTACAATCTTCACACGTATAGGTTATCGAATAGCTGAACAATCCCAGTCTTAAAATCGCGAATATGTTGCATAAGTACAATGCTAATAAAGGAGTATTATGAGTACAACTTTAATAAAGGATTCTTGTGGGTACTGGCTCTAATGACGGAGTCTTAAGAGGACTACTTTTAAATAACAGTAATTTGAGTGTAACCTTAAGACAGGAGTTTTATCATTACAATCTTAATATAAGAGTATTTTGAGTAAAGATTTAACACAGTAATCTTAAGAGTACAACCTTAATATAATGGTATTTTGAGTACAAATTTATTACAAAAGGCTTATGAATCCAACATTAATATAACGGTATTTTGAGCACAACCTCAATAGAGGAGTCTTATTAGTACAACTTGAATATAGCTGATTTTGAGTACAACTTAGATATAAGAGGCTTATATGTGCAAGCTAAATCAACGGTATTTGAAGAAAAGTTTTAATACAGGAGTTTTAAAAGTACAACCTTAATATGAGGGTACTTTGAGTACAACTTTACAACTTTAATACAAGAGTCCTTTGAGTACAACCTTGATATAACGATATTTTGAGTATGACTTTAATACAGGAGTTTTATGAGTACAACTTTACTATAGCTGTATTTTTAGTGCAAATAAAATAAAGGAGTCTTAAGATAATGCACGAAGCGAATTATATTTCACCATTTATTTAACAACTTATTATTTATTTTACATTCATACCCACTCGTTTAATTGCCAATACTTCATCTTCACATTCCAATTTATTTTATGTATTGGTTTATTCTCCTCTCTTAAAATTTGCCTCAGGCTACGAGTGAAAAGGTGAGCGGCCAATGGCGGACATCAAAGAGAAGAATGAGAGATGATTATTTCGTCCTAATTCTCCTTCAATGGCGTCATGTATAAAATAATGTGTTAAGTTGTGTAAGCATGCGATCTATGTGTGCGGGCGTGTACAGATCTGTGGATACGTTATGTGCATGGTTGTGTTTGAAATGCATAATCTTGTTTGATGTTATGAAGGAGAAATACAATAGGCGGGACGTGACATAACCAATGGCACGTAAAAGAAAGAAAATGGTAAGATTGGGCGAATTAAAATGTGTGAAAGATATTTTAGTACTTAAAACTAAAAAGTGTAATCCAATGAGGGCATCTCCACTTTCATTTATGTTAGGAGAAATATGTAAAGACAGTAGGGAAGATGGTGGAAGTTGAAATGTGGGAGGCTTGGAGAGTACTCAACTCTCCTGAATCTTATGCGGATTTCCTTACAGCTACATACATTCATGTATACATATGACCGTTATATTTTGATCGATATACATCCTCTTGAAATCTTTATACCATATATCGGTTAATGAATGCCCATTTGCGTCCGTATGTGTGTATATTATGTATGTTTGACTGATACATTTTATACATAAATTCGCTCATTATTTTGTGAATGTTCTGAAAAATTCATGTGACGTCATAAACCTTTATAAATTTCAAAGCCATTGTAACCCCCCCCCAAAAAAAAAAAGTAACACATTTTGGGGAAAATTGAACTTCGGAAATTATATCGCAAGGGTGTGTTTAAAGGGAATTAAAATAGCCAAGAATTCAAACAACATTAAACTTGCTCTAAAATATGATCAATCATAATAGGGGCGTTATTGCATAGAGATTCAGTACAGCTCAATATTTATTTGCTCCAATTAAACTCGTTTTCACAGTCGAATGACCTGGTTGAACTTGGTCTTAAGATCGGCTTCGTTCGTGACGTCGCGTAGCAACTAGCAATTGATACTTCACTGTCATCAGTCCACAACATCACTCATTCAAGGCTTGTCGTTTGTTATGAAAATATAAAGACTTGAAATGGACTTCAACAGCAAACTTAATCTTAAATGCTGTATTCTGGAATGTGCAGTGAAACCTAATTACTCCAATAAATCAAATTTTCATCAGCTTAAGCATGGCCTTAAGATCGGATTCTCTTCATGACGTCATTCAGTGCAATCGCCACGTCATCCACAACTTGGCACCGCCATTAGTTGACACCATTACCTATCCATCTTTTCCATTCCATTAATAATATACTATGACTGTAATGCTGTAAATCCTGTAAATATGCTAGTAAAACCCGACCCCGCGGCTTCTTTCGTGACGTCACGCAGAAACTCTGAATCTATACATTACTACTCGCCACCGCCATCAACCTCCACCATTACCAGTTCAGTTCTTCCAGTCCATTTTAAAGTAGACAAAGTAAATGGACTGCAATAGAAACCTAAGTACAGAGTGCGGAAAACCAAAAAAGTAAAAACGCCCCTTCCCCATCCCCTCAGAAATCTTAAGACAATCCCCATTAATCACATTGCCATTCTGATTTATTGGGTCGTTTAGTTCACGAATCAAGAGTCCCTCCCGATCAAGAAAATCTGGAGGGACAAAAACTCGCTAATGATTCCCTCTACCCCCAGCCAGTGGGGAGGGGGAAACACAAAAACGAACGAACTAAAAGCCTTTGTTAATCCCCAAAGCATAAATGGCGCTGCCAAAAGGTTCTATCCTCCAAAACGTCACCTACGTGGTTAAAGCAAAGTCACGCTGACTCGGACATGACTGACGCCCTCGATGGTTCAGTTCCCTTCCTTGGTCAAACAGAGATACTCTTATTTAAATAAACGAAAAGTAACGAGGGCACTTCAACGTAATAACCAAGTATGTTTTAATATACCAACTGCATAAGAAACCTGCACAAGACAATGTTCAGCCAAACCTGCAAAAATAATATTTATAGAATTTCAGCGAATTCATGCTTTAATCTCCCTACTGATCAGTTCAAGAAAAAACGTCCAGGACAAATAAGATCCCCCGCGAACACCGAGAATGCCAAAAACGGAAGACCTACCAAACGATAAAAGGCATCCGAACGTACAATACCAAAAAAATCTAAAAATCTTTACTCTAAATGTCGACGGATGGAGGGATAAAAAACTCATATATTGCAACATAATTAGGAAAATTGATCCAGATATAGTCATCATAAAAGAATATAGTATAAACTTACAAACAGAACACATAAAAATTCCAAATTTCACAGTTTTTACCGCAAGCCATACCCACACACGCTTTGATGGAACAGCCATGGGAATAAAAAAGGGAATATCATATACTGAAATTAAAGATCTGGAAGGATCCTATATAGCTATGAAGCTAAAAATGACAACAGGAGATTTGGTGGTAGCCGGGGCATACCCCCCCCCCACGGCGCTCGTACCTCTCGACCCCGAACTTCATATGGATCTTCCGCCGACCATCTTCAGCGATCCTCCTAGGGGACCTCAATGCAAAATGCAACTCTGCTGGATACACGAACGCCTTCGATGAAAATGGAAAAACCCTAGAACTGCTCATGAAGCGGCAGATGGTGCAAAGAGAGGGCCCTGATTTTCCCACATTTGTAACAAACCGGTCTTCAACCACTCCAGAAATAATATTGACTAACCCCAACTTCGTTTTCAACATCCACCCCACCTCCAGCCCGCAATACCTTCTGATCACATTGGACTCATTTCAAAGATTTCAACCTCACCTATCCAAATTGAAATTCTCCAAAGGAAGGCATTATCAAAGACCAACTGGACCGAGTATAAGAAACATTTAGAAAATTACAGTATAACTCGCTTTGCTGAAAGTCCCTTAGAATAAATCAACACGCGCCTAAACAACATTACAAACATATCATAGAAGCGACAGGCTATACGTCCCAAAAAGTAACTACAAAACAATCCCTGCTCCTCAATGGACCGATGAAATCAAAACTAAAATGGAGGAAATTTACAACTCGTTTGAAGTAATCCGTCGACTTGGTAACAATAGAGAAAGGTATGTACAATTAAGAGACCTCAGAAATCAAGTGAATGATCTAATCACAAGAAATATCAACATAGCATGGGACAATATCATTAGGAACATGGATATTGAAAGAGATCCAAGAAGGTTCTGGAACCAGTACAAAAAACTTAAAGGTTCCATATCTAAGGACAAAATGTACCTGAAAGAAGGCGCAATCACAATGCATGAGAACAGAGAAATCGAAGAGAGATTTAGAGAGCATTGGTCTAGGATCTTCTCTATTACGCCAGAGGAGAACCAAAACTACGATGTGGCCCATGAACAGCGCATAATAGATGAATTACAAGATAGGGAACACGAACACTCATCTTTCACACGGGTAGATGAATCCCGCGACCAAAGGAACGAGGGAAGGCCCTTCGCCCTAGAAGAATTTAAAGCAGCCCTAGCGACGTTTAAACAGAAAACCCTAGGCATTAGTGAAATCACCAAAATCCACATTACAAACGCGCCCACCAATATTCATCAAGAGCTCCTCAAAATCTTCTATGCATGCCTGATATTCCTTCCCAAACCCGGAAAACCCAAGGGCCACATCGAGAGTTATAGACCGATCTCACTGTTAGAATTAATCGACAAACTAATGGAGAAATTACTCAATGAAAGACTAAAGACCTTCCTGGAAGAAAACAATATGCATCAATTCAGGAAAAAACGAGGTACGTAGACAGCACTGGCACTCATTGCCGAGAAAATCGCAGTTAATATAGCAAGAGGCGACAGAGTGGACTTGACACTCCGCGACTTCGCCAAAACCTTCGACAAGGTATGGGTGCCAGGCCTTAAAGCGAAAATAATCTAGCTCGGTCTCGAGATAAACCTAAGCAGAATCTTGTGTAGTTATCTGGAAGACAGGAAGGCTAAAATCACCATCAACAACTACACTGGCACTGCTTTCACCCTAAAAGCAGGTGTCCCGCAAGGTGGGTGCCTCAGCCCTACGCTGTACACACTGTACACCAGGGACCTCCATCAACCCTTGGAGGAAAGCACGATGTATATACAACTGACCGACGATGTCAAGCAGATCATCGCCAGTGATAGAAAAAACCCAAGGGACATCGCACAGCGCACTGCCAGAGAGATCATAAATATAAATGAATTCGAGAGGACACATAAAATAAAAACAAACAATGCAAAATTTCAAACCATACCAATGAACAGAAGGAAGACGTACCGAGTCACCGCCAACAACATCAACTACCCCTACAGTGAAGGGGGTAAGGTACTCGGCCTAAAATTCACCAAAAACAGGTACGAAGTACAATACGCATGTGAACCAAAAAAACTACACAAGCAAAAAAGACTCTTTCCTCTCTACAGAGGTTCAAAAGCCTCTCTGAAGACAACAAAAGAAAACTATACCTAGCCCTAGTTCGCCCCATTTTAACGGACCCCGTCATCCCGATAAACACCTTGTCTCAAAGGCGAATGTTACAATTACAGGTAATTCAAAATTCCGCGACCAGATTTATAACTAATACCTCAAGACTGGAAGGAATACCATCAATAGAATTACATCGAAAAACAAGATTAAAACCAATTAATGAATTCCTATACGAGCGAGCCAAGAAAATAAGGCACCAATTAGAGGAGGAACTCACAAATGAAACAATAAATAAAGTTAGACCCACCGAAAGAGAATACAGGAAGAGACAACACTTTAAGCAATGGTTTAAAAGTAGTCGAAGAAATATACAGAATGAAATAGAACCACTATATAACTAGACTACCTGAGAATGGCCCTAAATGAATAGCTAGCTTTACAGAAAATATCTTAGTAACATAATAATAATAATAATAATATATATATATATATATATATATATATATATATATATATATATATATATGTGTGTGTGATTATGTATAATAAAAATAAAAATAAATAACTTAGTAAATATATATATACAAATACTAAGGAAACAAATAAAATTCATATAAATGTAATAAATACGCTAACGGCACATGATAGTGCTCCAAAAATCGACCTAAACTAACGAAAATAAGAAAACTTTAAAGAGAAAAAAGAAAACAAAGGCAACCTGGTACACACACACTCATCATCACTGACATTGTCACCCCATCACTATCACCACACAAATCTTCTCTCCCTTTACACTATTATTTCTATATATCCTATCTTATTCTCCCACATATTCACCACTTTTGAAATCCCAATCCCAATCCCACACTCGTCCCGGTACCGGGACAGGTAACGTGCGCGAAGATCCCCCAGACCGGGACATTCATTAAGAGTGTGTCGAACAGTTCGGGAGACCACGCAGTCGTCGCAGGGGAGCGCTCTGTCACGCGGCGGTGCGTCCCGCGAGTGAGTCCATTCGTGGCAAAAAGCACTACAGGTGAGAGTTCGAACGTAGTGATCTCAGGGAGTGGGGTAGGGTCGGTGAGGGAGAAAAGCAGGAGGGCGTCGCAGTATTTCAACTTTAAACGGTTTGCCACAAAGTAGGGCTAGCGCGCTTCAAATCCATTGCCCCCCTTCATCCTTTAATGCCCTATTAAGCATAAGACAGCCCAATGTACGGTCACCATAACTATGTAGTTTATATTGTAATGATCAATTAATAAACGGCCATTTGGGGGTAGTAACCAGCAATTGTGTTTTATGGGGTTGTTCCCGGTCTCCCTAATTATCTTTTATGAGGCAACAGACAATTAATTAACGACTAATTGCGTTATAAGCTTATGCCCAGGAAAGGCCAATCTTCATACTGACCTATATTTTGTTGTACATTTGCCAAATAACTTAAAAACCATCGCTAATGCGGAAAATAGTCATTAATAAAATGTAAAGGGGGCAAAGGGTAATTTTAAATAGTAATGGATTCTACACAATCTCAGTGTATTTCGAATTGATGCTTTCTAAACCTGTAAATAAATGATGCTGGGTTCGAACGCCTCCCCACCCTTGTTCTATTTATTATCCAAAAGGGTATCGCATCACTTAAAAGTTCCCAGTACTTAAAAAAGGGGGGGGGGCATTTTTTCACTACACAGGAGATGAACTCGGGGGTGTAGAATTTCATTACTAGTTGTCCCCAGTTGTCGTGCTTCAAGTCATGCTAAGACCTCCTTCAAATAAGATTCTTCTATTGTTTCCTTTTCTCCTTTGGTCCATTTTATCTCTAAACATTATGGGAAGCGAAAATAAGTTTATCTTTTTACCTCGTTATCATTCCTCTATTCTATGTCCCTCAACTCCATATATGTAAATGGCTTTGCTCTTAGTGGAAACTACAAAGTCAAAATTACCGTTTGCATAAATTGATGGTATCCTTTAATGGTACATACCTATATGAGAAAAAAAGGACAGAAGTTTATCTATTAAATTGGAAGACTTGTTTTCAGATCTCCCACGACGGACTAAAGAGATTTCCGAGGTTCATTGGCTGGGCAGTTCTCGAGAAAGAAAGGTATCGCACCCTTTTCCCAAATCGGGAAGTGCCAAGTAGACAAGTCAACAGATAATCTGAAATCTTCCTGAACACATGCCCATTTATTGTTAAACTTCCTTGTTATCCTGGTAGACGTAATATTAAGGCGCTCCTGAAAATTTTCCTAATTGTGATATATTCACAGATAACTAGAGCTATGGTGATATATCTTGACCTAAATTAGAATATACGAAATTATTTATTCGTTATAAAAGAAGGTAAGAGACGTAATGCACACCGCACTGATAATATAACAATAAGACAGAAATATAGTTTTGATATAAAAATTACTTACTTCCTTTATACATGAGCTCCAGCCGTCTTGGTTTGATGGCGAACTCGTATAATTTACGGTCGTGCAGCTCCTTCTTGTCTAAGTCGTCGTTCAAAATGCTTTTCACAAATGGCTTATTTTTTATATCTAACACTATGCCTTTCTCCATTTTTAAGTTAAGGATAAAGCAACCCTGCAAAACGCAATTGATCTTTACACACAGACGCACAGAATAACAGCAATCAAATAACGACAGAGGTGTGCATGAATAGAGATGGCAGTTAGTCATTTGCACCTACCAGGCTCGTTCGTATTAGCCCGAGATGCTGGATAATTTTTCGTTCCTTTAAGAATATTGTAGAACAGAAACCTTTCATAGATTGGAATTTAAATCCTAATCTCTATAAAAATCTATTGTTTCAAAAGACATGGAATTTTAATTACTTTTAATTTTTACGATTATAGATGTAAAATGTATAGATGTAACTTCTGTGCCCGAGTCATGCGCGTGTGAACGATGTCGAGATAACGTCTGCTACGAATGATATTTTTTTGACACGGGGCACCTCTAAAACGACGCCAGATGCTGAACAAAAATATATGAGCTGCGACCAGGCTCAATAAAATGAGCCCGAGTTATTGGCTACAATAACTTACTTGAGGTCAGTGTTGGTAGAAATTAAATCAGCTTGCAAATACAGGTTCACTTTAGTAAATTTATACTCGGGTTAAGCCCGAACAGCCCGAGTGTCAGAGTCGCCACTAATATATATATATATATATATATATATATATATATATATATATATATATATATATATATATATATATATATATATATATATATATATATATATATATATATAAAGCAAGTTTAAAGTATTATCCACTTGGTTACAGAAACGAGAAGTGTTTATGCAGCATTCCCTAGGATCCGTTAAATAGCGTTCATATATCTGGAAAACTACATTCTAATGCATACACCATGGTGGTGATTAATAATTATAAATGTTTTATTAGCAGTTCATCTTTTAACAATGAAATTTACATTCAACTAGTGATAATGGTAATAGAACCTGTCGTTTTTGTTTGTTCAATCAAATGTTTAACGTTAAATTTTCTAATGCGATGGCGGAAAAGCGTGTTGATTCAGAGGGATTCTCCGTGACTATGTACAGCCTCGAAACAAGAGACACCCGACCTCAGACCTGAAATTAGATACGTCCGTTGATACGTTGCGCGGAAGGATAGAGACAAGCACTCAAAACAAGAGCAGGTACCACGGTAACGAGGGGCAGGGGTCCAGCCAGGTTATAAAGCAAAGTTTGTTTTCAAGCGGTACTAAAAGAGCAAATTGAATATTAAAGGCCTTTTGAATACTCAACGGGATGTTAGACCAATTGTAAACGAACAAGATCAAAAATACTTTGAGGAATCACAGGCTGAAGACGACTACTGACCTTTAACTTCAGCCTGTACATCTGGTTCTCCCGCGAAGAGGCCCAAGAACATGTTCAAATCTCCTGAAGTCGTCGGCGCCTTGGATCGAGTTAATCTCCCATATCGTGGTGCAACGTTCGTCACTGGTGCTGTTGCACAAGCCCTGGGCCACGATATTTCTGATCTGACGTTGTCCCGAAGTTCGATACTGTGGTCGCGTCGTCACACACGCCAAATCCAAGACGAAGAAGAGCGGAAGAACTTTCAAGAAGCCGATCCCCTTCTCCTTCAATGAGACGGGAAAATGCTTCAGGAGATGGGAGGGAAGACAGTAGAGAGGTTTGCATTCTGGTAACTAGTGAAGCATTCGAGAAGTTGTGGAGTATTCCAAATGCTGCCCGAAGTACTGGAAAATCCGACCGAGGATCACTCACGCCGGGCAAAAATCGAAGACACGCGGAACATCCGCCTTGGTGCCTTCTTCACCAAAAGGTTGCATCGTGTTTTCGCCCTCCTGAAGAACGGCAGAGCCCAGGAAGCGAAGCAGGACTTCCTTTAGATGGATCCTTTGGCTTGGGAGAGCGACAAGCTGTACGAAGACTTTTAAGCCAGAGCCAAAAGCCTGAGAGGGGTTAACGACGCAGCTGAATGAGGAGTGGCCCTGGCAGAGGCATACAATGCGACGCTGACGAAGGATGAGAATCGGAAGCAATTCATCTTCCGTCTCATTCACGAACACCGAATGACCATCCCGACACCCTCAAAGGCCAACCTGGCGAAGAAAAATTGAGAATTGGGCTGACCCCTAAATGATGAGATAGAGAGAGGAAATTTTACGTGTAATTCCTTTTCGTGAAGTGTAATCAAATTCGCCCTGTGGAGAGAAAGAAATATCATTTTCAATTTTTTGGACCACCCTAATCACTATCAGTCACTAACTTTCCATCTCTATTTTTAAGTAGGTGTATTTTATCTTAGTCTTAGTTCTATATAATTGAAAGAAACCTTTGGGATCTACGTTATTTGCTACTTTACTTAAGATATAATAAGCTAACCTGGACATTAAGAAGTTAATTGGGGTAACAAAGAAATATTATGAAATTCAAGTAGCAAATAAAGAAAATGTAGGTCCCAAAGGTTTCTTTCAATTATACAGAACTAAGACTAAGATAAAATACGCCCACTTAAAACTAGAGATGGAAAGCTAGTGAGTGATAGTGATGCAATGGCTAGGATTTTAAATATGTATTTTCTTTCAGTATTTATACTCGAGGATACTCTAATTGTACCTGAGCAGACTTTGAACTTTAGAGGTAACGATGAGGAGAAATTAAAGGATATTTTAATTACAAAGGAAAGTGTCAGAAGAAATAAATGAAACCAAATTGAGTGTCTATGTAATAAGTGTTGATATCAGTCTGAAACTCTACCTGCCATTTGTTGGGCTTCATCTTGAGTAGGCGGTGCAATTTTGGTCACTATATTAAAGGATGGATATTGGTTTGCTTGAGTTTGTGCAAAGAAGGATGACTAAGATAATTCATGGGTTAGGGAGTTTACCTTATGGTGAAAAGCTTAAGAGACTAAATATCCATATATTAGAAAGGAGAAGAGTTTGAGGAGACTTGAGTGAAGTCTTTAATTGGGTAAAAGGTTATAATAAAGGAGATATATATAGTAGGTAAGGTTCTTATTTTGAGTGAACAGGACACGTAGTAATGGATTTAAGCTGGACAAGTTTAGGTTTACGAATTGGTATAAATTGGTTTAAAAATCAAGTAGTAGATAAATGAAATAGGTTCATTAGTTATGCGATAGAAGCGTCCTCCCTGCGAAGTTTTAAGAATAGAATGGATAGATTTATGGATGAGGATGCTGGTTGGGACTGAACTGGCTGATGGGAACAGGAGTTGCCTCGCTTAGGATATTGATTAGCTTTTTGCAGACTCCTTCTTTTCTTATGTTCTTATGAGAAGGCAATTATATTAACAATTATAAAATAATCATAATAATATTATTAATAATATACAATTGACTTAAAAATAAATACGGAATAAAAATGGCAGAATTAAGAAAATCAGTTGCTTTCCTGCGATAAGCGTCTGGTTGTCGCCCGCGTGGTGGGCACAGAGATGGATTCTTTTGCCTACTCTTTTATTACCCCTTTGAAGTGTCCCCGTGAAACCCACATCCTCGCTAATAATAAAAAAAAACCACGATACGCCGTTTTAAGCTTCTTGCTCGTTTCTCTTGCCCTTCGATGACCATTCTCATCCTCTTACATCACTACGGACTTCTTTACTTTCTGCTCTGAACGAAATAATTCATACCCGTTTTGGAATACTCTCTGCTTCTGCACTTCGCCACCTAACAATTGCCCCTTCCCCTCCATTCGAAATCATTTTTATCGCCCAAGTGTCTTCTGATGAACTAACCCCCCCTCCGTATCTCTTCAGAAATCTCCTATCCCCCTGTCGCCTCTTTCCCCCGCAAGTTTCATAGTTCTTCTCCTTTACGACATTGGTATTTTTAACACCTCCATCTCGTCAGGTGTGGTATGATCTAATTAAAAATTCCGCTGCTGTTTTCCTTAAGCCACAACATTTGTGCTAGCTTCTGCCCAATCTGTCAACTCCCTCTCCTTTCTAAAGTCCTGGAGGGTGTGTGTCTGTGGGATGGGTAAGCCCTGTTCCTAGATCGCCTCTCGTCCTCCAATACTGATGAGATTTTCCACTCAGACTTCAAGTCTGGTCACAACACTGAATTAGCTTTTCTGCGTACAACTGCGGTTGACAGTGGCACTACGGTTGATCTTGATCGCCTTCGTGAATTTTAGGCTATCATCGGAGCTGAACTGAACAAGTTACGCTCGCATCTATCATTTGGTTACTCAGTCTATACCTCTACCTCACTCGGCGGAGGGGCGCTATGATGTTCCGCAAGGCTCGATTCTCGGGCCCCTTCTGTTTTTTATCTTTATTCTCGCCCTTAGTATTCTTAGGCTTCGCTTTGTTTTATCAACTAATATTTATGCCGATAACATACAAACCTATCTCCCCACCCCTTCGTTTGCTGAGACTCCTAGAAATCTTCTTGTCTCTCGCATTCGAAATCATTATGCCAACGTCCTGAAGCTCAATCACGACAAAATTACTCGTGGGTACTCCATCGGATGAGACTCGCTGTGAAGTGAAAGCTGCCAGCGTTTTTCTCCCCCCACCCTCCTGCTTTGTCATATATTTAGAATCAGTTTCAAGGTTTTCCTTCTTATAATATCTTAAACACAGCAGCCAGTACCGTCTTACTTTTCTTCCTCACTGAGACTACCCTGGCCCCTGAGAACCCTTCGTTCTAGAACTACCCCCCTCTTACGTTTTGTTCCGCGCAATAGTTTGTGCTGCATGTATGATCGTGGCTGCTCCATGAGTGCTCTTTGAATGCAGAATGCTCTGAATGTTCTAACTGCCCCCTACTCTCCTCCCTCGGTTATTTTAAGTTCGCATTGAAGACGTACCTCTTCACACAGGCCTTATTTAGTTCGTAGACAGTCGTTCTGCGAAGGTTCGTGACCGTCAATAGCGCCAAATAATTCCTATTCTTAAAAATATAATTATTATTATTCCAAAATGTTGTGTCTGTGATTCCCCTTCGGGTTTAGACTTTGCTTTAACCAAAGAATAACGTGACGATGCT
The DNA here is from genome assembly GCA_963969495.1 of Ceratothoa steindachneri. NCBI lineage: Eukaryota > Metazoa > Arthropoda > Malacostraca > Isopoda > Cymothoidae > Ceratothoa > Ceratothoa steindachneri. Next base: position 8,924,571 of record OZ018335.1, on the reverse strand, counting down.
CCTAGTAATGGAAAGATAGTGACCTAACACCCACCCCTCACCCCCATCAACATCGTATTACCCTACTCCAGAGATGGTTATAAAATAGTTTGTTCTCGCCAGCATTTCCGAGTGGTGGTGAGCGAAGCGCCGTTGCCACATTTCTCCCCTGCATACTCCACAACATTCCTTGGTGACGTCATTCGCACATGGCAGAGTTAAATAGTCCCGATGCGGGTTGAGAATTGTGCGTTGTGTCTGAAAGGTCGTCTTTTACATTTCATCGGACTCATCTGCTCTCGATGGGGAAAGGGAAGAACAGGCATGAATAAGGAAGGAACGGGGAACATTTTTGAGCACGTATTAAGTAGGATGTCTTGAAGGCGTGGCAGTCGTAAAGGAGAAAATTCAAGCCCACATGAGACAGTGAATGATACTACTACTAATAATAACACTGGTTTGGAAAAAAAATTCCTCTGAGGCAAGGAAGTGAATAGGTGTTTTTTACTCATTTTGTTGTGGTGAATTCAAATTTCTGAACATTTTTGCTCTATCGCCTATAGTTCCTTTGCTTTCACATACCACATTTTTATTATACTGCATATAAATTTAAAATATAATGTGTTTATTTCATCTGTTACAAAATTATACTAGAGAAAAAAAGACAGTATAGATACAGAACAATAATGGAACTAAATAACTTGGATGATAAAATACACATAAATCATAGTACAGCAGACAGTTAGAAGTAAGTTTTTTTCGACGATCTTGTGTACTTTGCCTCAGAAATGTCACGCAAGAGCATCCAGCAGAAGTCCCTCATCATGCTGGGGTTCCACTCGCCTTGGTAGCTGCTCTCCATCTAAGAATTGTCTTGGTGGAACCTTTCTCCATGCTCATCACTCACTGCCCCGTGGTTAGGAGGGAAGAAGTTGAAGGGGAGTGGAGAAAGTGAATTTTGAGTGACATTCGGCATCCCATATCTTCATAAGACTTTTACAACTTCTCGATACACTCTTGGTAATCTAGTACCCTTGTGTTACCAAAGGAAGCTATGGAAGACTGACCTAAATGCTTCCCTTGCTCTTAGTTCCCTTAAGGTAAGAAGCTCCTCGAATTCATTATCCATCAGCACCTCTCGGATCTGAGGTCCGACGAATATGTCCTCCTCGAGCTTAGCAGAACTCAGAACTGGGAATAAAGTACACAATTGTTGGAAGGCAGCGCCATTTTTATCCATGCCCTCCAGGAAGTTCTTCATTAGCCCAAGCTTGATATGAAGAGGAGGAAAAAACACCTTGTTCAAGTCCATCAGAGGATGTTCTTCTTGGAAACTGTTCACCAGGCACGAAAGTGTTCCTAGACTTCCATTCTTTCTGCTTATAGTGTTTGGACACAGCCCGACTGTTCCAGAGACAGAGAAAGCAACAGTACTCTGTGAAGCCCGCTTGCATACCCATAAGGAGCCCAATGGCTTTGAGGTCCCCGCAGAGACTCCACTGGTACTGGTTGTACTTCACAGCTTCCAAAAGGAGCTCCATATTGCCATGCGACTTCTTCAGATGGATTGAGTGGGCAATGGGAATGCTGGGGTATTTATTCCCATTGTGCAGGAGCACAGCCTTCAGACTTCGCTTGGAAGAGTCTATGAAAAGGTACCAACCTAAGGGATTGTGTGGGAAACCAAGGAAAGTGAACAAGCTAGAGACATTTTTGCAGTAGCACAACCTGTTTTCCATGTCAAAGAATGAAGTGAAGTCCTTGTTCAGTGAGTTGAAACTGGTGCTCCTTACATCCGCCTTTACTAGGTTCCACTGCTTAAGCCGGGATACCAGGAGCTCTGACTGCTGCTTAGATATATACAAATCACGGGCAAGGTCATTCAGGTCTTCCTGAGACATTGTGTTCAGAAAAGATCGAATTGGCAGAATATTTCCTTGAAGGCATTTCTTCATCTGATGAAGGAAGAAGATCTTTATATGCTGGGAGTGTAGGGACAGGAAGATCATCTGAGTGGGGAACCAGTCTTATAGCTGAGGGAAGGTTGGAATATTTGATCTTTTTTTCTAGAAGAACTATTGAAACCAGTTTTATTTGTCAGACAAAAATAACAATCATCTGCATGGCTTTTTGGCTCTCTCCAGACCATCGGGACAGCAAAGTTGAAGGCTTTTTTCTTGCCATTAAACCATACAGTTAGTCCATTGTAACAGGGTTTACAACAAATGTATGGGGCCCAGGATTTGTCCTGATCTCTACTTTCACTGTCGTGAAATCCCCCCACACGTAACAGAATGAATTTGCCATGTTGATGCATCCTTGGTGTTTTGAAGTGCCTGAAGCCATTGTAGATTCATGTATCAACTCACAAAAATCTGAAAAACAAAATAAACATTAATCATATATATGGTTACAAAATACATATAACCGGTTGCAAAACCATAATATAGACATGTGTCCCACATATAAAATGGTTGTGTAACATGATTGTCGAGCGCCCTAACCTCACAATCTAAGAATAGGACATTTAACTTTTTTAGCCCTTTCACTACCATAATATTTTTTTATTCCAAATAATGTTATAAAAAGTTTTAAAACATTAAAATTTAGTTAGAGGAGGGTTGAAATTCTGGGTACCACGTTTGCTTGAATTTAGCCATGTAGATATATTATATAGAGTCGAAAGCATAAATATAGTTAGTACAAGATATATATTGTCTAATATACCTGAGAACTAATTAAACAATTAGTTGTCAAACAAATAATAAAACAAATGCTAACCTTTCAGCACGTTTTCACTTCACGGGTTATCAAAAACAACTGAGGCGTAATAGAGAATTGCCAGATATTCAATAATATGCTAAAACATTAGAACTACCATTGGGATAAAAATATACACTAATTTAAGCTGAATTCTTCCCACAGTTATTTTTTAAAAACTTCTGGGATGTATGGTCTCATTGGTAGCGTAAGGGTTTTAAAAACACAATTCCTAAAATTTCTAATACTTCAAAAACTAGAGGTGATGAGTAAAAACTGGTTTCGTATCTGAAATCAGCACCCCACAATTAGGCTACAATACTACGCAAATGATACTACTAATAATAATAATTAGTATTATTTTAATAACGAGGGTACGTAAAATAATCACAGAATTCATTTAATCTAATGCAGTCTAATTAAAGATAATTAATAGCTTACAACACAGCGCAACATACATACACTCCCACGAGAATATCAACAAATTCAATCTTACACCATCGCCTGTAGTTCTTACACTTCATATCTACAACGCGACCCTAATGCTACATTTTTAACATACACTATCTTCCTATCCTAAACAACAATCTACCGCTTATCACTTAATACACCCTTTAAACCACCATTACATTCATCCCTCTTGACTTATTCCTCTGTTCGGTTAATGCTGAAGAAGGTCGAGTTACTCGTTCTTCCATTACAAAATCAACTACACACCCAGATTTCACTAAATGCTAAACTCACTTATATTTTTGAAAGAAAACCAACGATGGCATCTCTGCTACAAAGCTTCTAATAAGAGATTCGGAAGGAAAAGAGTGAAGTTAGGTGAAGTAAAATTGCTTAAAAGGTTCGCATTGATTTCAGTGCAGAATCAGGAGAGTTGTGAGCTTTGTCCCGCTACCTAACGCCCCCAAAAGTCTCCTCCATAGACTACTCGGGCGGGATATGGCTTAACCGAGTAGAAACCTCGCTTCCGGGTTACAGCGAAGTTAAGCCACATCGAGTGTGGTTATGGCCGGATGGAGCGTCAATTAGGGTCGCCTTCACGGCAACCGCCACACCTTGTAGATACTCGTGGTTCGGATCCCACGTTAATCAGTATGTCCCAAACTGAGAAATAAAAGGAATATTTATACAGGACAGAAAGGGAGGGGATGGGGGTGAAATATGTACCAATTTCTTTCTCTACTGCTCTGGATAGGAATCATTCGCACATTTTCCCTGCCCCACTTAGCAGACCTCTGCTCGCACACTTTGTGGGGATATGCCATCGTTGGTTTCTTCTTTTATTCAACGTAAATAAAGCAATAATAAATATAAGGCCTCACCACCCCTCACTTAACCCGACGAAAAAAATTGATTCCTAGCCCTTTCGTCTTTATTTGCCCAGGCCTCAATTAAGAGACAAAGGCGAAAGTGCTCGGAATCGCGATTTTTCTTTTCTTCAAAAGCAGAAAAATCAGGATAGAGAGAACGAGAAAAATAATGACTAAATAAGGAATAATTAAAAGGAATCATGAAACTGGAAGAAGCGAAAGAGGAAGAAGAGTGAAAGAGAAAGAGAGAGGGGGAGGGGGGAAGAGGCGAAGAACATTATTCTTTTGACAACATAAGGTGTATCGAAATTAGAAACAGGAAAAAGAAAATAAGATTCCGAGCGCGTTCGACTATTTTTACCAGGCTTCATTCCCAGTTTAATTAACACTAGCGAAAACACTCGGAATATTATTTTCATTTTCCTGCGGGTAATTTATTTTCTTGTGATCACGCGATTAATGTGTGTTTCTCACCATCGTATATAAGTGTATGTATGTATACGCACATGGGAAATTTAGTAGCCAAAGTAAGGAGAGCTGCGCGACCTATCGGTCTCACATCGCCAGGTATGTAGTTTCCTCTTTGGACCACTCGAGTTATTTACATTCTTACAGACATTTTCACTTGAATAACTTCACCCCCTTCTTTATGGACTTCCCTTTGCAAACATTCTGGCGGAGATGCCCTCGTTGGCTTGGAGGAGGCTGGAGTCCTTCATTTTATTTAACTCTCTTTGATGTTGGTCGCATGCTCTCGCACCGGGGAAAGGCGGGCCTTGACCCGAGGCCGGAGCGTGCTTCTTCTTTCTTGCTTGTTTGTTTCTTGTTTTGTTTTTTGCCTTTGGTTTTGTTTTTGTTTTGTTGTTGTTTTCTAATCTAACTTAGCATGAGTCGCCAGATGGGCGTCCAAAAGAAAAAAATGCCCTCGTTTGTTGTCTCCAGCTGTGCAGAAACAAAACCATGGAATAGTAAAAAAAGAACCGGGTTTTGGCACCAAAACCCGACGAAGGGAGTCTTTGTTGAAAGAATGGAGGTGGAATGTTGTGGAAGAGGAGGAGGCGTCGTCGACACGGATTTTAAGTGGAAACTAACGAGGGAATCCCGACAGAATGGATGCAAGGAAATGGAGGAAGGGAAGATGTGGGAAATGGCCGCATACCCACCTCCGATCGTTCGGGTCGGGGGGAGGACATGCAATCCTCAAGATGTCAGCTGCCGTCGGGTTGCCCCAAGTCATCCTGTGATCTCCAGTGCCGAGGTGCCCCCCATCCCCCCGGCCCTCAATACTTGCAGGAGGATCTGTGACTATATTTTTTCCACCTATTTTCACTTAATTTATTGAAATGGCCTCGACATGACCTCGTTGCTATTGAACTTTAAATCCTTTCTGCTGATTAGATGGAAGCATTGTGTGATGACCTCTTGACGGTCTGCAGGTATGATCAGCTCTCTTCTGTCCATTTGTCTGTATTTGTATATTTGTCCTTCCATCCATCTGTCTCTCTTCATCATCATCATCATCACTAACTCTATAATTTAAGAAGAGGATTTTTTTTGAGTAGCTGAATAATAATTTCATCTCAGTTTGGTTATGACTTATGTTTTTTTTGTCAAAGTTATTTCTAATAATTCTTTTATATCAAAAAATAAAATGGTGTAGTTCAGAAAAAATAAAAGTATCGAAATTTTGTGAAATTTTTAAAACCCAAAGAATTACAAATAGTGAAGTTCAGGAATTTTTTTTATATATATCTTCTATAACTCTATATTTTAGCAACGTGATATTTTGAAAGGGGGAAATTTAGTTTCGAGTTCCTTTTTAAAATTATTATAATTGGTGAAGTTCAGAAAATGTATTAAAAAAATTTTAGATTTTAAATTTTAATATTAGTAGCGAAGCGTAGGCTCCCCGCGTAGGGAGGAGTGGCGAAACCATTGCTTGGTTTCTTTAAAGTTAAAGTTCGCTGGTTTCAGTCCTCTTATGAAGCTGCTTCCCCGCCGTGGTGCCCAGTCACGGCGGCACCGCGGTAACCTCCCCAGTAAATAGTGTCAACTTAAAAGGAATCCGGACGGAGATTCGAACTGCCGACTCAGCGATTGCCCGGCAAGCACGCTATCCACTATAATAGCCGGGAGGCTAGTTTAGTTGTCTTTCTCTTTGCCCACTTCCCTGCCTATTGGTCTGTGGTTTGTCTGTCTGTCTGTCTGCTTGCCTCCCTCCATGGCAGTCTGTCTACCATCCCTCCTGTTTATCTCTCTGGAAGAGTCCCTTGTTAAAGGCAGAATCTCAAATCCATCAAACGGTAACGTTTTTCAAACTCTGGTTTCGTTCGTACTTCAGGGTCAATTTAGTTATTCCTACTTACGTCATTCCCCTCTGCGAGGTTTCGTTTTTTGAAGACCTCCTCAGCCAATTTCTTCTTCAAAATAGACAATCTTGGTTAAGATCAATAAAGTTTGTAATGACCTTTTCCATCTTAATTTCATTTGTATTATTGCCACGCGCTCGTAAAAGTCCGGGTCATTTTTAATATATTCATTTTGTATTTGTAAATGCATTGTACTCTTTCACGGGCAACAATTGGTAATTATTGTATGTTAAACGAAGCCTAAGCAAAACATTCCCAAAATGATAATTGACACAAAAGGTGGTTCATGACAAAGGCGAGTAAAGACAATATGGCCACTCAAATGTTTGCCATGAGAGGCTCCTTTGTTCGAGCTTAAACCCGGAATCAAAGCAGCTCGAAAGATCCACAGGATCCATCCGCCGTATGCTGAGTAGGATCTTTGGGGAGGCAGTAATCAAAAGGGGTATAATGTGGTTTAACCTCATGAAAAACCAATGCGTTCAGTTTTTGTAAAGTACCCATATTAAATTTCATATAATTCGTGTTTCTGACAATTTTACATTATTTATTTTAGTACATCTGTTAAATTAAGTTTTCTTTTATTTATGTTAAAGTAAATGACCTTTTATAAGGCCATACGCACTCATTAGTTTAACTGGAAATTCATCTTTTTATGACATACTTTCTGCAGGACGCCCGAAAAGCATTAATGCAATTAATTAAAGATTTGCTTTAAATTAAGTCAACTCTTAATGTATTGGATGGTTACATTAGTGGCCAACATGCACCGAAACTATCCTATTCGGCCAAAAAATCGAATAAATATGCTCGTGTTGGAATTCATTAACATAGATTTGACTTTTCTCTGTTGGATTACACTGCTTCCAACCTACAGAATAATGAAACTAAATTCAACTACAGTCATTCAGATGATTTTTTTCATATATATCAAGGATACGGAAGAAGGTCCCCCACTATCCTCAATGCGAGGGCTTGGTGCCCGTAAGCTTGTTTATAAATTCGTTCAGATCTCTAACCCCTGTTTGGCTTTTGAGAGCTGACCTTGGCTGGGTGTGTTGAGGTCTCTTAATTGAATGACCTTTTTAGGAACAAGATCGAACCTCTGAGCTTTGGCTTCCAAAAGGAAAGGGGCAGAGGGTTTAGAACCCATTTTTTATATAAAAATTAAAGCAAATAAACGGGGACACTCCCTTAAATCATGTTAAAGGTTTAAAGACCTTTATTAATTATAAAACTAAATTCAAAACAAACGATGAAGCCAATACCTTAAACTAGGTTAGAGGCTTAGGACCTTTTTATTATAAAATCAGAGCAAAGGTAAACTAAAGCCATGCCTTAAGGTAGGCTAAAGGCTTAATACATTTTTATTATAAAATAAAAGCAAACAAACGAGGTCACTACCTTAAACTAAGTTAAAGGCTCTCACTTTTTATTATAGAATAAAAACAAAGAAACGATGGAATTTGCATAAAGTAGATTGAAGGTTTAAAAAGTTGGTATTATAGAAGGGGAGTCGTTAAAAGGGGGTGAGGCAAGGTTGAAATGTGTGAATGATATTTTTGAATAGTCCATATGAGGATTTGGAACCAAGAGGGTGCGCAACTCACTGAAGATGTCTTTCACTCCACAATAAAGACAGATGCCCTTGTTGAGTGGCAAAGGAGAATAATTTGCAGTTCTATCCATATCGGGTTAGTCTATCTTTTTTTGTCTATTTACCTTTTTCTTTCCTTTTGTGTGGTTGTATGTTTTTGCCTTTCATTATCTCTTTATATCTGTGATGTTTTTTTTTTATTTTTGTTGTATGTTTGACATTCACTCTATAGCTGTTGGATGGGGGATGGGGGGTCTCGTCCTTATCTATGTATGTTATTGATATCTTTTTCTTCCCTCATAAAAAAAAAGTAACTCAAGAATTGTGCAATCAGTACATTTCATTTTTACAGGAAAAAAATATCTATTTTCTCTGTTTAAAAAGAGAAATTCATACTTTTCTTTTAATGTTCTTTCAGATTACATTAGTACTGAAATCACACACTTCACACGAATGGAACTTAAAACACCACTCAGCTTTTAAGGGATTTATTTCCAAAATTAAATTTCGAGTAATTATAAGAATTATTTGTATTAATTCCCCTCTTCCCCCCCCTCCCCCCCACAACTCTCCTCAAGAAAAGCACAAATTAATTTTCCTTTCAAATCATTGGGTCCAAAAATTCTAACAAACTATTTAAACATCAACTGAAATTTGGGAAAGTGAAAAAAAACGTCATTAAGATTTCTCTAAAAAAAATGATCAAAACTTTTCATTTCATAAAATTTATGTTGTTGATGATTATAAAGGTTGATTGCGTGTAGTTAATTTATAATTAATTATACCCAACTTTATAAGTTGTCATTGAAAACACGTATATGCACATGTTGAAGTTTAATATATTAAAATCGTCTTTCGGCCGTTATATCCCTCCTATGTATATTCACACATGTACATCTTTTCATTTAATCTATAAATGTAATTGCTCCTTAATATGCGTCTTCGTTGACGCCATTTGAATTTTTTTCCCTCCCCAAATCTCGGCTGTTCGGCGCCATCTTTATTTAATATTTATCTCTGTGTTTATTTTTCGTTCGTTTTTAGTGAAGCTGAACGACCTTGCAAAGGATGCTCAACTGTGTGACGTCACAGACAAGGCGCCTAGGCAGGACTAGTTTGTCTTTTGTTGTTACTCCGGTGCTATTTATTTATTATTTTCCTTCTCTCACTTTCCCTCCATTTTCATCTTCCTTGCAATTTCCACTTAATTTGTTTTTATTCCAAAGCTCAATTTACTTGGATTATATCCACTATTTGCTTTGTTCCTACGTAAAAATAAGAAAACGAAGCCAATTACTAACGTGCCTGTGTATGATTCGGGTAAGTAAAAAGTATTCCGCTATTCATGTCGATTACTGATCACTTCCTGTCTATTCTACTCACAAAGCCTTACAATACTGACTTACTGTTCCAGTAATGTATATATATATATATATATATATATATATATATATATATATATATATATATATATATATATATATATATATATATATATATATATATATATATATGACTGTGGACAAAACCTTTTTCTATGCCTAAATTTGGATTTTAAAGGGTATTTTTCTTTTTTAGTAATACGCTACGTTATTATATAAACATGTTTTTTCTTAAGATAAAATTCCAATCATTTTCCTCACATCCTTCCCCTTCATTCCCCCGTTCCTCTCTCCCCCACCAACATCCCCGCCTCTCCAAGGTTGGGTGACTTTTACCCAAGTTGTTTTTAGGTGGACTGAATAAAAAAAAAAGCACTTCACCCCAAAGCGCAAGGTGTACACGCATACCGCATGGTGTAGGAGAAAATATTGTGTTTTTTTTCGTAAGTATGCAGCCTGCGCGTAAAATGTCCGTACCTGTGCCCATTATTGTTTATACGCCAAGGACACATACAAAATACCCACCACTCAGAAACTCCATATTGGATACCATATATATTTCTAACGGAATAAACACACATATGCGCACACAACCTGAGAATAAAATGTTGAGGTACAAGAGAAAAGGGCATTTCTAGATTCATTTTCCTTTGTTTTCCGTTTGGTTGCCAAGGAAACGCTAAAAATTCCCGTCCTACGGTGAAGCAAACTTCCATAAGTGGTTACGAGAGGAAAACATTACAAAGCTTATCAATGTTTATCAAACGAAATTGTCGAATATACTAAAAGTCGGTGCATATAATTTGTAATCACGCGAAGGAGTTTTAAACGAAAACCGGGTTTTGTTGAAAGAACAAAAATCCTTTTGGAAGAAGGAATTTCTGGTCAAGTGAACGGCTTCATGTGAGCTTTTTTTTTATGCAGACTCACCAACCTTTGTGTACGAACCTTTTTTTTTTACCTCACATGATTACATTCGTAGTTGCATTTATGTATGATCGGAAATATACTCATGTACAAACTTCGGAAAATTCGTAATTTAGCGTTCCCGTTCTCTTTTAGCGAATGTGTTTGTGGGTGGAAGTTGAAATAATCCAGGTGGGATTTTGAGGTTATAGGCATGGCCCGCCAGAGGGGGTGGGTCACTTTTCTTATTCTTCGAACAACATTTATGTACAATCACGGCGGCAAATTCAACAGAATTACACAAACAAAGCATGGATTTTGTTGATAGAGAGAAGTGTATTTTTCACCCGAAGGCCTAGAGACGGCGAGGCCATTTAACAAAGAAACTAAGCCGCTAAAAATAAAGGTTGATAAATTACACACACAAAAAAAATCAAGATTTGTGAACTTGCATGGAACAACAACAACAACAATAATAATAATAATCATAATAATAATAATAATGTTATTTTTTTTACTTTAATTTTCTAATGTGGATACAATAGCTTTCTAAATATAATAACATCACCCTAAACCCCAGTGGACGCTGATGAAACTCAGTATGAAGCTCTTTGTTTGATTCTTATCTAGTTTAAGTGGGTGCATTTGATAAGCGCGGAAGAGAGACGAGTTTTTAAAGTTGTTAAGAAGCGAGTCGGGAAGAAATGCGCGCATGACAGGCGGCAGATAACTCCACGACTTGGGAGCAACGACCGAAAAAGTCCGGACACCCATGAAAGAGGGGTGAATAGGAAAGGGGTGGGTGGGACTGATAATATGTTGGAGTGATGCTTAATGGAAACCAAAGAGTCGAAGAGAAAATGAATTATTTGTATCAAAAGTAATGGTTGAGTTTGGGAAACAATTTATGTTTTTCTAATACTGAATTCGACTTGTTAATGGTGGGTTAGAAATGGACGAAACGAAGTAATTATGGGTGAGTTGAGGTAGGAGAGAAATGGGTGGTTAGCTCAAATAGATTTAGAGATGAGGTGTGTGTTAATGGAAGCGCACATACGGATGTTGAAAGCTGTATAGAAGAGGAGGGGTGGAATTAATGGAGTACCCGATCTTGGTTTAATAAGTAAACAAGCCACGAGTGAAATAAGGATTAAGAATGAACGAAGAAATCGAGCTCCGTCATAAAAGCGATATTGGGGAGTCAAAGGAGTGGTTGGAAGTATCTTGGCTTCCTGCCAACCTTAACCTGCAGACAAAATCTCGGCTCATATTTTTCGCTAAAAGGTAGTGGTAGCCATCGCTCGGAGCCATAGGACTTTTTCAAAAAAAAGAACGTTTAATGCCCTCTTTCACCAATTGTTGGGTCTATGCAGACGCGGAAAAGATAGTTGGAGAGATAAAAGAATTGCAAAAAGACGACCCGAAAGCACCGGTTTCTATTGGGGTACTGGGGTCGGGTCGCTTCTCCGGGTTTCAGTTGTGGTGGGGACATTACCCATGTTACACCCCCCCCCACCAGCCCCATTTGGGAGGGGGATCCTGGCTGTTAGCATTAAAAGTGTAGGCCTATTTATGGATTCCCGGGGACCCTTGTGAATCCAATCATGTCCGTGAAAATTCTTCAACATTCAAGTCTCAGATATGACTCCTTCGATGGTGCAAAAAAGTTGAACAACGAGGACGGTCCAGTCCACAAGGTCTTCTAATATACTCAGTCGTAAAATGGCGAAAAAAACAATCGCAGGAGTGTCTCATTTTATTTAAATGTCATAAACAAAGTAATAAAAATCTTTTAAAAACATTTATTAACTGACAATACGTAAGTTTTGCATGCTGACATTTTATAAAAAGAGACCAGTAAAAATGTATCTATTTTTGAAGTGCCAAATATCATGCGTCTTTAAGACTAAAAGGATGAAATCAAAATTATTCGAAAGAGTAAATGTTTTATTTAACTAAATTGCATTTTTGAATTGGTTTTTTGACTGAACACACTCATTGATACGAAGGGCATGATTTTCAATCACATTTTCAAAATATCTTCGTTGATAAAAGCGATAGTTTCTCTAAGACCATTCTTTACCTTATTCTAGGACTCTTCCAGTCCTAGATAAGTCCAATTAGGCAGAGTTTTAAGACTTCAGGGGCAAATAATATGCTATCGAACGATCGCATTAATAGGGCGATAAACCGTCAAAATTTGACCAATTTTCGAAGCTCTGTTGTTATTATCTGCCTCCTACCCTGATCTGTAAAGGGATCCTATAAGGACAAGTTCGCTTAAAAATATTCTAACAATTTAGGTATATTTTCTCGTAATAAAGGCATTTTTTTTATTACACGGAATTTACTTACAGAAAAGAAATCCATTTTACTTGTATTTTTCTCGATTTAATCACCTTCGTTGATTGGTCACACTTAAAAGGTTTTGTGTGTGTGTGTGTTTGTAATTTTATAAATCTTAACTTCTTTGTTCGAGGGGGTGAAGTGAAATATTCGCTCATATACAGCTTTGCAATTAACCAGACCTTCCTCTCTATCCCAATCAGCTACGTAACTAAGTTTTTCTATCCAATCCGCAATCAATCATCTTTTCAAAGAACTACTAAAATGACCGCCACAGAATAAGGGCTTGGGACACTGGCTCGGAAAAATTTCTTATAGTTCACTTCCCGGGTGGTTCAACGTGATGTCGTTACTATACCAGTCGGCGACAGCTTGAGGTAAATCTTTGGACCTTGTAAAGAGCGGTAATCCCAGTGTACTCATAGAATGATTAGCTACCTCATATATTAGCTTATAAAAAAAACTACAACCGCTTAAGTGAGCTTATGAATAAAATCTTCAAACAATTACGATCAATCAATCAAGGATAGTCAAATATCAAGGTAATAGAGCACATTTATTACAAATATTTCCAGATTAAAAAATCGGATACGTAACAATAAAACGTTAAATCTAATTATTATGATCAGCAATAATCCTGCAGGATGCGGAAATGTGGTATGTTTATTTCTTTTTCTCCACATAAATTCTTGATGATATGAATGTATAAAATCCTTTTGCAGCCTTGCAGGCTCTTTATAGCTGATTTATTCCTTCCCCAATAGCTTTCAATTAATTGTGTATGCACACCTGTATGTGGGTCTACAAAACATACAGATTGGTTGACTACGTGATATTCATGACCGAAGTCTCGTTGAATATTTGAGTATGATTTTCACTGGTCACTATGAATACCTGTTTCAAGCCTGACCACTTTTTTCATTATGGGTAATAGGGTCATGGCCCGACAAGATTCTACTATCTCAATATAACCTAAACAAGGCACTGTACTTGTATCCACAAGACCGAAAACCCATATGGGCTCATTTGGTGCTCGTCTTCTATGGTACTTAGGCTTATGGAAAAAACATGATTCGTCAATTTGAACAATCAATCCTGCACTACCAAACTTATTTGGATGTCTTTAGAACTAATTTGTGCATAATTTACGGAAAAAAAATGTCTATTACTCTTACTCTTGAAATTTACAGTCTGAATAAGCCTTATATCTTCACACCAATCGAATATTGCTTTTATCCATTTTTGAAGTAACAATCTTGATCGGAAAAAGAACGAGTTTTAACGAATCGAAGCGGTTTGTTTGTATTTTGCAGAGACTTTCTGTTTCCATTTCCATTTGTATTTATCTTGTATTGATGAACATCCTATCCAGATCATTGCAGTCTTACACTCTCCACCTTCATTTCAATCCTCATTAACCCATGCTGCTTTAGCCAGTTTATTACTGCCAGTGGATTTTCGACAGTAAGCGATTTGACAATATCTTAGTATTTTGCACGACTCATAATTACTATGGATTCAGGCACACTTGGGTTGCCGATCTTTAAAACGTTCCAATCTTCTTTGCTTAAAACAGAAAATCGCGAATCATTTGCATAAGTTACAGTGAGTCGAAGGCCTAAGTACTGCCAGTGATCGCCTTCCACTGAGGTGCATCAAGGTGTAGGGTGACCTGCGTCTACTACGTCTGATGTTTCTTTCGGGCCTGTGGGTCTAGGTGGCCCCTGAAGAGTCCCTAAGGAGAGCTTTTTGATAACCCTATCTAACAATTTTTGTTCCTGGCCAGTATGTTAATTTCTAACTCCTTTTATTGCAAAACTCGAAAATAGCTATTATATGTTAAAACTTGGGTTTTGTGGCTTGTATGATAAAATATTCACTAAAAATAGTCAAATTTTTATTTTTTCATCCATGGTTGGGCTAAGAACAAAAACACAGAGCTAAATTTATATAATTTTATTGAAACTGCCACAAAAAATATGGAAAAACTATTTTAAAAAGTTAGAAGTGAACAGTTTTCCTTGATTTCAATTTGCAATGTAAATCACTTTGCCGTATAAGCCCTCAAGTGTGGTGACACCTGAGCGCAATCTTCAACATGTCAATCCGGACCAAATGCGTTCCTAGAGACTGGCGTGAGGTGGAGGTGACTCCTATCTTCAAGAAAGGAGACCGTAACCAACCGTCGAACTACCGACCTATCAGTCTGACTTCGATAGTCGGTAAACTCATGGAAAGCATCATGGTGGACAAAGTGACGTCGTATTTAGAGTCAAACCTGCTACTGAAGAGTTCCCAGCACGGCTTCCGAAGGCAACGGTCATGCCTGACGAACCTTGTAGAATTCTTCCACTTCGTTTTCGGTCAGCACGATCGGGACAAGGCGGTGGATGTGGTCGACCTAGACTTTCAGAAAGCCTTTGATAAGTTACCACACCGCCGCCTTCTCCGGAAAGTGCGAGCGCTGGGCATAGACGGAAAGGTAGCCGGCTGGATCGAGAACTGGCTAAGTGGCAGACGGCAACGGGTGGTGATAAATGGACAGTCTTTTGAGTGGGTGCCCGTTACTAGCGGGGTGCCTCAAGGTTCTGCCCTGGGACCACTACTATTCATCAGCTACGTCAACGACATGGACGGTTACATGGTTGCCAAGATTTCCAAATTTGCCGACGATACCAAGCTTGGTATGAACGTTGCAAAGGATGGAAATACTGCCCGCCTGCAGGAAGATCTTGGGAAGATTGGGGAGTGGTCGGACACGTGGCAAATGCCTTTTAACGTGAACAAATGCAAAGTGATGCATATCGGCCACAGAAACCCCCAATCTCAGTATATCCTCAAGGGCACTGCTATTGAATCCACCGACACTGAGAAGGACTTGGGTGTAACTATTACTAGCGACCTCAAGTTCTCGAAACAGTGCATCGAGGCAGAGAAGAAAGCCCAAAGGATTTTAGGCTACATAAAGCGCCAGTTTGGATACCGTAACAAGGAGATAGTATTTTGTCTGTACAACTCCCTCGGTCGGCCGCACCTGGAGTATGCCGTACAATTTTGGAGTCCTTCGTTTCGAAAGGATATCGCAAGGTTGGAACGCGTACAAGCCAGGGCAACCAAGCTGATTCCCTCTATCCGACATAAAAGTTATGAGGATAGACTAAGGGAATTAAATCTGTTCTCGCTGGAAACCCGTAAACTGCGTGGTCAGCTCATCGAAGTTTTCAAAATTCTTCGAGGGTTCGACAATGTTGACTACCGTATTATTTTCACACTGAGTGAGAACAGAACGCGCAATCACGGCTTCAAACTTGAACTGAAGCGTTTCAACCAAAATCTGTGTGGACATTTTTTCACTTACAGTATCTGCGGTAAGTGGAACGCACTTCCAGTGGAAGTTGTCAACAGTGAATCTGTTGACCAGTTCAAGTCAAGACTAGACAAAGTCTTGAAAAGTGTCCGTTTAGGGACGCAAAACAATTGAGCAGCCATGTGCCTGCTCGATTGCTAGTCCAAAGGTACCTTCTTTGAATGGACCGTAAGGTCTCCTAGGGTACTTACTTTCCTTGTTACTCCTTGTTACTCTTATTAGGTTTTCATTTGTATCTATGTTCAAAGTTCAGTATATCTATGGAAGCGCTCCCCATTGCCAATCTGAGTATGCTCCCATATTCTTCTTGAACTTGTTAAGATGGGCATCAAGGATGTACAGCTTCAAGGATATCCTACAGCTTATTTGGCCATAGCTTTTCACTAAGTTTTCAAATAGTTCCACATAATTGTCAGCCTTGCGGTTGTCTAAAAAGCTCTCACACATCGAACCAGAACTCTTTCAGGCTTCTTTTCCTTTTTAGTAAGCTTTTCAAGGAACTTTGAACAATATGATTTTTCTTCTGATTAGTGATCCAACAAAGACACTAGTTTTCACCTCTGCCTCAGAGAGTTTGGAAAAGAAATTATGAAGCTACTTGAAGGCTGCAGACTCTTTGTTAAGAGCTCTAACAAAGTGATTCATGAAACCTAGTTTTAAATATAATGGAGGGAACAAGACTTTTTTTAGGGGCTCTCAATTGCTTGCGTTTCACACTTTGCCTTCTAACAGAGAACTTAGTCCTTTGTGTCTCTTGTCTTAATATGCTGTGGTATCCCTACTGTCCCAAAGACAGATATAACATGGAAACTTGGTAAAACCTTCCTGGAGAACGATAAAAATGCTTGCCATTTTGGTCTCAAATCACTTCCCAGCAGTAATCCTTATACCTCAAAGCATTTAGCAGGAGCTTGACACTGTTGTAATCCCCCTTAAGATATACTGAATGGGCCAAGGGAAGGGATGGATGCTTATTTCAATTATGGAGAAGCACAGCTTTAATGCCTCTTGAGGAGCTCTCAATGAATAGCCTCCACTCGTCTTGATTACATGTAATTCCAATTGCATCAAATAGACCAGATAAATCAGTTCAATAGCATAGCACAGCTTGATAAGTAAAGAATCTTGAAATCAAAAGCTCAACATTTGAACTTGACAAGCTAAGATTTCTGACAAAGTCATTGAGGTCTCTTTAGTTTAAGTAATATGGATTCTTCTCAATAGCCATATATGACACTGTAGTCTACATCTTCACTGATCTTTTCACCTTTTTCGCCTTCGGAATTGTTGCTTTCTTCTGAAGGTGATTTATTGCTTTATGGATGGGTAGGTACAGGAAGATCAGTACTGTGTGACACTGGTGGAATAGAGGATGGAAGATTGGGAGGAAATAGCAGGTGAATTTTTGCCACTTCGACTTTTGGAAAGGGCAACCATGCAGAAGTAGCAGTTGTTTGAGTGGTTAGTGGGTTCACGCCAAATCCTGGGAATGGCAAATTTCCCAGCCCTTCTTCTACCTTTATACCACTTTGTAAAAGTAAGATGAGGTGCCTAAGGTTTGTCATGGTCCATAACTAGCATGTCAAAGTATGCTTTGTAAGCTTCACACATTCTCATACTGTCACACTGAACCTTTTTTGCTCTTGTTTTGATGACCTATCCGCAGAATGTAGATGGAGAATGATTGCATCCTCCTGACGCCATTTATCTTCTGATGTGTTCACTCTGTTAGCTAGAGCTGAAATGATAGCAGATCTGTGAATCCTTGTATAAATATTTATTAAGTAATATTCCAGAAGGTTCTAGAAGTTTGCATGGGCGTGTTCCGGCAAGTTCTGGAACATTCTCGAAGCTTAATAAAATTCTACTAAATTTTAGAAATTTCTCATTCAATCTAAAATGTTTTGGAAGATTTCATTAGAAAAATATTATTCTATAACTTTAAAAATGTTTGTTTTCTAAAAAAGATTTACAATTTTCTACTATACCTTGGATATATTTAAAGCCTTTTATATGTTCTCAATTTTTTTCCGAAATTAATAATACCCTGGCATTATTTTTAAACTGGGCAAATTTAGAAATTCAGCGCCCTAACTACAAAAACAAAGTTATGGAATCAAAAGATACTTTTTTATTTACTTTAATTATGAACAACTGGGAAATAACACTTTAAACCCAAAAACAGGAAAAAAAAGGGAAAATTTGTTACATACTCGTATGTAATCACACTGATAGTTACTCGGTTTTAGCCTCTCTGCAGAAGGAGGACTAGAATGACGTTTGTCCCGTAGCGATTCCATTGTGCTGAACAAACCTAGTGAGTTTTGTAGTGTATGTTCCACTAAGAGAGGGCGTTTTAGACTGAAAAGTATTGCTGTGAAATTGGCAGCACCATACTCTAAATGTTACAATAAAATACCTAATGCACTGCTTGCTGTATTTTACTGTAAACGGGTCGTTCTATGGGAATATTTAGTGCTATGTTTGGATGCTGAATTTTTTACCACCTTAGCCATTTTCTAGTAAAGACATACAAAAGTTTAATGTTTACATTTTAACATATTTTATAAAATAATTAAAATTTATATTCGACAACAAACTTTTCTTTAACCTTTCTTCATTTTTGTTATTCGTCTCACACATTTAGGTCTGATTTACGCGCACTATCCAAGCTTGATTAAAGGGTTTTAATTTACACTCATACGATGAAGTAATAAATTCGATTCACGCACATAATTACCACACCCTCCCAATGACCAACTTTGATAAATAGCTGGAGTGTGTCTTGTTATTGTACTCTTGAAATGATTGTATGTTGATGAAGTGATTTTCTGTTAGTCAATTAAAACTTACTTTCCGTTTTTTGAAGATATCATTATCAAGCCTCAAAATCGAGGGTAGCATGGAAGAAATATAATTCGTCACATATTATTAAGTGGTTACTTTGGTGCACTGATTGAGTTGAAACATTTACAATTATACGTTGAGAAAGTACTATTTAGGCAAATGACACAAGATTTAGTGATAGTAACACTTCGTCTTATGAAAATAGTGATCGAGCTGCTTCAAGTAAAAAAAGGACCATAAAACGATGCATAAATTTAACATCTCACCAACCGAGCTCAAATGTAAGTCTCGAACGTGTAAAGGTATGGCAAAATTATCTATAAAGATTTTTCAGGTTGTTACCTTACCTTAGACTTACCTTGTTAGACTTACCTTACCTTAACGATGTGCCATGATTGCAAAGACGTTTATTACAATAGAATGACTTTCAATTCTGTACATGTATTGTATGGGCCTAGGTTTGTTTCATTTTATTTTCGCTAAGATATATGAGGATGACTAGTTCATATAATTGTTAACAAGCAGTTATTACTTCTAAATCTCAACCTATTTTTTACGAAGATTAAATGACCCTTGCAGGTTGTCTAATCTCTGCCTTTTGGTTTGGTTTACCTAGAAGCAATTAGGTAATTTGATTCTGTATAGTAATATTAATTTTAAAATATATTAGAACTGTATTAAAATACTCGGTAGGTAATACCTATCTATATAGGGTTGTATAAAAACAATTCGCATAATTGTTCGTCATAATTGCTCGACATAACCTTCTACATGTCCTCCATTGAGAACTTAATGGTCGATGCCGGGGAGCTGCGACTTGCCCTGCGCCTTACATAGTCAATTTTGCGCTTGCACGCTTGTTCGGCGGCTCCCTTAATTCCAACGACTCTCATTGCATTCGCTAATCTCGATGGTATTGGTACCTATGCGCCCGAGAGACGCAAGTCATACCTTTATCACTTTGGATTTAGGAATAGGTTACTCCTTCTACAGCTAGGTGTATCTCTAGGCTCTTTGGTGTCTCTAGTTTTGCCCAGGACGCCACCTTGGAGGCAACCACCTTTATCCATTTATAGCCAAGCCTATGCTCTCAAAGACACTGTACACGGGTAGCTCCAAGTCTGAAGAGGGAATCAGCTTCTACGTCGAATCCTCTTTGTGTGAAGTCGGCGGGGCTCTACGAGGCACTGCATTTGTATTCACGGCCGAGCTGGCTGCAACACAGTGCTCGGTTTGGGAGATGACGCGTTGTGCCCGGTTTGTAGAACGGATCGTGTATTATAGTGTTTCACAAAGCAATGTGAGTGCTCTCAAAGCTCGCAGCTTCAGTTGGCTTTCTGTCGTCTTCAGATTGGACACACTCGCGGGACGCACCGGCATTTGATGGGTGCTCGTCTGCACATTACTGCGATGACTGCGTTGTCTCCAGATGCTTTGGCACATGCTTATTGGATGTCTCAGTCTTGATGATAACCACGAATTTCAAAATAAAACGTCAAGATCTATCAAGGACCAATCTCACCCTCAAACAACCCCCTGTTTTATTGGCTATTTATAATCACGAGTGGGACTTTATACACCTAAATTCTCTTGCGCTGTTATAAGTGGATGGCGAATACTTAGATTTAACAAAACATACAAATTTAAACATTCTATTCATCTCTATAAAAACCTAGAAGTTTAATACGAAAAACTGGAAGCTCAACAGAAAAGAATAGAATTAATTTTGTTGTAGTCTATAAGCCGCCAAGACAAATCTAGAGATTATTTTTTTTATCAAAATTACGAATTGGCAAGACCTAAAGTTCCACGCCAGGCTAATTTGAAAGGAAAAAGGTAAAAATTAGAGGTAATGGAAAGTTAAAAGGGGTAGAAAATATGAAAAAAATAATAAATTTAAAAATCTTGTCTCTATAAGTTATATTTGAAAGTAATATTCATCAATTCTATTCATAATCATATCGACTACATTGCTTTCAACGACCTTTTTAGGCAAATTATACCATGTTTGTTCTTTTTTAAGAAACGAAATTATTTGCTATTGCAGTGCTGCGAATTTCTTTACTTGAAAAAAAACGACGTTATTTCTACTCGGAACTTGGTTATCTAGTTTAAATATGGAATTATAGTTATTATTAATGAAACTGTTTATTATTTTAAATAGTTCCATAATTTGGCCCGCAAATGTCGTTTTTCCAGTGAATTAAATTGATTTATCTGTCTGCCTTCATACGAGCTATTTCTACGTCAGGAATTAATTTCGCAGTTATACGTGTTACAATATTGCAATATCTTTTTCTAATATATGACAACCAGAATTGTACCGCATACTGCAAATGTGGCCCCACAAGCGCTACACATAAGAAATAATAATATATTTTGATTTAAATGCAAAATGTTAATCTTTGCAGCCTAGAAACCTATTTGCCCTCCGTGAATCTCTAGAACATTGTTTTGAAATTTTTAAATCACTCGAGATTAAGACAAGTAAATCTTTTTCCATTTTGACTGCTTAAAATTTGACTAACTATATTGCAATCTCTTGTTAAATTATATAATTTAACAAGAGATTAAATATAATAATTTACTACCACTTATCAGTCAGATAGTCGCAAAGAATTCTCTCCAGATTAACACAGAGGAACAATTTTGAACAAAATTTCTTTTGAGTTTCAATTTTCACTTGATTTAGAATAAAATTAGCATGCTGATTTCAAAACTACAATCAGTTCTCTTCTCTCACGTCAAGCTTTTTATTTCAGCTTACTTACTAAATAAACATGATTGTATTGTTTGTTCATAATATGACTGATCAGCTGATTGCTTTTATTATCTATTTAGCGCTAATTATATTTATTGGAAGGAAAAAACCTAAATTAGCTAGTGTATTAATAAATTTTAATCACATTTTGACCCCGACTCGTAGAAGAGGCACTATTAGCAAGCGGCGAAAGTTTGTAACTAGTCTATTTAGTTATATGTGAGGAGGTGATATTAATGGTTGTGTGCCGCTCTATATAGGTGATTATTTTCGAATTCTGCAAACAATACATGTCAGAGAGAGAGAGAGAGAGAGAGAGAGAGAGAGAGAGAGAGAGAGAGAGAGGCACGTAGGAGATTAGCAGATTAGCTAATTTAGTACAGTAGTCTGGCAAACTTCGACTCAAAAATATGCCAATGAGATCGGCTTCTTTTGAAGACACTTAACTTCCGTTCGAATAAGACGTCCAATATAGCGAGTCTAATTGTAACAATGGGAGGTTCCGCGAGATGTTGTGAGGTGTCAAAAATTCACTTCCGGCGCCTCTGTATAAATAGTAAAGCATCGGCCTGGGAAAAATTAGTATTTTGCCAGGAGAACATGACTCATAGGGTATGGCATGAATATTCTTATTGTTGGTAGAGTGTAGGCGGGAATTAAGTTGTGATAAATGTTAAATATTGACTAAAACATTCATTGTCCTCCGAATAATTCCAGACTTAAATAAGACCCGGCCATAACTATTGAAATACGACCCACTGCCCTGATTGCTTGCATTGTCTTTACGAGTGTCTATTTTGTCTCTCATTAAAGCTTCTTTCTCTTGGCCTCACATACCCTAAGAGCCCGAAGACAAAAAAAGAGAAAAAATTTATCGATATAGGCTTCCTAGAGAGGGAAGAAACTTCTACACTGCCATATTCGAGCCCAGCTTCTCCCCGGCAAAATATTTCCTCGATCCCTACTTTCGAGGCTGGCAGTGGTTACTGGAAGACAGGTTGTATCCTCCGTAATAACTTCGAACAGGCCGAGTACTAATAAGCCCTAAATGCAATCCCAACCTGTGCTGTGTGAAAGTAATCAAGCTTGACGTATATACCTCTGCTCCTATCGAGCAGAAAAATCTTTGGGTGGCATATCTAGCAGGAGTTGGAGTCTCCTTTGTCGGTGGCGTGCGGCTGCTTGTGTATACTAACGGCTCCCACCTGGAGCCAACATTCTAAACCTATTCGCCCAATTATTCCTTTGCATTTATCTTTCATGTCCATTATCTTATTTGTGTTTGTACAGTAGTAAAGATTATTTTGTTTCGCCCAGCTTGATATCCAGAACCTCCTAGATAGTTGATTTAATTCTGCCAAGTGTAGCTGTTGTCATAATAGGACAAAGGAGTCTGGTCAGCTGATTGCTTTAATTATCTATTTAGTGCTAATCATATATATTGGAAGGACAAAACCTAAATTAGCTATTCTATTAGGAAATTTTTATGAAATTTTGACCCCGACTAGTAGAAGAGGCACTATTAGCACACGTTTGCTAATAGTGCCTCTTCTACGAGTCGGGGTCATAATGTCATAAAAATTTATTAATAGAATAGTTAATGTAAACAAGATTTTTAAAATTTGTGCACTATGTTAAATCTAAGCATTCGCTATCCACTAATAACAGCGCAAGAAAATTTAGGTGTATAAAGTCCCACTCGATATTATAAATAGCCAATAAAACAGGGGGTTGTTTGAGGATGAGATTGGTCCTTGATAGATCTTGACATTTTATTTTGAAATTCGTGGTTATCCTCAAGACTGAGACATCCAATAAGAATGTGCCAAATCATCTGGGGACAACGCAGTCATCGCAGTAATGTACAGATGAGCACCCCATCAAATGCCGGTGCGCCCCGCGAGTGTGTCCAATCTGAAGGCGACAGAAAGCCAACTGAAGCTGCGAGCTTTGAGAGCACTCACATTGCTTTGTGCGTCACTATAGCTCACGATCCGTTCTACAAACCGGGTACAACGCGTCATCTCCCAAACCGAGCACTGTGTTGCAGCCAGCTCGGCCGTGAATACAAATGCAGTGCCTCGTAGAGCCCCGCCGACTTCACACAAAGAGGATTCGACGTAGAAGCCGATTCCCTCTTCAGACTTGGAGCTACCCGTTTACAGTGTCTTTGAGAGCATAGGCTTGGCTATAAATGGACAAAGGTGGTAGCCTCCAAGGTGGCGTCCTGGGCAGAACCAGAGGCACCATCTTGCCTAGAGATACACCTAGCTGTAGAAGGAGTAACCTATCCCTAAATCCAAAGTGATAAAGGTATGACTGGCGTCTCTCGGGCGCATAGGTACCAATTCAATTATGTGTGAGTAGGTGATGTTAATGGATGTGTGCCGCTCTATATAGGAGATTATTTTCGCATTCTGCAAACAATACATAAAAATCTGTATATAAGAGGTTAGCAACCATTATGTAAGCTTTTTTTCTAAGCTTGTGACTATTCAACTTATTTTTAGTCAAGTGCGATTCTATTCACTGGCGACTCTACATCTCACTATGTCAGTCGGTCGGTCCCTGGTTTGCTTTTTTCTTGTTTTTGTAATAACCTTTTAACTATTCGGCCGATTTTAACGATATTTGAAATCCTATGTTGTTTTACATTTTATTTCGAATGATTTGATTGCCAAAGTCCTCCCAAGGTTAGTCCATAAATTATTTTGTTTTGCCAATAATATCATAACTATTCGGCCGATTCTAACAAGATTTGAAACCCTTATGTTGTTTTACATCCTCTTTCGCATGATATAATTGCCAAAGTCCCGCCCAGGTTCGCCATGGAATTATTTTGTTTTGGCAATAACATCATAACTGTTCTATTTGTGCTCCCTTCTGGCCTCGTAACTATGGCTATGGCGCCAAGTACTCTCAGCACAAAGTTAAGGTGATCAAGCAGTCGGCGCAACGGAATTCTTCTTGGTGAAAAAGGACTGCCTGGTAGTTTGGTACACGGTGCAATCTGACGTTAAACGATGATTCTTGCAAGGGGTTCGATCGTGGAAGAAGGGTGATGACCTTAAGTGATCACCACAATTAAACGTAATTTGCTTAGCCATCTATGAAACCCGGTACGGCGTAGTGGCTGAGAGCCAAAGGAGTTGTATGGCTTCAGTTAGCTTTATTCAAAATACAAGATTTACTCAGAATGCTGCTGATCTAAAGTTTACAAGCGTTTTATATGAGATAAGGTGGGGACTCACCTCCATTTTTCTCAGCAGTGTTTTCGTTAATTTTTGCTTACATGGCATATTCTTGCTGCAATATCATCGGAAAATTTAATTACAAAAATTGATAAACATGAGAGAATTTGATATAAAGAACATCTGAGTTTTTCAACAGCGTTTGGGTTTTGTATGGTTAGAGGGACGACTTTTGCTCCTGTATCATTTACGGTCAAAAAATTAATTACAAAGTTTGGGCACATATGAGCGTCTGGGATAAAAAAAAACAGCGGAGCTTTAAAAACAAAATTAAAATCCTAAGCGTTTAATTCGTATCCGTCTCTCTATTATCTATCGACCTATCTGTCTATATAATTATATGCAAATGTGTTTTACCCCTAAGTATGAAAGTGAGAAGCGCGCTTTCAGTTTCATCTAACTATGCTATAGTTACTTTCTTTTTTAAGGCACTTAACATAACTATTCAGCCGATTCTAACGAATTTGAAACCCTTATGTTGTTTTACATTTTCTTTTGAATGATATAATTACCAAAGTCCTCCCAAGGTTAGCCTGGGAATTATTCTGTTTTGATAATAACATCATAACTATTCGGCCGATTCTAACAAAATTTGAAACCCATATGTTGTTTTGCATTCTTTCTCGAATGATATAATTAACAAAGTCCTCAAAATGTTAGCCTGGGAATTATTTTGTTTTGGCATAACATCATAACTATTCGGCCGATTTTAAGAAATTTGAAACCCTTATGTTGGTTTACATTCTCTTTCGAATGATAGAATTGCCGAGGTCCTACCAAGGTTACTCCCGGAATTATTGAAACTTTTGAAGGTCGTAATGTCATAAATCAGAATAAGTGATAACACGCGACTTCTGGTCAGCATACCTTGTCTATTCACATACTTATTTCCTTTCGCTCATATTATGTCAACCCCGACTCCTTTTGTTATAGATGTGTCAGTTTCACCAATCCCAGTCAAAGGGCAAACATCAGCGCATTAGTCAAGCAAACCTATTTTGCATATTTTAAAGTAGAAATAGGTTATCAAGACATGGCATGATCCTCCTAACAATGTGTACAAGCAATGTGCCGAGGGTTTACGGAGGTGGATCAAGGAAACATGTGAAAAATTGACATTTAGTATACCTATGATTCGGCGAGAGCCAAAAGATCATTGTATGGACTGTTACTTTTTTATTGAAAACTTCAGGATATAAGAAGAGAAACCAATGTAAAATCGAGTATCCTAGTCTACTATTAGCTCTAAGAATAGTCCTCGTTCAGCTGAAATCCCTGCGCCAGTTTTCATCAACTACCCTCTTCTAAAGATATGGACCATGATGAAGAACTCAATGACAGCAATGATGCAGATTTTGAATTTGAAGATGACTCAGTTCGTAGGAGATTCAATCAGCATGAGTTGGATGATTTTAAAAAATGAGCGAAAGTATTCTACCTTAGATCCAGGGAAAGTACATTTCTACAGTACTTTCGAGGTGACAATATCTTTTTGTATTGCCATAACATTCATTGTATACCGCAGAATTTGAGAATTCGATCTAAAACTCAACAAAATAGCAATTGTTCATCGATAGATCAAAACGAAGTTTAAAGTGTGTGCTCCTCCACAATGGTAATCTATACGGTGCACTCTCAGTTGGTCATTCAGTTAGTCTTTGTGAAAAACATGTGGACATAAAGATATTCATTGAGTTATTGCAATATCACAAATACAAATGATCATTGTGATTTCCTTTAAATGGTATGCGTCCTTCTTGGTGAGCAATATGGATACACGAAGTATCTCTGCTGCTTTCTGTGCATGTAGAACAGCAGAGCTCGAGAGAAGCACTAAACAGAGAGGAATTGGCATCCAACATCAGACCGCAAACCTGGTGATGACAACATTCTACATGAGCCACGTATTGGCTGAAAGAAAATTATATACCAACATCTGTGCACCAAACTGGGTCTCATAAAGCATATCATTAAAACATTTCCAGCTAAAGTTAACTGTCTCAAGTAGCTCCTTCTGGTATTTCTGGCCAGTCATTTGAAAAAAATTAAAGCCGGTGTTTGATGGTCCTCGAATTCGGCAGCTCATCAAAGATGAACATTTCTTCGGGACAATGTCAGAACTCGAAAAGAATGCTTTGTTATTATTCAAACGCCTTGTCCAGAACTCTCTTTGAAATATACGAACAAAGAATTACACCAAAATTGCCCAGGAACTATTGGAGAGCTACATAACCCTCGGTTGCAACATGAGCATGGTGGAATTTTCTGCATAGTCATCTTGCTAACTTCCCGGAAAACATTGGTGAAGTCAGCGATGAGCAAGGTGAAGGATTCCACCAATATTTGAAGGTCATGGAGGAACGGTATCAAAGTAGATGGGATGTAGATATGTTGGCCGACTACTGTTGGAGTATAAAGCGAAATTGTCCACATATTGAACACTCCGAGAAAAACTATAAGCATAATATTTTAAACAAACATGAGATAAATAGATGCGGTATTTATATGTTTTGTTTTTTTATAAAAAAGCTATGATATCCACGCATCTGCTATCTTTCCGACCATTCGACTAATCTATCCAAGTCTCTTTAAAGTTTTCGCAATCACTATTGGATTTTACCCTAGTTCCAAATTTAATATCTAAGCAAATTATGAATTTTTACAAAATAAGTTCATATCAAATTCGTTTATATATTTATAAGCAAAAAAATCCACAGGAAAATGAAAGGCGGATTCCAAGTACTTTCCCCTTGTTCAGTTCATTCTCAAGGAATGAACTGAACAAGATCGAAAGTATTTGGAATCCACCTTTCATTTTCCTGTGTGATTTTTTACATTTATTGCTCTACTCACGCGCTACTTTGTGAGTTTCTCATATCCATATATATATATATATATATATATATATATATATATATATATATATATATATATATATATATATATATATATATATATATATATATATATATATAGATATATATAGATATATATATATATATATATATATATATATATATATATATATATATATATATATATATATATATATATATATATATATATATATATATATTGCCGGTGAGATGCTACTACAATTAAGCTTCATCCAAAACAATTTACCGACAACAATCAATCGACAACAATTTACTGACAACTCATCAACAAAAATGTACCGATAACAATTTATTGACATCAATTTATCGACAACAATTCATCGAAAACAATTTACCGACAACTTATCGACAACAATTTACCGACAATTTATCGACAACATTTTATAGACAACAATTCATCGACACGTTCAATTTATCGATATACACAATTCATCCAAATAAAATCATGGTAAATCTCTATGAAAGTGCTGAAACAATAAATCAGTGAATTAGCTTGGATTACAAAGTAGGTGGGTGAGGTAAATAGTTAAGACCATTTTAGTACACTTGTTTATAATTAGCCAATAATCATGTATGAAAGAGCCAAAGCACTAAATGGCCGAATTTGCTTGATTTGCCAACTATCTTCTACAAGAGATACGTAGACGACAGGATTGCCCCTATCCGTTCTAAAGGTTCACCTAATAAATTCCTAGAGTACATCAACCAGTTACATCCAAATATAAATTCACTCAGGAAAAGGAAGACTACAACTCCATTCCTTTCTAGGGCCTTCTAATAACACGCACAACCGACGGTTTCTCCACTTCCATTCACCGAAAACCTACACATACGGGCTCTGGACTCCATTTTCTTAGTCATTGTTCCACCAAAATAAAATTAAACTCTATCAAAACTTTACTTTCTCGCGCTTGCAATCTCTCCACATCATACCTCAATTTCCACAACGAGATCACTTTCCTCACTAACAATTTCCAACAAAACGGATCACCTTCAAACTTATCCAACCGAACTCTTCAAGATTTTATCAATAAAATATTTACCCCGAAAGATCCCTCATACAACGTCCCTAAAGAAAAGGTTTTTGTACCTCTCCCATATATAGGACCCCTCAATTCACTTCTCTGGGCCAAACTCCCACCATTTCATAAGAATTCATTCCCTGCAACACATTTTATACCAATTTTTCAAAACACACGCAAAGTACAACATGTTTTCAACATTAAAGACAAAATACCAACGCTGCTTCGATCCTCCATCATATATGAATTCACCTGCTCGAGATGTAATTCCGACACAGCACACACTACATAACCGTATTTGCGCACATTTAGGCATCATCAACAGAACTGGAGCCCCACTCACTACTCCCGAGTTCTTCCCTATCCGAATACACTACGAAAACAGACATCCACACCATAAACCTAACTTAAATATTTTTTCAATTAAAGACACAAAAAACACCGAAAACAAACTACGTACAATGGAATCTCTTTATATTAGATTTACATACCCCACTTTAAACTCCGACACAAGCTCATTTCCACTTTTACTACAACTATAATCACCCACGAATTACACACGCCAAATCCGCTCCCCCCAAAAACGACCCCTATTTTTCAAATATTTCTATTATCTCCCTTTTTTACAACGGACAACCAAATCTAATTAATCTCGGTTTTTATTTTAAAAACAAAAACATATTTCCAAATCACTAATAGTTAAAAGCCCTGCATTTGGATAATTTGAATATTACAACCTCTGCTGCTTCCCATTTCCCACATAATTAATTTATAAATATCTGATAACTTCTCTAAAATGATTTTTCATCATCATCATCATCATCACTAAATCTATAATTTAAGAAGGGGATTTTTTTGAGTATTTGAATAATAATTTAATCTTAGTTTGGTTATGACTTATGTTTTTTATCAGTTATTTCTAATAATTCTTTTATAGCGTCAAAAAAACAAAATGGTGAGGTTCAGAAAATTTATTTTTATATATCTTCTTCTATAACTATATTTTAGCAACGTGATATTTTGAAAGGGGGGAAATTTAGTTTAGAGTTCGTTTTTAAAATTATTATAATCGTCGAAGTTCAGAAAATTTATAAATATTTAACCATGGCTGCTTTTTTTTAGATTTTAAATTTTAATCTTGGTAGCGAAGCGCAAGCTCCCCCCGCAGGGAGGAGTGGCGAAGCCATTGCCTGGTTTCTGTATATATTTATAATCTTATATCATTGAGAATGGGTTCTTACCCAAAAGTTCGGTACCAAGAAGTTAAAATATAATAGTGAACTTCTAAAATGTATCCTGCTTATTTACCCTAATATATAAATATATATATATATATATATATATATATATATATATATATATATATATATATATATATATATATATATATAAATATAT
The DNA here is from genome assembly GCA_963969495.1 of Ceratothoa steindachneri. Taxonomy (NCBI): domain Eukaryota; kingdom Metazoa; phylum Arthropoda; class Malacostraca; order Isopoda; family Cymothoidae; genus Ceratothoa; species Ceratothoa steindachneri. The sequence continues at coordinate 8,894,370 of OZ018335.1, read as the reverse complement.
TAGTGTAGATGAGTAGTAGTCTTTCTTGAATGCAAATTTCGTTGAAGACCATAGTGTATTTCGCCTTAATTAATTTCCTTTGGTACCTATCTTTTCTATTCCATCTTGTAGATGGTGGATCACTTGTCCTGTATTCATCTCTCTTTTAAATTAATGGGTTTGGTAAAAAACAAACTAAATTGCTGAGCTTTCGATCTTATTCGATCATTTTCGGAGCGTCTTGATATATTCTTTCCTCCTTTACCGATGAATTGCGTGAAGTCCGAATCGGACTGAATGAAAGTCTGATGTACTTAATAGTGGAAGATATCGATAGTAGTAGAAGATAGATGACAAAAAGGGGTAGGGTTTGCCCTAGTTTGAAAGGCATCGCGGGCATTTGTTTACTTTAACTACTGATTTTTCCTTTTGTTTATTTTATTTTATTATTATTGGCTTGTCTGATTGTTTCTGTCTGTGTTCTTCTTTATATTCTTCTGTGTATTTGTCTCCTTGATTTGTCTATTTAGTCTTCGTGTATTTTTGAGCTTTCGAGCCTTTATTAGTGATCTAATTTAGTGTTTTACCTCGTGTTTTGTTTTAGTTGTGTTTGTTTGTTTTTCATTAGTTGTGATTTTAAATTCTATCTTATATTTGTTATGTCGTACTCTATCATGTTTATGTGTAAAGTGGTGTAGTGTTTTCCTCGGCGCAGGGTCTAGTGCTTGGGAAAGGTCGATTTCGGGAGACTTTCTCACGCAATCTGGCAGGGATGTTTATGTTGCCACATGTTATTCTTAGCTCTGGGATGATATCATTGGCCACTGTTGACCAGACCTTTTTGGCCAGTTTCTGTGTTGCGACATTAATGGACTCCAGACACTGTCTGCGATGCAGGTCCCTTTGCCGAAGATACTCTCTCCGTCTGATTTTGCTTATGCATAGGGATGCAGAATTCTGCACTTGAGGCTCCTCATAACAGTCTTACTGGCTGCTTGAGTCACTACTGCAAGGTAGATGAGCTTAGCCCAGATAAACATCAGGTATATTTTCCTGATATCTGCCGATCTAAGCTTTCTAAACCTATCTAGCTTAGAGATTTCTCTCTTCGCGATATTCTGCCTCTCCTTGTAATGATTCGAGTATCCGTAGTGGGCGATTTTTAGGCCTAAGATGGTGCCTTCGGCGGAGTAGCTATATCTCTTCCCATTAATTACAATGGGCCACGTCGACTTGCGGAACAGCGGGAGGATCTTAAATTTGCCCCTATTTGTCCGTATTTTACATCTCTCGTAGTGGTTGATGTTAGAGATCTCTGCTATAGGGATGATCGCCTGATCCCTTGCTTTCCTCACACTACTGGGGACGATCTGCGTAAAGTTATCTGCGTACTGCAGATACATCGTGTCCCTGTGTATTGGGCGTAGAGGAGTTGATGGTGAAGACCAGGTGAACCAGAGGGCCCATGCAGCTCCCCTGGGGAACGCCCGCTTTGAGTTCAAATTTTGGTCCCTTTTGTTCTTTGATCATGATACGCGTCCTTCTGTCCATGACGAAGTCACAAAGGATTCTTTCCAGGACTGAGTCTAGCTGGAGGCCTAGGATCTTGTATTTGAGTCCTCTCAGCCAAACCTTGTCGAAGGCCTTCTGCACGTACTTCATCACGATGTCTACATAGTACCCCTTAGCTCGGCAATGTGCGATATTTTCTGTTAGGGACGCCAGGGCCGTTTCTGTACCACTTTTTGGTCGGAATCCATATTGTTGCGGATTATGCGCTCCTATAGCTTCGAGTTGAGATTGTAGCCTGTTGGCTATAACCTTCTGGAAGATCCTGCCTGGTATTTTGAGGAGAGAGATTGGGCGATAGTTAGCCACTTGATCTGGGGGCTTGTTCCCTTTCGGGATAAGTATGATTTTAGCCATCTTATACCCGTCTGGGAAGTAGCCGGTATTCATGGGTGCGTTCATGGTGTTCACCATGCCCTGAATAATTTGTCCTATGTATCATCGCTCCGAGGTCTTCGAGCAGCTGGCCTTCGAAGTCCTGGTCGAAATCATCGTTCTCCTCAGGGTATATTGGAAAGTTCTCCTTCCAATGTCTTCTCAATTTCATTTCAAGAGATTCCGGATCCTCTATGATGTTGTCGCCTTCTTTTTGTGTGTCCTAGGCCTGGGAGGCAATCCCCTAAGTTTTTGGATGCCATTCCAAAAATTTACATGATTTCTCTCCCTGTCTAGTCTGTCTATGATATCTCCCCAGATTTCTTTTTGCTTCTCGAGGATTATGTTTTTTAGCTCCTTGCTTAGCTGTCTCATTCTGGCTGCCCTTTCCCGGTTTGGGCGTGTCCTACCGACTTCTTCGTAGATCGCCCTGTGTTCCCTGGCGATTTCCCTCATTTCTTCTGTCCACCTAGGTTGTGAGAGCATTTTGTGCGAGATTCTGGGGACTGCATCTTTCATCAGATTGGATGAAGATATTAGTGATCTTATCAATCTCCTGTTCAATTTCTTCGAGATTTGCGTTACCCAGACCCAGGTTAGCTGGTTGATAGTTGCTGAACATTTCTCTGTACTGCTCCCAGTTAGCTTTTGGGTATCTTTTCCTAAGTGTGACGGGCTTTAGCATTGGCGCAAGCGATATGGTGGTGATGATTGGGATATGATCGCTCGAGACCACTGGGCCTGGTACGTTGACGATGTTAAAGGGGAATTCTGGACTTGCTAACGCAATGTCTGGTTTTGTCGCCGAACGGTGTGTTAGATAGGTTGGGAAGTCTGGTCCGACTATCCGGAGCCTATTTCTTTCGAATAGTAGCTCCAGGTTCCTTCCCCTTTGGTCGACGTGCCCGTAGCCAGATGCACTGCATCTGGCGTTTAGATCTCCGCTTAGCAGCGCTAGCCTTCTGTGCCAGAAGAGGGTGAAGAAGTTTTTGATCGGTAAGTATTGCCTGGATCTTGACCGCCACGAATGATTCGTCTAAGTCTGGTAGCGTTTTGAACTTTATGATTTCCTTATCGCGATGGCTGCGCCATCAAATCTTCCTTGTGTATGGTTCCTCTGTATCACTGTGTAATTATGTATTCTTATTGTGTCCGTGTTTGTGTTGACGCCATGTTCTGAAATGAGGATGATGTCCGGGTCCCCCTTACGGAAGATGTTGCCGTAAGGAACGGACTTTCCTTTCCATCTATTCACATTCAGTGAGTATTTTTAAAATGTTGTTGATGTTCTCCATTGTTTTATTGTTCTTGAGTGTTTTTGTTCTTTTCGGTGAGTCTTATTAAGTGTTGTGGACTTTACCGTTCCTGATCTTTTTCTATTCTGCATCACTTAGGTTGATGCAGGATTCTTTTTGCAATTTCACTTTTCCTTCGTGAATAGCCTGTTCAATGTCTGATTCTAATTTTGGTGCTAAGTAGGTCCATTTAAGTCTTTTGTACCGGATTCCCTGATATATCTCCTTATGGGAGAGCTTCTCGGGGTATGGGGTCTGCTCAGTTGTGATTATCTTGAGGTCAATCTCCTCTCCATCGTACTTGTAAGTACGTTTCGAGGTCTTCGACATACTTCTTGAGCTTACGGGGCTCTTAGTTGCCCTGTTTTCGACCTCCTCAGCATCAGATTCTGAGGACGATGAGGTCGTGAGGTTGCCCTTTGCTTGTTTAATTCTTCTATCCGCTTTTCTCTCCTTGTTCTTACGGCGCTTTTGTGCCTCCAATCTTGGGTCTTTCCTGGTTGATTTATTGTTCCACTGCTTTTTCAGATCCTGTGGATTTTTCATCTGGGGAAAATGGAGTCTCCGGTGTCTCTTGTGCACCCTTTGGCAAGAATTACAGCTGCATGACGTCTCTCGATGGTGGGTCGTCCGGCAACCACATCTCTGACATATCGTTCTTTTTTAGCATGAGATTGAGTGCTTTTGCGAATGATCCCGAGCTCGTAGGATTATTAACGTGCGCAAATAAGATACACGTAAGAATCTTCGTTGAATTTTCGTTTTCCAGCCTTAGATAGGTCTTCGGCTGTTGTTGCTCGGTAGCTGGTTGGGGCTGTTCTCGTGGCTTGGGCGTAGGAGGTATTAGCCCTCCTCGTTTCTTCAGCTTTCTTACTTTTGATTATCTCCTTTTAGCGGGGACAGGACATGGCCATCACCTTGTGGTTCAACCCGCAGTTTGGGCACCTCTCTGTTTGTGCCGAGCATTCTGGCCATCCGTGGCCTTTTCCGCTGCACCTAAAACAAGTTATACTTTGCTCTTTGCATTCCTTTGTGGGGTGGTGCTCCATTTTGAAACACCGGTAACATACGTAGACGGAATGAACTCCTCCCTCTCTATTTGCTCTCCGCTGATCTTGGCATTGAATAGTAATAGTCCTCTTTCTTTGGCATTTGAACCATTTGCGTCTCACTGAAGATAACTTTAAATACGTGTTGGTATTCTGTGTTGTCGCGTTTGTTAGAGAACTTCACTACATCCACGACTTTGGCTCACGACTGGTTTCTTGTTATCTCTTCCTTTATTTGTTCCTTGTTATGTTGTCCGATCAAGGGGTCAAGCTGCCTGCATATCACGATCCGATGTGCCTGGATCTGAGGGGGAGTGCTGAGATTGAGGTTTATTTCCCTTAACACACGTTGTCCCATCTCTTTCGTCAGCGTTTCAACATCTGCCTCTTTCTCGCAGATTGCGACGTAACCAGCTGGGGCGTGGATTAGTCTGGGGATAGCCACGCTTAGCTTTCCGAAGACCGTTTCGAATACTTTGCCTCGATTCGGCTTTGGCTATCCACCTATTGTTCTCAGGGAGACTCTTGTAGTGGGGTGAGATGCCATTTTGATGTGTTTGCAGCCCCGCTGGTGGGGGGTGCAAATCTTCCTTTCCAAGATTTGTTATTCCTTGGGTGCGTGTGTTTGTTTTTCGTGTTTATAATTCTATTTTCCTTGGGGATGAATAGAACCCCCAACCCCACGCTTACCAGCCGCCTAGATGGAAGAAAGGAATTGCCTTTTGGATAAATGATAACGATGGATGAGATGAATCCGTGTGGGATCCGCTCGGGGGTGTGATTATATGGCGGAATTATTGACAACGCCGCTGCCTCGAGGGTTTTTAATCGCGATCGCATCCCAACATGCCAAAGAGACGGTTGTATGTCTCTCTATGGTCCTGGAAGGGAACCCCGCTGGGATGAGCAGCGGAGGTAGCAGATCGTCTCTTGCCCGTAAAAGTTTCTAACATATTTATCAGCTGTGGGCTATTCCTCAAACTAGCTTCCTGCAATGCCCCCAATTATGGCCATACAATTGCCTGGCATAGTTGGGACGAAACATGAATGGCATTCTCCTTTCACATCTGACGGCAGTTTACGTAGGGGTTAGGCCGGGGACTTAAGCAGTCATCTGCCTAAGTGGGGCAACTTAAAAAAGTAAAGATGATAAATATACACTAGTATAGTATTCTCTGTCTTAAGATCTGGTTGTAAAATTAGAAACCAGATTTTCAGAGGCCTAGGGAAAAACTAACCTGAACCGATGCCTCCTTTACTAGGTAGTGAGATGTGTTTTCCAAGGTATTTCTGCCAAGAATTCCGAACAGTCTGAATGAAAGAAAACGAATCGAAGCGATGTATATAGAAAGAACACAGAGGGATTACTGTGTAACACAGGCGATCAGGTAGTCGTCGAGGAAAAGGGTACGGAAATAACTTGAAAGGGGATAGGAAGAGTTGATAGGTCGGTGGCTAGACACCGATGCGTGGTGTAGTTGGGTGTGTCTTGAGGTGTTCGTGACTGGACGACGGTTGGGGTGTGGTCAGGAAGGAGATCGTGTCTGCATAGTCTTAAACGCGTTGTTAATGATGCTCTTAACTTATGCGTAGAACGGTATGGGTTGCGACTTGCGGGTGGTCATGGGCTGCAGGGTATCGCAGTGCCATCGCAACATACAGTCTTGCGTCTAGTGCAGTGTATATGGGGTCTCTGGCGAGTTTTCCCGAGTTGCTTTGTGAGTCTAATGTAAGCGTATGTGTTGAGGGGTACTAATTTGTTGTTGTCGTGTAGTGTGGACGTTCTCGCGTAGATGGGAGGGCGGCAAGTGCGCTTCAGAGCAGAGTTCTGAATGCGCTGAGCCTTCTTCTGCCACGTGACACTCGCAGCTACGAGTAACAGTATAGCCTACGTGAGAAGAGGCCGCACAACTGTTTTATATTGGTGGAACTGTATTCTCTTTCCCGCAGGGTAGAACTTGCGCAGCATTTTGTTTGTGCGTGCGGCTCTTGCTTGTATTATGTGCTGGTGTATATTGAACCTAAGGAACTTGTCAAAAGTTACCCCAAAGAGTTTTATCTGTTATGTGTAGTCGAGCCTTATTGGGTTTAGGTGGCTCCTGCCTGGTGTGTGTGTGAGAAAATTTGTAGGTTATGCATGTAGTGATCTCTTGCGCCGAAGAGTGTCATCTGTGTCTTTTTAGGATTCGTGGCAAGCAGTCATTTACCGTCGTATTCTGTCTTTTCATCTAGTATTATTTGTGCGTAGTGCGCGATCTCGTTTGATCTGCGGCCGCTGACGAGAATGGTCTCGTCATCGGTGTAGGACAATGTGTAGGTGTGACGGCAGTTTTCGGGTGTGCGTGGGTTGTCGTTTGTGTACATGATGTAAAGTGTGGGTGCCAGTACGCTTCCTTGAGGAACGCCTGAGCGTGGTGTGAAAGGTTGTGATAATGTATTGTTGTATTTTATGTGGTATCTCCGTTCAGTGAGGTAATGCGAGAGGAGCCTTCTGGTGTAGAGAGGTAACTCCGTATTGTTGGCGAGTTTCTAACGGAGTCCCTCCTGCTAGACCTTATCAAAGGCTTTCTACACGTCCTTGCTGATGGACAGTGTCTTTTGTCGTATCTGGCGTTTTTTTGTATTCTGTCATGAGCGATAGTCAGAGCCGCCTGAGTGGACTGGCCCCTCTTGAACTCATATTGGTGTGGGGAGAACCAGTCCCTCTCTTTCAGGTAGTCCTGTAAGCGGCAGTTGATCATATGTTCGAGTATTTTGCCTAGGTGCTCTAATAGAGCAATAGGCCTGTAATTGTTTGAGTGTTTGGGGTCTTTGTTCATTTTGTGTAGAAGTATGTTGTGAGAGACTTTGAATATTTTGAGGAAGTTGCCTGAGGATAGTGAGGCGTTGAATAGGTGTGTAAGTGTGGGGTATATGTTTGCAGGGAGGTTGTGTATTAGTGTGGCTGGTAGCCCGGAGGGGCCTGGTGCGCGTTTTGGTGTTGTTTTAATCTAGTGTTTTGTTTCCTCGACGGTGATGAGAGTGGTCAGTGTAAATGTGTTGTCTAGCAGCTCCATTCATATCAGGGGAGAGGGTCTTAGCTCGTGAGCCTGAGCGTGGGCCCGACACCATTCCTGGACTTCCTGGAAGTGCTCTTGTGCATGTGGTTTGGGTGGGTTGTGTGTGTGTACTGTATCCCAGTTGGACCTAAATGCGTCGAGGATGACGTTAGTGTCTGTGAGTGTTTGGTTATTTACTTGGAGGGTGATGGGTTTGGTTGGATCGGTGCCTAGCATCCTTTTTACGCGCCGCCAGAAGAAACAGGGGTCATTGCAACAAATGTCGTCGGCGATGCAGACGACCTCTCACCACTGTCGGTTCCTATCTAGCTGTACGCACTGTAGGGTGCGGGCATGTAGGTGAGTGATGTTGTGTTGTCGTGGCCCTCTGGTGGAGTGATTTTTGTATGTGTGATGAGTCTCTGAGTGAGTATGGAATATGTGAAGTGTTTTTATACATGTGTAGGTTTTGTGTGGTGTGTGTAGGTTGCGTGTTGTGGTCATAGTGTTAAAGATTGAGCACAAGTGGTCGTCTAACGGATCTGGATTGTTGTGGTCCAGGTCGAGGTTTTGTGGCGTGTTTTCTGTTATGTGTCTGTTGAATTCTTTCCTAGTTTGTGTTTTTGAAGTCGAAGAGAGGTGGTGTGGGTATGATTATGGGAAATTTGGATATGATAAGACATATTGGTATGTGGTAGAGAGTACGTGAAGACCCGATGAGATGTGAGTGTAGAAGCGTGTAGCGTGGTCGTTGCGGTAGACCACGTCCGGAGACGTGGTTCCTCCGCGAGTAGCGAAGAATGTATGGAAGGTCGGGCCGATAGGCTCGCAGCGATAACGCAAAAGGACACCGGACAGGTACCTTCCTGCATCATTCGTGGTATTAGAAAGGAGTGTTGGGTGGAAAGTGTTGAGGTCCCCCGCAAAGAAGATAAGTAGGTTGTGGTTTGATAGAGCCTGGAGTGGGACTTCTATGTTTAATTGTAGGCGTGGTGGTCTGTAGTGCGTGGCCACTAGGATGGGGCCGGAGCTTGTCTGTACCTTGCAGGCTAGAAAAGAGTCATCGCGTGTTTTAATGAGGGTGTGGTTAAAAGAGCGCTTTATTAGAATCGCTGATCCTAGGTGTAGCGCTTGTGGAGTTAGATATATGTGGTAGCCTGCAATGCTGATTTTGTTTTGGGGAGGATGTAGGCTGGTCGAGTTCAAGAGTATTATGTCAAGTATTTGTGCGTTTAGGACTCAGTTGGCAACAGTATGGCGAAAACCGTGCCAACTGCGTACGTTTAATTGTATTATGTTGAGACGACCTATTGACGTGGGCGGAGTGCGCGTGGGGCTGATTTAGCCCTGACCGTTCCCCTCTCCTTGTTTTTTCCCCAGGAGACGTGGGGAGCGAGTACCTTGATGCGTGTCGGCTGTGTTTTTATGGGAATGGAGAGGTTGTCAGTGGTGTTATAGGTGGGTAGGCCGTGGTAGAGGAGAGAGTTTGTTCTGTGGAAGGAGGGTTAGAGATAGTGGGAGGGTGAGTTGTGGTCGTGGAAGGATGGTTGGAGAGAGTAGAGTCTAGGAGGGGGGAGTTAGGAGCAGAGGAGGAGGAAGTAGAGCTAGTGAATGGGGGATAGAGATAGTAGGGGAGGGGCAGATTATGATAGGGGGTGTCGGGAGAGAGAGGAGGTTGGGATGGCGAAGAAGGAGGGGTGGAAGGACGAGAGGTAGGAACAGCAGGGAGGGGGTTGGTCGGCTTTACGCTTGGTTGTGTGTGGCGCGGGGGGGGGGGATCGTGGTGGATTTTTTTTGTTTAATGCGGACTGTTGTGGAGGACGTTGTGGGAGTGGGGGAGTTGGAGGAGGTGGCATTGTGGTATCAGTGGTAGTGGGGATAGAGGTTGTGAGAAGGGGGGATATAGGCTGTGAGAGGGGGGTGGGGACAGTAGGAGGAGGGTTGGTGGCAATAAGGGGGGAAGTTGAGGCTACCGAAGGAGGAATGCTAGTGATAGGTGGGAGTTTAGGTATAGAAGAGCAAGAAGTGGTAGCCGTGGAGGGAGGAGAGGAGGCGGTAGGAAGAGAGGTGGGAGCAGTGGGCAAAGGGGCAGGTAAGGAGGGTACAGTGGCGAGAGGGGCAGGGACAGAAGGGCGGGAGGAGTCAGGAGAGTGGTGAAGGTGGGGGGCGGGGTGTGAGGGTTCGCTAGGTCCAGGGGGGAAGGTGTTCGTGCCCACTGGGGTGAGGAGGATTGTGGGTCTCCTGTGTGTATGCTTGTCGAGTAGAGCGAACACCTTCTCGGGGAAGGTGATCCGCTCTAGACCGTGCGAGGCGAACAGTGTGTTGAGTGTGTTTGCGTATAGTCGGGCGTCACCCTTCGACATGTCGTTTGCCACCGTTGAAAGCAAGGCAGTCAGGTGCAGCTTTGGGTGTGTGGTCTCGTTGGGTGTGTAGTGTGGGGTAGGGGTGGGTGTTGGGAGTAGTGGGGTGGGGTGGACATCGTTGCGTCGGTAGCAGTAGCGAATCTTCTTATGAGGGAATGAGGGGCGGGAGCAGAGTTTGGGGTTGTTTTGGTGGGTTGTGGACGCCGTATTGCCGCTACAGCGTCAGAGTGGGCCTTACTTAGGTAAGGGAATTAAGGGTTGACGTTGGTCGCCGCCGCAATTAGTGTAGAGGGGTGAGGTGGATGTGCAGGTAGTGTAGTGGTGGCCCCCTACACTACATCTTGAGAAGACCACGTCTGCAAGGGCAGTTTCGTGTCTCTTGTCCGGTTTTGTAACACCGGTGGCACTGTGTGGGTTTTATGTTTAGTTGTGGCTCGATGTTATGTGGATATGTTAGTGTGCCGCAGACCTTGATGCCTCGGTCTAGCATTAGTGTTTTGTTTGGTTCATTGGAGAGTGTAATTACTGTCCATTGTTTTGCTCGGTTGTAGTATAAGTCTCTGATGACCACCTCCCCATACTTCTGTCTGCGGTGTGTGTGGAGGTTATCGGTGAAGAAAGCCAACCATAGGGTGTTGGTCTTGAGGACTCGTATTTAGTGTTTCTTGTGTACACCATCGGCTAGTTTTGTGTGAAGGTCTTGTGCGGCGAGTGTGTCATACGCAAGTTCGTTGAACTTGACTGCGTCCTCCTGTGAGCGGAAGACGAGTTTGTGACCTGTGTGAATCTTTATGTTTTTGTTAGGGGTGTCACGTGTAGCGGCTAGGTTGAGAAGTGTGTGTTCATTGTTGGTAGTGGATGTTTTTTCTGTTATGTATAGGATTGTGAGTGTGGATGTAATGATATGTACCATTAAGGATTGCTTTTTAAAACTTACTTTCCTTTCTTTAGAGGGGGTCCGTCGCCCCGCCGATAACGACCCCGTAAAAATGACTCGGATGTGATGATGATTAGTGAGTATGGATCTGGGTGAGCTCCTCAGAGGGTGTGAAAACATGGCGGACTTAATGATGACTGAAGCCCAAATCAACTGACTCTAGTCGGGGTGCCGTCCCCTCTATTGGGTTTTGGGTATTTTTTAGTTACGTCCGACTTCTCACAGAGACGGTGGTATCTCCATCTGTGGTATTGGACGGTGCCGCAGGGTAGGGTTGGTAACTGAGTCCCAATCCAGATTTGCTCCTTCCTTTGGATTCCGCAGCGGCTACGCCTCAGACCTTCTTTCCCCAAAGTTTGCAATTATGTTCTTTCTAAGTAGAACGGCATAGTTGCAACGGAGCTCGATGTGTAGAGTCATATTCACGGAGCAAAGTCTCGGCGGGGCAGGGATATGGAGGGTTTAGCACGTCATATCATTATGACGAGCCAGGGTAATAAAGGAATTTTTATTCAGGGAGGTAGGGGGAACTTTTCTGGATGTCGTCTATTAGCCACAGGAGGTCTCTCCAATCAGACTAAGCACGCTTCTATATTGGGTGCAGCGACGTCCAAAAAGTTATTTGCGATAAGTTTTCACGTACTCGCGTATTCAAACTTCACAAAACTTTACCTACTTTTTCAGGGGAAAACTTTACCAGAGGGTAAAGAGAGAAAAGCGATGTTGACGAAAAATTATTATGGTATATTTATTGGAAAGAGTACACGACATTAATATAAAATATAAAATAATTCATACGATGTTATAGTGATAGTGAGAAAGAAAAAGAAACGGTTTTTAGGGGTCATTTACTCCGCCTGGTTGAGCGTAATGTTAAAGAAAACGAGCCAATCTGGTGAGTGAAATTTTAGAACAACTTTAATGTTCGATCCCAGCTTAACACCTGACTATTGATTGCCGAATATTCGACTACTACGCTCTGCTGACAACCTTTGGATAAAGCATTTTTGCTTGCTTAGTAACGGACCTTGAGCACCGCCTACATAGAAGAGCGCCTATTCTGGAAGTCTTCCGGCGAATTACGCTTCACCCTTCAAAAAGAGAAATACTTATTTTTCATCGAAGATTCATAACAGAATGAGAGCTTAATCAATTCACTGCTTCCCTCCATCGCCCTGCGTATGAACCTGCTCGGATGTCTGCTATTCGTTGATTTCGTCTTAACTATGCTGGCCACTTGGACTGACCTTATTAAGGGCTTATGTGAAAACTGGTTTGAGGAATAGTCCACAGCGGAAGCGGAAGTCAGAAATTATCTCAAAACTGGGGCATAACTGCGAGTCCCGGACGGAGGAAAGATCCTCATCGCCCGGGAAACCCGGCCAGAATCATAGAGGGAAGTACACGCGTCTCAAGGTATTTGGATACAGTTATGGCGTAAGTACCCGAGATGGGGTGGCAAAACTTTAGCGGTCGTTTATTCGGCCGTGTAGATAGAGGAGAGTAAGAAAGGGGGCAAAGAAAAAATCATAGCGTAGGCAAGTTGCGAACAGCTTCCCGCGTCGCTGGACCACTGTTAGCCAGCAGCGAATCCACTCGGTCATCCTGAATCTCATTCAAACGAAGCTTTAAAGCCGCTCGCCTGCACTTATCGTACGCTATAGCCGCTACTGCATCAAGTCCACCATAATTCACCCATATTGAGGTTCCCAAATGAGATCCATCCCATCCATCCATTACCCATCATTCTGGCAGCAAACGAGCTGAGGAACATCAGGAAAATGGATGGGGCCGTTTTTTCATCATTTCTTTTAATCTTATCCCACCTACCTGCACTAACCGCTACCTCCTTTAACACTTCATAACTTTCTTTTTCACTCCAAAACACCATAAATACACTTTGATTTCAGAAAAAAGATGACGTCACAAGAGGACATAGTAAGGACACAGAACACTATGGAGACCGTCACTAAGAGGGTCTCCCTAAGAGCCATCCACGGAAGAAGGAACCTTGAAAAAAGGCACCTATGTGAAATCCTCTACCTCGAACTAAAAGTGACACAGGTAAAACTTATTGAAGTTTCATCAGGGTTGATAGCCCTATGTGCCGAGACCAAGGACGAAGACCAGCTCCTATCGGAAGAGGGAGCGAAGGTCCTACGGAACACTAGCCTGGAAGCGAAAACACCTCCACAAGTGGCAACAAACAGAAACGTGATCTGCCGCAAAGTGGAGAGCTGGGTGGGTGAGCATACACCCGAGGAGCTCAAGGATGAGATCACCAAGAGCAATCCCTGGGCTCAAGTTCGAAAAATAATCAAATTTCGCAAACACACCCACGTATTTAAGATAACATTCGCTACCACTGAAATGGCCAAGAAGTCGACACAGAATGGAATAACGGAATTCAATATAAGAATACCAGGCGAAAACATACAACAGGAAAAATTTAATAGCATAGAAATGTGATTTTTATGCTACAAACTCGAGGAACATACTACAACGACATGCCCGGACAAAAAAAAAAAAACTGTGGTGCAGTGAATGCGCCACAGAAGGGCATCGATTTAATAAATGCGATAGCACCAAGAAGAGGTGCCTAAACTGCAAAGGGGAACATAGGACCATGGCCCTGTACTGCCCCAAGCGCCGCGAGATCATAAAAGGAAAGGAAGAAGAAGAGAGGAAAGCCAAACAAACGACATACGCTAACGCCGCCAAGAAAAATGAGGAAATAAAGCCTTCACCTGCACTTGCACAGGTGAACATGACGGGAGATCTAATTGAAAAAATACTAATCTGCATTACCCACGTAAATTTTGCTAGTGCAGTAAAGCCTGGCTGCTATAACCAGGTACTAAATGTTCTCCTGAAAGCGAACAATCTCCCTTCAGTAATTATGCTTGCAGAGCCTGAATGCTCCAAGGCATACAACACCGTCAAGTCTAGGCTGGAGGAGATCGTCGAAGCTAAGAAGAAAAGGCTGAAAGTGAGGAGCGATCCTCCTCTTCTGACAACGAAGAGGGACCCTACACTCGTACACGAGCTATGAAGAGCAGGTCCAAAACCGTGAGTCTCCCTCCGAAAAAGGAAAACATGGGCAAAGTAAAACCACCCAGCCAGCCCCCAAGAAGAAGAAGAATAAGAAGAAACATAGGTAAATACAATTCACTATGTTTCGGAACGCCCTGAAGATATTGTAAATTAAAACCAACGGCTGGACGACGAAAAGACTTCTTTACAGAAATGTATTCAGGGAAATTGCTGTGGACATCATCTTAATTTCGGAACACGGGATCGACACGCATAGTGCAGAAATGAAAATCTGGAACTACGATGTGTTGATCACAAATTATTCGCAGGGGCGGTTCGACGATGCCGCTATTGCAATAAAGAAAAAGATTAAATACAAGCAAATAAGAAATCTAGAAGAATCCTACTTCGCGATTGAGGTATGATGTGTTGCCAATTCACACTCTCACTGGCCTATTTGGCAGAAGAGCCCCACTATATTAAGGGGGGATCCGAACGCCAGATGCCAAGAATCCGGTTACAGGACCTTCAGCGGTATAGGAAAAAGCTTGGACCTATTGCTGGACAGAAATATTGCCCAGCGAATAGGCTCCGACTTCACCACCTTTGTCTAAGCAGGAAGTACCATAAAACCAGAATCTGTCTAGCGAATCGTCAGCTGCCGTTGAATTACTACATGGAACCAGTCCAGGTACCATGTAGTGACCATATAGCGATCCTACTCACTATCAACAGAAACTCTATAGAAGTTCCAGCTGTAGTAAGAAAGAAATACAAAAGAGCAGACTGGACACGGTACGCGCACTTTTCGAGGCCTACGATTCGCTCAACTTGGATGAGGCAATTTTCGAGGAGATTGACGAAGCACTCGACGACCTCAATAACCATCTCATCAGCGCAGATAGGGCTTATATCCCTAAATCTAAGTATAGGACCATCTCTACATACAGATGGACCGAATACATGAAGGATTTATATCGTGAGCTGAAGTTATTGTATGAAATTAACATCATGAATGCGTCAGTTCACTCAATACAGCGAAGTAAAGAAGTCAGAGAAGAACTGAAGCAGTTGATCTTCGAACAACAATGGATACGATAGGATGATGCGATTGATGACCTCGATCACAAAGCAACTCCCAAAGATTTTCGGAAAAAAGATCAGAAATCCTCTAGGCTCGACTGGGAAGAAGAAGATGAAGATCGAGCTACAAAAGGAAGATGGAAACATCGAAACGGAAGAAGGAAGAATTGAAGAGAGATTCCGAAGTTATTGGGAAGAAGTCCTGAGTATAACTGAGGAGATAAACGAAGACTATGACCTAGAGTTTGAAAGCAACACCATCGACGAGATTAACGAACAAATACACCCTCACCACCAGGTCGATAGACAGCGCGACGGAGACGCCGAGATTACCGAAGAAGAACTACTCGGCCCGCTCTGCTCATTCCGACAAAAAGCTCTAGGACAATCAGAGCTTACAAAGCTAAACTTTGAAAAAACACCAGCTAATGTCATCGAAGGGATGAAAAGAATATATAACGCCTGTCTGAACACGGGATACTTTCCAGATGCTTGTAAAACGGCTAAGATGATTTTCTTGCCTAAGCACGGAAAGGACCCAACGTTAAAGGATAGCTACCGGCCAATTTCACTTCTAGAATTTGGCGGGAAGCTCTTCGAGAAGATCCTCAACAGGTGACTGGTGACTCACCTGGAAGAGAACTCCCTCTTCAACACACATCAATTCGGGTTTAGGAGGAAGCGAAGTACGGAGATGGCGAGTAATGTCATCACGGAAAAGCTAGCTCAAGCAAAACGGGAAAGGAGTTACGTGGACATTGTTTGTCGGGATGTATCAAAGTTATTTGATAAAGTGTGGCAACGGGGAATGCAGTACAAGATTTTACGACTGGGCATAAGTAAAAACTTGGAAAAAACTCGCTGTGACTATATCATAGAGAGAGCAGCGTACACCACTTTAGAGTGCACGGACGGACCAAAGTTTCCGCTCATAGCGGGCTTCCCCTTGAGGGGGTGCCTTTCTTCACTCTTTACTTGATTTACACCACTGATCTCCCAGCTCCTGTAAGCTCCACTTGCCTCAACATTCAATTCGCCGATGATTTCACCCAGATAATCACTTGTCCATGGAAGAATGCGCCTTGGCAAGTTTGTATAGCAGCAGCAGAAATTGAAAATTTGAACACCTACGAGGCCCGGTGGAAGATCCGCACCAACCAGGAGAAGTTCAAAGTAGTCCCTATAGGCAGGAGACACTTTGCGACATTAGGTTGGGGGATAGACGTTATCCCTACACCACGGAGTGCAATTTACTCGGAATGAAGATTACTTCATCCGGGTACAAGAAGCACGTCCAAGAAAGAATCACCAAGGCCACCTCTGCAGTTAAAACTTTATACAGATTCATAAATCTTCATTAAAGCAATAAGAAAAAGATCTACAATGCATTTGTAAGATCAATGCTGCTATACCCCACTACCGCCCTCTCCTGTGTCTCGAAGACACAAAAGAAGGAACTACAAGTGGTGCAGAACAAATGCGTGTACCTAATTACAGGTACACTCAGGCGAGAAAGAAGACGCCAGGAAGAGCTGCACCGGGAAGTATGGTTAAGTCCTATTAATATTGTCATAGAAGAACGGGCAAGAAATATGCAGGAAATGGTTAATCGTGGATTGGACGATGATATCGTCCAAATGATTGACCAGAACAGAAGAGGAATAAGTCGCGCCAGATTTTCAAGATCCGCCGGGGTTTTAGCTGGCGGAGCAGAAGTGCCGTTCTACACATGGTAATAGAAATGTTTTTACCTTAAACCAATAAAAAATCCAACTAAGAAAAAGCCTACCTAACTATGAAACCTCACCGATTTCTGCAAATTCACCGATGAAGACCCAAATCTACCGATGAAGACCAGAATTTACCGAAGAAGACACCCACGAAAAAACAAAAAACACGAATTACACACACTACAAGATATACGTAAAAACAAAGGCACTAAGCACAACATTAAAGTAATTAATAAAGTAATTATTACCACAACAGCAAATGCGCATATCATACCAAGGACATTAATTGTTTTTTTAAGAAAAATGGCTTGAACGCCATATTATATATATATATATATATATATATATATATATATATATATATATATATATATATATATATATATACATATATGATATATGTGTGTGTGTGTGTGTGTGTATGTGTGTTTTATTAAAGACCAAGTCTAGTTGAATCTTGATAAGCTTCTTTCTTTGCTTTTCTAATTTCCTTATTATTCTTTTTTCGTCTTGCGAAAGGTTATAGATAAGTGTTCCGATATTCATGGTTTATATATATATATATATATATATATATATATATATATATATATATATATATATATATATATATATATATATATATATATATATATATAAACTAACTCAAAGACAACAAAGGAACTACAAAACCAAAAATACCTAAAAGCGATAGGTTTGATCACCAGGCACTAGCATCTCTTTGCACCCTTCCCCACTTCTTTCTCTTTTTACCACTGGTCTATTTCCGCTATTTGTCCACACACCCTATCTCTATCACCTACCCACACCTACTCTTACAACAAGTCAAAGTCAAAGTTTATTAAATTTTTTGTCAGTTCATCTGACAACTCACAGCGATCTACGCACTGCTAAGTTACATCAATCTTTTGACTTGAAATAACTTTGCGAAGAGAGCATTTTCTATATATGTTTAAGTATATACCAAAGAGAAGAAAGAAGAAATATATCCACGAATCGGACTGATTGGAGAGACCTCCTGTTTCTGATTCGTGGGAAATCACCCCAAAGTGGTGATCTTCTTAAATTTTTCCTATCTCATACTATACCCTTTTTATATCTAAAACTCTCCTACTTTATTTCCATTTAGCACAGTATAACCTGACCACCAGTAAGGTCACAGAAGCAAGAAGCAGTCAGTATTAGGGTGTAGTGAACTCCCGAAGGAGACCCCGTTAGCATTTTCAATTATTTACAAATCGCCCTGATCAAATACATAGAAACAGCTAATAGATTTGTTTTCATCTGTGCGGAAAACAACGATGTCGAACTGCTACTTTCATCGGCAGGAACCATCACTTTAAGGAAAATCGACTTAAGAGGCTAAAATACCACCCCAGATTATTGCCAACGATGCATCGTATGCCGCATGGTAGAATAATGGGTGGGGGAACACTCCCCAGATGAAATAAAATACGAAATAATGGAACAACAACCCTGGATGAAGATACACGACATAATCAAATTTAAGAAACACACACATGTGTTCAAAATAGTGTGCGAATCAACCGAGATTGCAACAAAAGCACTACAGAAGGGAATCCTCGCATACAGTATGAGAATCCCAGCTTGTAACATTCAAAGGGACCAGTATCACAATATACAAATCTGTTTTAGATGCTACAAAACGGAAGACCACATCACCGCAAACTGCCCAAGAAAGGAAGGAGAAATATGTTCCGAATGCAGTGGCCCACATTCTTAGAGGAGCTGCACAAACTCCACGAAAAAGTGTGTCAATCGCGGAGTGAGCCACAGAACAATGGCAATGACATGTCCGAAGCGAAAAGAAATAATAAAGAGAAAAAAAAATGAAAGACAACTAAGAAAAGAAGCAACAGGAAACATCTCATATGCGGCGGCAGCAGCAACGAAAAACAATGGAACAACTACTCAAATGACGCTTACCGGAACTCTGAACGTAAAAATACCAGTGGTGGCCTCGATAACAAAAAAATGTATTACGATAACCGATAAATCGCTAACGATAACCATATTTTCGATAACCGATAATCGATAACTGGCGATAAATCTATCGCCCGATAAGGTGATAACCAATAAATCGATAAATCCAAAATTCCTATACTGCGGGCACAGTCTCTTGCAACGCCATCACTAATTCAATACTATAAAATAGCAAAGCACTTCACTACTAAATTACAATAAAAATAGGATCAGTTTAGAATAGGGGCGTAACTTCGTAAGTGTTCAAAACGTTAATAAACGGATATTAAAGAATAGCACCGAATAGTACATAATAATAAATAATAAGTCTTTTGTAATGCGCTCTTCAAGGCCTGAGGCCTTCTCAGGGCGCACGTTGTGCTGAGATGAGAATGGAAATTCAATGGAAATTCAAGAGGGGGGAGAAGGCAATACTGAAAAGATGCGTTTTCAGGAGACGCTTAAATGTGGTAAAAGAGGGAGAAGACCTGATTTCAGCAGGAAGAGCATTCCACAACTTAGGGGCGCAGATTGAGTAGGAGCAGTCCCACATTGAGCAGAGGGATGAACGAGGAATATTCAAAAGAGGTGCATGTGATGACCGAAGGGCCCGAGGGACATAGCGTGGCGAGAGGGCAGAAGAGAGGTAAGACGGGGCCTTGTTGTTTAGGGCCTTAAATGTGAAGAGAAGTATCTTGAAGTGAGTACGGGATCTGACAGGGAGCCAGTGCAGTTCATGCAGCAAGGGTTTCGAGGGAGGGAAGCGAGAGCGACGGAGGAGAAGCCAGGCGGCATAGTTCTGTACAAGTTGAAGGGGGCGGAGAGAGGAGGATGGCAGATTCACAAGCAGTGAGTTACAGTAGTCAAGGCGTGAGGTGATGAAGGCACGAGCAGCAGTCTCAAGACTTTGGCGATCAAAGTGAGAGCGAATGCGAGAGAAGTTACGAAGGAAACATAGAGAGGATTTGCTGACATTGCGGATATGAGGCTTAAAGGAGAGATGCTCATCAAAAACAACACCCAGATTCCTAACACAGTTAGAGAAAATAATAGTATTACCACCCTGAGTAAGCAAGGGAAAGAGAGATTTAGATTTTTTGACAAGAGCAGGGGTGCCGACGAGGAGGACCTCAGTTTTGGAGTGATTAAGGCTGAGGAAGTTGGTTGAGAGCCAGTCAGAAATGGAGGAGTAGGCAGCCACGAGGTCAGTGATAGAGTAGGCGAGAGACGTGGGGGATGAGGAAACGAAAATTTGAGTGTCATCAGCATATAGGTGGAAGGATAGACCGAGATTACGGAGAAGGGAACTAAGAGGGAAAAGGTAGATACGAAATAGTAGAGGACCAAGGACAGAGCCTTGTGGCACTCCAAAACGAATGAGGGTAGAGTCGAATGAAACGTCGTCAATCACAACGGATTGGGTACGAGACGAGAAGTAAGAGGGGAACCAGTCAAGCACGGTGCCTGATATGCCAAGGAAAGAGTGGAGACGATCAAGTAGGACGGTATGGTCAATAGTATCGAAGGCAGAGGAGAGGTCGAGTAGAACGAGGATGGAGACACAACCCCTGTCCGCGGCTCTTCGTAAGCGATCGGACACATTGAGAAGGGCGGTTTCTGTGGAGTGACCTGACTTGAAACCAGATTGATAGGTTTCATCAATGTTACAGGCCTCCATGTGACTGTTGATGCGTGAAGCAACTACTCTCTCCAGAACCTTAGAGAGGAAAGGAAGTTGCGAAATCGGGCGATAATTATAAGGGTCAGTGGGGTTCAGTTGAGGCTTTTTAAGAATCGGACAGATGTGGGCACGTTTGAAGGAAGAGGGAACAAGACCAGTTGCAAGTGAAGTGTTGAACAGGTGAATTAGCGTTGGGAGGATAGCAGGCAGAATTTTACATAACAGTTTAGGAGGAAAAATGTCCTTTGGGGAGCACGATTTCTTCGAACGCGAGAGCAGGGCGGTAAGCTCCAACGCGGTCACAGCGGGGAAAACGATAAGCGGCTGAGGCAGGAAGTCAGGGAGAATGGCAGGAGCCGGGACAGAAGGCTGAGGGAGGGTGGCACGGAGGTTAGTGACTTTATCTGCGAAGAAACTCGAGAGAGTAGCAGGGCTAATGGGTGGGGAGACCTGGGCTGGGGAAGTAAGACGGGAGAGCAGACGAAAGACGGTACGGGGATCATTCCTATTATCAGTAAGCAGATTACGTGAGTAAGCTTCATGAGCAGATTTTAATTTCGCCACGTAGGAAGCTGTTGCAAGTCGGAACGCCAGCGAGAGAGGGGTCGTGTCTTGCCCACGGGTGCGAGCCTTTCTAAGGACTTTTTCATGGGCACGCATGGACTGCCTAGCACGCAGGAGTTCCACAGAGTACCAAGGGGCACGGTGACAACGGGAGTTCGAAGGGGTGACAAGGGGAGAGTGGGCATCAAGACAAGTGAGAAGGGGTTGCTCCAAAGAAGAGAGAATCAGGTCAGGAGAGGCAGAAGCATCAATGGAAGGAAGTTTGTAGGCCACATCATTAGATTGGTGAGGGAATATCAATGGAGGCAAGTCGACGGAAAGGCTTAGGATTATGAGACAGCTGGGGAGGTATATGGAATGGGGTAGAGAAGTTGAAGTTGATAAGGAAGTGATCAGATATAGCATTGGACAAATTTGTAGTCGTCAGGTTGGAAATAAGACAGTCAGAGATTACAAGGTCTAAAATGTTACCGTTAGAGTGGGTAGGGGAAGAAACGTGTTGGGTGAGGGAGAAGAGATCAAGGATTTCAGAAAAGGCTTTGAAATTAGGATTGTGGCCAGGAAGGTTGAAATCACCGAGGATTAGCAGCGAACCAGTGGGGGAGAGGCCAGCGAGAAGGTTACTAAATTCCTCAAGAAAAAGCTCGAGGGAGGAGCTGGGGGGGGCGGTAGAGGACTAAGATAGTTAGAGAGGGGATGGAATCAAGACATTGATGAGCGTCTCAAAAGAAAGAAGAGGGGAAGAGGGCAGATGTTTCAGAGGGAAGGAGGCACTGTGAATGAGAGCAACTCCACCACCGCGAGAGTTACGGGAGGTATGGGAGTGGACGTAACGATCAGGGGTAGCGAGATTTAAACAGCAAGCAGAAGGGGCAAGCCAAGTTTCTGTGAGTCCAAGGAGAGTGACTTGAGTGTCAACGAGCAGGTCATGAATGCAGTCAGCCTTCTTCGAGAGGCTTCTGACATTGAGGAGAGACGCTGAGAGAACGGGTGAAGGGGCAGGTGAAAAAGAATCAGGGCTAAGTGGGGAGGGCTTGATTCAAATAAAAAAGTTTTCTAAGAGCAGGAGCTAAACGGAAACCACCTTTAGTCTGGCGGCGGGAATGAGAAATTCCCAATGCATTAATGTAAGTAAGGGTGTTTTGAGAAACACTGGTAGCAGTTCCATTGAGGGCAAGAATCTTAACCTATCAATCATAGTGGCTAAGCGACACAATAATGGGAAAAGCAAATTAACTATATAAGTAGAGTGGCTTAAGCGACACAATAACGGGAGAAACAACAATCGAGACAAAATAAAGAGTAATCGAATAGTGTGAACAAATAAAATTACGATAGAAACAAGAAACGAGGGGAAAAAAATAATGACGAATCAGAATTAGCGGTCGGTGAGGGGAAGGGGGGGGGACGGAGGCGTGGGCGGGAAGACAGAGCGGAGGTAATATTGAGGCAGCTTGAAAAAAAAAACACGTGGGTGCGGGAAGACAGAGCGG
Organism: Ceratothoa steindachneri; assembly: GCA_963969495.1. NCBI lineage: Eukaryota > Metazoa > Arthropoda > Malacostraca > Isopoda > Cymothoidae > Ceratothoa > Ceratothoa steindachneri. Next base: position 8,872,198 of record OZ018335.1, on the reverse strand, counting down.
AAGTAACAACGGGAACATAGGGAAAAAATCATCAAAGAACGCGTAAAACCGGTAGCGCGCAGGAGCAACATCTCGTGACCTCTCGTCCGACAGCTGGTGAGAGACTGAAGCTGAGCGAACGTTTTGAGAAGAAGTCAAGACCGGCCGCCCCGCAACCTGTTCAGTATACGTTCGGTTCCCAGCTCGGACCTACCTATTTCTGCCTCTAAGGCACGCGCGGCTCGCCCCTGTGCTAAACTGGAACCAAAAATTGAATCGTCCCCAGCTCATATAGGAACGCCGGAGTTCAAGCAAGGGATAGAGCTGCCGAAATAAACAACATAAATACATATGAAAGAAAGTGAAAAATAAAAACCAATCGCCAAAAATTCAAATAATCCCAATGAACTCCCGGAAAATAGATGATGTCATCGTGAACGACGACCTATATCCGTACTCAGAAAAGGGTACCATCCTGGGTTTACGGTTCACTAAGTCTGCGTACAAAACCCACATCAACACCAGAAACTATACAGGTTCTGAAATCTTAACGCTCCAAACAAGAAGAAGCTATACACTGCCTCGGTACGCTCCATCCTGGTCTACCCGGCAGTGATAACGCAGATGGCAAGTTGTACTTCTCTCAAGACGATGCAGAGAGTACAAAATAAAGCCACCCTGCTAATAGCTGGAGCTAGAAGAAGCGACCGTATTAGGCAAATAGACCTGCACGCAAGAGCAGGGCTTAAGCCAATGAATACGGAAGCTCAAAGGCTTGGGAGAAAGACTTGGGATAAAATAGAGCAAACTATTATACCCACACTCGACAACTTCAACATTGCAATCCAACAGCAGAAGCGACACAAAGTTGCAAGGACAGAATTATTCCCAAGCGGAAAAAACAGCGCGGGAGAGGCAATAAACCCAATATATTTATAGCCAAGATCGAGAAATACGAACATAAAAGAGGCGAAGAGCCCATCAAAAGAAAACGAAATAAAAAGTATAAACTAATGTACGAATAAAATAAAAAATGAACAAAAGACGCGAAGTGACCACAAAAAGAAAGAGAAACAAAGTAAAAATTATAATAAACGAAAATGAAAACAAAAGAGGCAAAATGCCCACAAAAATAATATTAGGCTAATTAAAGTTAACAAAAGACAAACTTGAAAGGCTAGAAAGCTACGACGGAGGAAAAAATAAAATTAAATAAATATATATATTTAAAAGTAAGATTTAGACCAGCAGAGCCGGTTTAAAATGCCAACAATTTGATATATATATATATATATATATATATATATATATATATATATATATATATATATATGCATATACAGACCCGGGTTCGAGTCCTGGCCTAGGAGTTTTCAAAAACTTTTTTCCCCTGGCGTTATTTCTGACTTCTCGGTAAAGGATCGCCTTCACTGTTCCGCCCTCTGTTCTCTTTGATTCTGGGTTCTTCTAATGTCCCTTTCCTTTGCCTTTAAAAAAACTCACGTTTCTTGTCTCATTTGCTCATTCGCGTCCAATTCTTCTTTCTCTTGTACTATATGTATTTATAGTCAGCTCTACAAAGTTTCTGCATCTTTCTTCCTGTCTTCAAATTTATTTTGAAAGGCAGAAAATAAATATGGCGGCGTAGCCCTGTGGCGGTTGTATTATCACCCGCAGAACCTGTATTATTTGCTCTTTCTTTGTATATATATATATATATATATATATATATATATATATATATATATATATATATATATATATATATATATATAGGTTCATGTTTTTAATTAAAGGTCTAGTTTTTTTAGAAACAATTTTTATTCAATCCTAGAAACGCTGAGCAAGGCACTAGAAACCCTCAAAGATTAAGATTAACGTAATAATGGTAATCAGATAATTAAATATAGAACTCTTAGAGAGAGAACTTAATCACGAAGTTTTGTAGTACGTAACCAACCCATACGTACGAACACCATCGCTCGGTCCTTCCTATACCACGACAATATATATATATATATATATATATATATATATATATATATATATATATATATATATATATATATATATATCACGAGAGGTAACATGTGAATAAGTATACCACGTAGGAAAAAAGAAAGTACTTTCGTTATCTTAACATTTTCAAACTCACAATGGCTTATCAAATAGAGAGACACCGTATTTGCATATTACAAAAACTAATAAATCCAACAAGTGTGTAATAATGAATAAAACATTGTATTTAGAAAAATGGCCACTTTGTTATCTGATACTATTACATACGTACAGTTAAGCAGCGATTCCTTAGATGATGTGATTAAGAATTATAATAGAGCCATAAAAAAATATTTAAAAAAACACAAATCAATTATTGACTCAGTCTCTTCTAGTGGTTCATCTTTACCTTATTTGTATGGCCTAATAAAAATCCATAAGCCAGGCAATCCAATAAGACCAATCATCAGTGCAACTCGGTTAATCCAATATAAACTCTCAAAATATTTAGTAAATTTACTTTCTCCGATCTTAGGATCCATATCACAATCACATATAAAACAATCAGTTGATCTTTGCAATAAGTTAGACAAGATGATTGTAACATCAGACCTGAGATTAGTCAGTTTTGATGTTGCCTCATTATTCACTAAAGCGCCCGTTGATGCCTTATTGGATTTCTCAGCTGGTATTCTAAACTCTTATGATTTGACTTTACCATCCAACTCGATCATTCAACTCATTTGTTTACGCATTAAAAAATGTAAATTTAGTTTCAATGGCAAGTTTTACTAACAGGTGTTTGGCATGGCTATGGGTAATCCCTTATTGTCAAAGATATATATGGAATATTTCTAAACTAGGCTGATTCCAACGGTTTGGTCCACTCAAATTGTTTGGTACCGCTATGTAGACGATGTCCTGGGAATTTTAAAGGAAGATTTTGACCTCGATTCTTTTCTTTTATTTATTAATTCATTGGTCCCGTCAATTAAATTTACTTTAGGAAAAGAAGAAAATAATAGCCTTCTTTTCCTAGATTTTCTAATAATTAGACAACCAGACAGGTTTAAGTTTTCTATTTTCAGGAAACCAACAAATAATTTATCCTATGTCCATCTTTATTCAGGTCATTCTAAAAATATTAAAACATCAGTATTTTATTCCATGTATCTTAGGGCACTCATAATATATAGTCCTGACTAGATAGATCAAGAAGTTTCAAAAATTTAAGAGATTGCTTTCAATCTATGTTACCCGAAATATTTTTTGGGGAAAACTGCATGAATAAACATTCTATAACCACAAGTTAGGGAAAACAGAACCTTTACACAACATATTACTTTTACCCTACCATGATAATTTCTTGTATGTAGTACCAATGTTAAATCAACTTAATATAAATGTAATTTTTAAATACAATTATACATTAAAAAATATGTTAATAATACACAGCCCAAGGTACGATAATAATGTATTATATAGTATACCTTGTTTTGGTTAAAATTTATTCTATTTAGGTCAAACTTCTAAGAGATCTCAGTAAGAAATAAGCAACATCAAAATGCAGTATCTAAGGGATATATGAATAATGCTTTGGCCCTCCACAGGCCTAAGATAGGTCACTAGATTGAATGGTCAAAAGCAGATACCATAATGCATATAAATGATTTTATTAGCAGAAAAATCTTTGAATCGTTCCTAATCTCCAGCACAAAGGAGATAAATGTAAATATTAGCCCCGGGTTGTTTTCCTGAGATCCCGTCCTATCTTTTTTTCTCAAATTAATCTTATCAGAAGTCATAAAAAAAATCTCACCTTATAGGGAAAATATTGCTTTGTATAAATACGGTGTCTCTCTATGTGAGGGAACCCCACACGGACTCTCTTGAGCAGAACGGAACTTCCATGCGCTGCCGAAGGCCCGGTTAGGCTTAAATGGGTAAGCCTACCCCCCCTCCTTTCCACAAACGGTAGCCTCGAACCGTGTCCACCACGATTCACTTTTACACGGACAGGATAGCCTCTGCAAGAAGATTCGAGGCCATTCGAGAGTAGAGCTATTTCCCGCTTACCGCCACCCCCAACCCCGGGGAGATCCTCGGGCAAAAATAGCGCTCGACTCCCATGAAGAGACACAGAGTTGAGAAGTCTCGGCAGGACCACAGAAGATTCCTCATAGTTCCAAGTCAGATGCTAACAACAAAGCAAAGTGACAGCTGAACTATTTTGTGTATTTGGAATTATCCCCAGCCAGCGAGGTAATTCCACTTAACGATCGCCACCGAGTGATTTTTCCAGCTTCTCTCGTCAGCTCCTGTCGAAGCCCACCTTCGTTCGCCCCTTATTTCGGGTGGCTGAAATACTCTTCCCTGGACCGGAAGTTACAGCCCGCCCTGCCTGTTTTTTGGAGAACCGTCATCACTTCAAGTTCCCGCTCAGAAGTTCCGAGCGGCTCACCCCACGTGCAGAAGACATCCGTAAGCCAACCCACCCTTCCCCCTTCAGTAACCCAATTGAGTTAATTCCCACCCCCCCATTTGAATAGTCTCCTCCTGTAATACCTTAAGTTCTAACTTCATAGTCTGATTTACAACTACACTCCACCCCCTTCGTTACTGATGTGATTTTGTCCGTTAATTCTCTGAGGTAATTTTATCCATCAATTCTCTCATTAGTTTTATGTAAATAAAATTATATTTTTGTACATGCCTCTTTAAATAACCTTGAGCTTTGCCATTGTCCATATTTTACCTGACCTCGTTGCACTCTCTCTCTCGCTACTCAGCTCGTCTAAACTAGTGGTGTTCCGCCCCTTCGTCAGTTCGCCTGTAAGTTATCGGTCCCTTCCCCATAGATATAATATGGTATTGATGTAATATAATGTCATACCACGACACTATTTTATAAGCCATTGTGAGTTTGAAAATTGTAAGATAACGAGAGTACTAACTCCAATCAATCTTTCTTTTTCCCTACATGGTATAACCAAATGTGTATATATATATATATATATATATATATATATATATATATATATATATATATATATATATATATATATATAATCCATGGCTTCGCCGCTCCCTCTCCCTCTAAGGGAGGGAGCTTGCACTTCGACGACTCGCTCGCTACCAGCCCTTCGTCCTATTTAATCGATCAAATAGATTGTGATCATCTCTACCCTCTTCACTTCCATGTTCCCCTACTCACTCATCTCCCTCTTCCTCTACCCCAATCACATGACTTAATCCTGGGTGACCGGGTGGGGGGAAGGATGGGAGAGAGTGAGATGGGGGAGAGGGAGATGGGGGTGAGGGAGCGGGAGAAGGAGGGAGGGGGGGGAGCGGGAGAAGGAGGGAGGGGTGGGGGAGCGGGAGAAGGAGGGAGAGAGAGGGGGGAATAGAGGAGGGGGAGATAGTTGGGGTAGATGCGAGAAGGGAGCGAGAAGTGGGAAATGGAGGGGGAAGAGGGAAGGGTTGGAAGGAGGGGGTAATGAATACACTGTAAATCCATACAAGTTTACTTGTCGACCTTTTGGAAAAAGAAATTAAATATTAAAAAATTCACGTTCTAAAAATATAGGATTATCATCATCATCATCATCATTATTAAATAATGTTTTCCATCTTTTATTGTAGAAGAGTCAATCCGCACATTTTTAAGTGGATTGTATCAACCAAGCCACCCTGAGATAACAGTGGCAAAAGACAAACATTATTTAATAATACCAGAGCTGGGTATTTACAATAAAGTCCTTAGCAGAAAATTACACATATTGCTAAGCAAATACTTCTGTCGAATAAAATTTCAAATTGCCTTTGTCAACAAAATCAATATAAAATCCTTCTTTACGATAAAGGATCCGGTTCCAAAGAGTCTTCGGAGTTCGATTATATACTTATTTAAATGTCCTGGGTGTTCCCAAGGCAAATATATCGGAAGCTCCGTGAGAACTCTGAAGGCAAGATTCTCTTCCCATATGGGTATAAGTAATAGAACCGGTAAGATACTTGAAACCCAAGAAAATTCAGGGATAAGAGATCACGTAATAAAGTGTAAAAGTAATATCTCCTTAGAAAACTTTGAAATTCTAAATTCGCACAAATGTCTCATCCATTACCCTTCGCATCTAAGAAACACTATATATAAAACAGCTCTCCCCGAATTTAAATAATGATCTTTCGTCGGTTCCCCTCCTTGTGAGCCGAATTCATTTGGGTGTGGGTTTAGGGGCGCAGTTTGGTGTTTTTGGGTCGGCCTGGAACATGTAACCCATTCTTACGTCTACGTCTTGAAAAAGGTAGAATTTAAAGTGTATAGTCGTAGTATAGTGGATAGGATAGTTAGGATATAGTGGTGAATAGGAATAAGTAAGAGTTAGTGGCTGGGTGACCAGCCATCTCTTTGGTTCTTATTTTTTCTTGTTATTCTTCTGTGTTCTTGATGGGGCTCTCGCGCTTCTGTAGCTCATCGGTGTTTTGCATTCCTTAGTTTGCTTTTTCTTGCGGATTTCCTTAGGGTGTTTTCTGCTTTGACTCTGCAATCTCACCTTGCAGTGTATCTTGGGGGTGGTTCCTCCCTCGAATCGGGTCTACCGCTTCTAAAGTTGCCTCGGTTGTTTACTCTGTGGTTATGTGGTATATCTAGGCTGCCCAGACGTCCAGCATTTTGCTGGACTGTCCGGCATTTTACTGTTTTTAGATAATTTGTCCAGCAAAAATGAATACTCAATGCTGGACAATGTAAAGTCCAGCATTGGAAAATGCAGGTGGACATTCTGTCAAACAATCATAAGTAATTATAGACTTGACAACATTTGGCAACGCCGCTTCGAATAGCAGACTGTCGTGACTCAATCTGGAGTTAATTCGAGTCATTGACTCGTTCGGAGAGTCATTCCTTATTATTTCTTTTATTGAAATTCATTTGACAGTAGATGGTTGGAAATATTTGCACATTTCAAAAGTCAGAATATTACATTTGAAAACATTTATCAGGTAGTAGAATTCTTTTTGAGTCTACCAGGATCAAATGCACCAACAGAGAGGGTATTTTCAATGGTGAAAAACTACTGGGCAGACGAACAAAGCAGGTTAAATATAGATACTTTAAAAGCGGCACTATTAACAGCATGCAATTATGAGATGAATTGTTTGCAATTTTCTGATTACCTAAGCTCAAACATAAACCTCCTTGAAAAGATCCATTCAAATGCCAAGTACAATTCTAGACCAAATTAGGTAAGTGAATATTGACTTATTAATAATTAAAGTTCGTTTGCTACTAAAACTACTCAACTTTTTTATTTAATATATATATATATATATATGAATATAGAAAATTATATATATGCAGATGGTTCCGTCCAGCATTGGGTTAAAAAAATCTGGGCAGCCTAGGTATATCGATCGCTCTTTTCTCGTCGTCAGTCATTATGCGATCTAGTTTGTCCCACACCTTCACTGCTCTTCTGCGTAAGGACACATTCGTACTTGGAAGCTCTATTTCGTTATGAAGATCTCTTATTCTTTTGTACTCACACCTTCTTGTGTTGGTGATTATGTACACCGCTGAATTTTGCTGCACTTTTTGAAGCTTCATCGCGCTTGTTTTCGAGAGGCGGTTCATCGGTATAGCTGGGTAGAGCCATGTTGTTTTGCAGATGGCATTCTATATTTTCTTTAGGTTTTTTTATTTAGGTTTTTGAGTTGGAATAGTTTTGCTATATGTGCTTTTGCCTAGTTTACTCTACTCGCAATGTGTTCGCAATAGCCACTCCGGGTGATCTTTAGCCCGAGTACAATTCCTTCTTTTACATATTGGTATCTCCTCTATTCAACTTCTACTCTTGAGGCCAGGCGCTTCCCCACTGGAATGATTGAGAACTTCTCTGGATTTGTGCGAATTTTCCATTTTCGTTCGAACTCGTTGATATTTGCAATTTCTGCCGTTGTGATTCTGGCCATGGTTGGTGGATGTCTATATGTGCTGTTCGCCACTATCTTGATGTCGTCGGCGAATTGGATGTATGTTGTTGTTTCGTGGACTGGCCTTGGTAGATCCATCGTGTATATACTGTAAAGCGTTGGGCTTATACAGTCCCCTTGGGGGAAACCTTGTAGTACTTCGAATTCCGGGCCATCGAAGCCTGCTACTGAAATGAACGCCGACCTATCAGTTATATAATCGCAGAAGCATTTTGTTAGGGCGGAGGGTAGCTCTAGTCTTTTATTTCATATTTTAGGCCAATTCTCCATACTTTATCAAATGCCTTTTGGACGTCTCTGAGTACGATGTCTGTGTAATTTTTACCCTATTTGGCCTTTGCAAGTGATTCGACCAGAATGGCTAGGGCAGTCTCAGTATTTTTATTCTTTCCGAATCCATGGTGATGGTTTGGAATCAGTGCTCTCTCTTCCAAGTGTTTGACGAGTCTATCATTTATAGTTCTCTCCATTAATTTTGCCACTGTCTCTAGTAGTGTTATTGGCCTGAAGTTTCCGGGGTTATTTGGTGGCTTGCCGGGTTTCGGTAGAAAGATAATTTTCTCCTTTTTCATTGCAGCTGGGAAGTATCCTGCGCTTAGAGAGGCTTGAATACCGCTGCTATCCGTGAAAAAAGGTGACTGGTGCGCGTATTAAGTTTTCTTTTGTTATACCCGATGCTCCAGGTGCCTTCTGTTTGGTGATCTTGAGCGTTTTTTGTATTTCCTGTAGCGTTATCGGCTCAATCCCTTGCTCTACTAGTAGTGTTGGCGAAGCAGCTATGATAGGGAATATTTCTTGGCGATTTTGTTCCAATTCTTCTACCACTCTTGCTTTGTGGTCGCCGTCGAAATCCTCATCATTTTAGTTGGAGGAGATATCAAATAATTTCCTCCAGTGTTCCCGGAACGCCTCTTCAATTTCTTGGGGCTCCTTTTCCATTCTATTCTCCTTCTGGAGTTTGATTTTTGGCCTCTGCCTTCTCTTTTCCCTGGTTATGTTAATTTAAATTTTCTTCCGTGGGCCATTATTTGTGTTTCCTTTCCTCTCTGCTTCCTCTTCTCTCTGCCTTATGTGCTCCGCGCTCGATGGGCGATTTTGTCCTTCCACTTCTTTTCTTCTTAAATTCCTCCTTCTTCAGCGTACAGCGTATTTCCTGCGGGATTTCTAGGTTGCCTGTTGTTAACATTGCGAATACCTCACGTTCTAAATATGGGCCTTCGTATTCGTATTTATATATTCCCTTCTTATACCTTGTGTCAGGTCTTCATTGTCATCGGGGAAGGGCTTTTCCTCAGAGACGTAGGTCTTTAGGTTGAATTTTTGTCGATCTTCATCCCTTTCTTTCGCAGGCTTTGGGGAGGAAGCTGGGCTCGGTCCTTCTTGGTTCTGGTTTGCTGGTGCTTTTTCTTCCTTGTTATTTTTGTTGTCTGTGACTACTTCTATTTCCATTTCTTCCTCTTGTTCTTTTTGTGTATTCTTCCTTAGCTTTGGATTTCTATTCGTCGCCCTGTTGGTTTCTGCGTTTTTTTCTTGGCTAGTGGCCTTTTGCTGTGCTTGGGTTTGGTTTGTTTTTGTTGACCTGTATTGGATACTTAATATGTCCGCTGATGGTGGGTTCTCGGGGAACCACATCTCGTCTAATCCGTTATTCTTCAGCATTAGATTTAATTCCCTTGAATAAAAGCCCGGGTTTGGTAAGTTCAACACATGCACGTGTAGAATGCAAGCTAATATATTCAGGGACTCCCCTTGCTTGACTTTAATGATATTTTTAACCGGCTCTATCTTTTCGGCTGTGGCTTTAGCTACTTTAGCGAATGTAAGGTTCTGCTTTTCTTCTTCTGCTTTAGCCCTCTCTCTTCTCTTATTCTCGATATGCTCTTTCTTCATCGGGCATAATATTGCCAGGGTGCGGTGGTTTCCATTACAGTTTAGACATTTTTTCGACTGCGAACTGCATTCTCGCCACGTATGTTTTTTCTCGCTGCACTCAGAGCACCATTTTATGTCTCTTACCGGGCAGTCCCTTGTATTGTGCTTCTCGAGCGCGTAGCAGTTAAAGCATGTTAATATACTAATGAACTCGTCAGTTTTTATTTGATCAGGCGTGATTTTTAAATTAAATGCGATAATACCCGACTCCCTTGCCTTCGCAGCCATATTAGTTTCACGGAATATTACCTTGAAAACATGGGAGTATTCTGCATTGTTCGCTTGGTTGATGAATTTTATTATTTGTTTTACCTTTGACCATGGTTGTGCTCTCTCGATCTCTTCCTTAATTTCGTCCGCGTTGTGGTCTCCTATCCAGGGGTCAATTTGGCGGCAGTAAACGGTTTTCTGGGCTTCTATTTAGGGGGGGCACTTTAGCTTTCAATCCAATCCTTGTAAGTTCTTCATTGGCTTTTTCCGAAAGGATTTTGTCCACATCTCTATCATTTTTGCAAATCGCAATATATGAGTTCGTGTAGTTTATTAACCTAACTAGCACTACACCGAGTTCCCCGTAAATTATCCGGAAAACATTGGTCCTGTCAGGTTTTTGCGCGCCCTTCAAGACGCGCAAAGGGACCCGTTTAGTGGTGTCCATCTTCTTACTATCCGGGTCTTTTCTTCTTTACAATCAGCTAAGAGGATGAAAAGAGTAGGTAGATATAGTTTGCTGTTCTATCCGTTTATACTTACCGGCTTATTCAGCTGGCGAGTCGGTATTTGCTACCTACCTACCTAAACCCTAGCCCTGTCAGTTTTTGCTCCACCTGACTTGTGTCTGCCGCTCACACGGGATCTAACCCGTCCCGGGCTAAGCTTCGGCATGCGCCGAGTTAGCCGCTCGGTTCAGATATGGCTCCTACTCGACTCGCCCTAAAGAGGGTGGATAGGAAAGTGAGAGTTCGTCTTTTGTGAAGAGTCCAGTAATCGTCTCGTCTGACAGTTATGGTCTCTTCTGTTTCTTCTTCTTGAGTTAGCAACGATGCAAAGACGATCAATTTCGTCTCTCAAAGTTGAAGGTGTCGATTGCGTAAGGTTCTTCTTAATTAAGAAAAGTTTTTCCGCTATCTGGCTAACTCATTCGTTGATTGTATAGGTTTATTGTGCAATAGCGTACATTTATACATAATCCTAATACAAATAATAATAAAATAAAAAAACAACAAACAAACAAAAAAAACAACAAAAAAGACAAATACAGTAATAATATGATACAATAATATAAATACATGTAGTATAAATGCACACATTACACAAAGCGGGCAGCCCGTCAGTGTTGGCGTGCAGTAAGACGTGGTGGAGCGTCCCACGCGTTTCTTGCCTGCTGCAAGTGGGTGGCGTCGGTCTTCATCACCTGTCGCCCGGCTGGGCGCGAGCGACGATCAGCGGGGAGGGGGTGCTGTTCTCAGCACCTCCAGCAGCTCGTTTGTTGGGGTGTGGCGGACCACCTGGGTGGCTATTGCCTCTCGCGCTCTCAGTAGGGCGCCTCTCACAGGGGGGGGGCGAGGGCTGGCGCTCGCTTTGGACTGAGGCGGGCGGTGGCTGGGCAGGAGAGGAGGTAGTGCACCAGTGGGCGCCGGGAGCGGCCGCCGCAGTGTTCGCACCTCCCTGCCACAAAGTCGGCGTGCAGCTCTTCCCGCGTGGAGTAGCCCAGCCTCACACGCTGTAGCAGCACGCCGTTCGCTCTGGGCTGCTGGAAGGATGGGTTCAGTGGGCGATAGGCTGTGGCTGCAGCATACCACGCTGCTTGCCTCTTGATTGCTTCCCATTCTTGGTGCTGCTAGGGGGCGTTGTGGGCGGCCCTGCGTTTAACCTGCACTTTGAGCTGCTGCAGGCTGGGGCGCACGGTCCAGGTGATGATGGGTCCGTGGGCGGCTCGCTTGGCAGCCTCGTCGGCAGCATCGTTGCCGCGCACGCCAACGTAGCTGGGAATTCAATGGAGCCGGACACGCCTGCCCTGAGCTGCCAGGTCCTGCAGGGTGCACAGGATGGTGGTGGTGAGGTGGATGTTGTCCCGGGTGTGGGCGTGGGCGTGCTGCAGTGCCTGTAGTCCCGACTGAGAGTCAGTGTGTATCACCACAGTGGCCTCCCGGCGGAGCAGAGCGTGCTGGAGGGCGTGCAGGATTGCTACCAGCTCCGTCTGGAGGGTGGAGCAGTGGTCTGATGTCCTCCACGCCTGCTTCAAGCCGCTCGTGACGAAGGCGGCTCCGGACCTCCCGCTGTCGGGGTCGACGGAGCTGTCGGTGAAGTACACTGCGCTGCCTGGCTCCGTGACCTCAGACATGGCCATGAGGGCGTGCTGGCGCAGCTCCTCGGTGAGGCAATTCGCTTTGCTGTCGGGCAGCTGTTTGGCGGTGAAGTGTGCGGCGGGGTTGGGGGTGTCAGGGTCGCGCCACAGCCAGTTCCCTGTCCGGTTGAGGGAGTTGGTTGCTAGGCTGACGTTTACGAGCCACCTGTTGTTACGCAGGCCCTCGATGCCCTGCGCCACGACCATTCGGAGTCTCCTCTGCGAAACACCTTCCACGTCGCGCTGGAGCACTCTGGCCACCCGACAGGCCACAATGCAATCCACCCTGGCGGTGAGGGGCACCAGGTTGGCCTCACTTTGCATGACACAGGCAGTGCGCCACCTGGGTGCCCCTAACATGGTCCTCATGGTAGTGTTTTGTATTACCTCCAGGCGCTGTTGCTGCTGCCGGGGCAGCGCTACAAGGACCGGTGCACTGTAGTCCACTAGGGAGCGCAATGCCTGGAAGTAGTAGAGGCGGAGGACGGGGAAGGTTGCACCAGCGCTCGGCCGCGTCATGGCCCTCATCACATTCAGCCGGGCCTGCGTCCGCTCCCTCAGGTGCGTGACATGCTGCGTGAAGGACAGCCGTCTGTCCACCCACACTCCGAGGTACTGGTAGGAGTCGGTCCAGGCCAGGCCGACTCCTTGGACGCGAAGCTGCTGGCCAGCAGGCGTGCAAGTCTTGATGGCCATGGCCTGGGACTTCTCTGCCAGGATCTTGAGCCCAAGCTCTTCGCACTTGGCAGTGATGAGGTGCAGCGCTTCTTGGGCCCGCGCGAGCTTGTCACCGCGCCCGGTGACGACGAGCGCCAGGTCGTCGGCGTAGCAACTCATTCGTTAGCAAGGTTTGTGATTTTGTATATTAGGTTTTTTTCAATTTTTGCTTCAATTATTCTTTTAAAATTGATTTTAAAACAATTTTATATAATCATTAGATTCATAAATCAAAGTGCCCCTAACTTAATAGATTTTATAAGGATTTTATAGATAAGGATGGAAATACTGCCCGCCTGCAGGAAGATCTTGGGAAGATTGGGGAGTGGTCGGACACGTGGCAAATGCCTTTTAACGTGGGGAAATGCAAAGTAATGCATATCGGCCACAGAAACCCCCAATCTCAGTATATCCTTAAGGTCACTGCTATGGAATCCACCGACACTGAGAAGGACTTGGGTGTAACAATCACTAGTGACCTCAAGTTCTCGAAACAGTGCATTGAGGCGGAGAAAAAGGCCCAAAGGATGCTAGGCTATATTAAGCGCCAGTTTGGTTATCGGAACCAGGAGATTGTAATGTGCCTGTACAACTCACTTGTCCGACCGCACCTAGAGTATGCCGTACAATTTTGGAGTCCTTCATTGCGAAAGGACATCGCGAGATTGGAACGCGTACAAGCCAGGGCAACCAAGCTGATGCCCTCTATCCGACATAAAAGTTATGAGGATAGACTAAGGGAATTAGATCTGTTCTCGCTGGAAACCCGTAGACTGCGTGGTCAGCTCATCGAAGTTTTCAAAATACTTCGAGGGTTCGACAATGTTGACTACCGGGATATGTTCACACTGAGTGAGAACAGAACGCGCAATCACGGCTTCAAACTTGAACTGAAGCGTTACAACCGCAATCTGTGTGGAAATTTTTTCACTTACAGTATCTGCGGTATGTGGAACGCACTTCCAGTGAAAGTTGTCAACAGTGAATCTGTTTACCAGTTCAAGTCAAGACTAGACAAAGTCTTGAAAAGTGTCCGTTTAGGGACGCAAAACAATTGAGCAGCCTTGTGCCCGCTCAATTGCTAGTCCAAAGGTACCCTCTTTGAATGGACCGTAAGGTCTCCTAGGGTACCTTCTTTCCTTGTTGTTACTCCTTGTTGTTGTTGTTTAGCAATTATACACTCGCTAACTAATTTAAATATTTAAAATCCTTCCCTACTCTCTTTATTGTAAATTCGAGCCCCATTTTTAAATATTTCCTTTAACTCTAACTTTGCAATTCAAAGCTAATACTAGCTAGTAAAGTTCTAGATGTACATTTAACAGTGTGCTCTCCTAACAGTGCAAAATATTTTGTTCGTTTATTTGTATTTTAGGTGTAAGACGTGACCGTATTGTGGTCGAAACGTCGCCGGTAAATAAAAAGGATGATGCCAGCTATTTTCCTCGCCTTGGGATTTCTGTTAAACATTATATATATATATATATATATATATATATATATATATATATATATATATATATATAATATTTTTTAAAAAGGTTGGTTTTATACAATCGCTTACGTTCCTTATGTACTTTTTAATTAAACTATTCATGCACGGTTAACCTATTAGAAGCTCAAGATTTATAGCCCACTTCGTTCTCTATAATGAACAATAAACGCTGAAAATCTGTCTACGTTTCCTTGAGTTTTCGACGTTAAAAATTCCATCTCAATTTGAAACTTTTAAGCGCGGGTTAAAAAGGATGAGAACAAAAGCTTTAAATCCGAAATGAGTTGAAGAGAGACGAATAACGAGGCGATAAGAGAAGTGGTAGAAGAGTTGCTGGGGGCAAACTTTCAGAAGACCCTCCTGAGGATAAAGACAGTGAGTACTGGAAGGAGTTACAAAGCAGTCAATGGAGAAAAGAAAGAAGCTAAGAAGAAGTGTTATATCAAGTACATAGGAAAACGGGTACAGGTTAGCGAACAATAAATCTAAGCGAGTGGTAGTGACGTCAAAGGCTGTAGAAATGAGTGAAATGGACAATGAATTGGAAAAGAACGGCAGGAGAAAGGAAGTTGTTTAGAATAAGGAAAAGCAACCAGGCCTTTGGCCCTGTTGGGACCGATAAATAATAAACGTGTCGAGCTAAATAAAGAGGACAAGAAGATCGATGAAAGATGGAACGTTTTTTGCTTTTGGTGAAGTAGGAGATTTGTAGGGAGAAAATGAAGATGGCATTGAAGAGATAGTAAAGTGACTTGAACAAATACCATATAATCAGAGGTCTGTGAATGTGTGATTGAGGAAGGGGTGGGTATTTTATTATATCTAAAACAAAATATATACTGTATAAAGAAGAGAGAATGCAGACCGAGTGGAGATATAGTGTCATGGGACTTATCTACAAAAAGAAAGGCGATATCTAAGAAGATGGAAATTATAGAGGATTTAAGTTAACGACGCATACGATGATAATTTGGGATAAGACTTTTGATTAGAGATTAAGAGAGGAACTATCTATAGGAGATGAGTAGTTTAAAAAATGGTAGAAAGTATATGATAAGAGTGCCGAGACAGGCGTTATGGAATTGTATGGAGAAAAGGGGATTGCCTGAAACGGATGTGAGATTTATAGAGGATATGGAAAAAAAAGAGGGAAACAGGAAAGGAGATTCCCAGCGCTTTCTTCTTTATTTGCGAAGACGTTTAGAGGAATGAATCCTTCTTAACTCTTATAGATAATATGTATGGAGAAGCAAGAACTAAGGTGAAGAACAGTGTAGGGAGGAAAATATGGTTTTCGGTAAGAGTTGGCATACATAAGGGTTCTTCCTTAAGCCTGTTTGACCTCATTATGCATACCTTAGCTGAAGGTGTTGTGGATAGGAACTGAAGGGTGTGGTTAAGTTCAGGTACCTAAGATTAATGGTGCACAGAGAAGTGGCGAATAAAATGAAGGTGAGGTGGAATTTTTAAGAAAGAGGTCATGTGCGACAAAACCAGCCGTAATTTTCCCCGAGCCGAATCGACCTTTCATAGCTATTCGGCGTCGTTGTCTGCACTATTTCGCCCAATCGGGACTCACAAACCCATCTATCATACACATCACCCACTTGTTTCTCTATCAGCTGTTTTTCTTTCAAACAATGCTTCGCATAATCAGCTAAGCTTTTACACGTTCTTTCCCCTACGCACACCCTTTTTTTTCACTCTTATTTTCTTCACAAGTATATTTCCCCAAGCATTCTTCTCAACACACATACCACTGCATGCAGAACATTATCAGTCTCAATCTGGTTCAAACCTTCCTGCTTACCTTTAGTATCTATTATCCAGTCATTCCTCACTCCACTCTTCGCCACCAAGTATTCTTCTCAAATTGTCAATTTGGGTTGCTCTTTACATATTTCCTTCTCCACCCATAACATATTTTCACTCCCATACACAAACGTTAGCACCAGCGTACTCTCGTTCATTTTCCTGGCACATTCCACACTCAACCTTTATCATTCACTCAAACTCTAATCGCCCATGAGACTTTCCTACTATTCAAAACTTTATGGTCACAATCTGTTTCATCAACATACACTATCACTTCCATTACATCATAGATATTCAAAGCTTGTCACTAGCCTAATGGTAACTCTATGATCTCAATATTACACTCCATCTCATATTCACCCTCAAACACCATCACCTTACTCCTTTCTGCATTTATCTTTAGCCTCCTTATAAATTTCATGATCATTATCATCTCTTAACTCCACCCATGCTTACCTTAACACCCTATCCCCCATATCTCTTATACCAAGCCACTCACTCCGGCCATCTTTTACGAGAACACACGTCTTACACAAAAATAATCATTATCACACTATCGAATAGTATTCCACTCACTCCCTATATTCTTAAAACCTGTAATGATGTTTCCCTATCTACGCTAACATAAACTTTCTCCAGATCCATGAACACAACATAAACTTTAAGTCTTTTATTCCTTGTCTTCTTAGCTAGCTGTCTCAGTACAAATATTTGATCCACGCCCACTTTACTCCATATCATTTAACTATTTATTCTTTCATGCCCAAACATGTAGTGTGTTATCTCTTTGTTTTCAATTCAATTGCTTAGTTTCTAAAATCTGTCCCCACTTTGCTCCGCAAATATGTGTCTCTCCTAATATCAGTTAAGTATTCTTATGATTCTACTTCGCGCGATTCATTCTTGCACACCTTGCACTCGGCACTACGGCTTTAACGTTTGCTCACCCGCGACATATCCGTCTCCATTAACCCTAGGAGCGAAAGAAATCATTCAGGTTCTTTGTGATTGTATTATGCATCCATCCAAAGGCTCTTAGGTTTCTCCTATCAATTTAGTGCGGAAGAAGACACCAGGCGAAATTCGCGTTTGTGGGGATTTCCCCGAGTTTGACGTAGGCCCTGTGCCAATTGCTATCCACTTTCGAGAATTTAAGACGTCTCTGCAAACCTACTTTGCTTGAATTCAGTTAGTAAGTTCAATTTAGCGTGTGCGTGTCACTAAATTCCAGTGACACCACAATATTTCGTAAAGACTGCCGGTGGGGCACCTTCTACCAGTTTTCAATATTTACATAGGGCGTTTAGTATATGATATTCGCCTTCCATATTCCAGCGTTATGTTGACTGGGTACTTCGTGATCTAAAGTGTATTTTCCCATACCTGAATGATTCATTTGATATTTTCCCCATCTGTCGAACAATACGCTTTAAGACTTTGAACCCGTTAAAAAACTATTAGTTTTCCTGCGACACAGTATCACAGATGAAGGCATTTCGCTTTCGTCCGAAAAGACCATAGAACTTCAGTGGATACCACTACCATCCTCCTATAAATATCTTTGGCGTCAAATGGGTATGTCTGTCTTCTAGAACCGCATGGAATCTTTTACAGTGTCATAATCAGCCTAGTGTTAAACATCTGAAATGGATCCCTACGACTGAGGAAACTTTCAAGGATGTCAAAAACTGCACTGCGTAATGCTATAATTATTTTTTTGCTCTCCCCCCATCCATGCCATCTGATTCTCAATATCAAATGGTTACGGACGTCTCAGCTATAGCTGCAGGCGCTGCCTTTCATTAAATGGTAGATGGTCATCTCTGTCCCGTGGCATTTTTCTTAATGAAGTTTACAGCAACGAAAAAGTCTTAATCCCCCTATGACGGAGAACTATTGACCGCAATTTGGGCATCTCTTTATTTCAAGGACCTTATTGAAGACCGTCAAGTCACTCTAATTGTGGACCACAAACCGCTGTCGCCCGCAGTTCCATTGCCCGCCAGAGCTATGAAAAAGGTCCAGTAGCGACTTATCTACAATTATTAAATATATTCAACACTAACTCTACCTTTGAGGAGATAACAATGAGATTGGTAATTGTGTGCCACGCAGTGTCAACGCTGTGTCAGTGGATGTGTTCGCCTTATCGTCCATTGCTGGCGTACAACATAAGGACGCCGAATTAAATACGTACGGCGATAGGCTACTTCTTTACGCACTTTCTCAGTCATACCAACTTTGGTGCGATGTTTCTATTTCTTCCCGCAGAATCTTTGTCTAAGCACGTTTTCTCCCTTCTCTCTTTTCGCCTCATAACGATATTTCCTATCTTCGTTTTATAACTCTGCAAGTAATCAAAGACCAGAATTTCTGGCTTTCCATGGACGTCCAACTGCTTGCATGGACCAGAATGTTTACTAATTGTCAACCTTCAAAATTCGTATCATACGCCTTCCCCAGTTAACCCCTCTATCCTGGCCAGCGATAGATTTTAAATGGTTTATTTTGAAATTATTGCATCATCAATTCCGTATAGCCCTCCAAGTTAGACGCGACAAGATGGATGAGGGTTTAACCTTTGGTAGGTTTGACAGCAATTTCAGTTGCCTATGCTTTCTTGTCTGCATGGAGATACGGTTCGGAGTACCACTTTACGTGCAGACCGACAGAGGAGCTCAAAACGAAAGAGAATTCTTCAAGAACTTTCTAAAGTAGTGGATCTACACAGGCCCTGAACTACTGTTTATAAGCCTCTGGTCGGTAGAATGATTTGAAGAACACTCCGTAATATAGAAAAATTCATTATGACCGGCAAAGGATGATAGTAGATCGCACTACCATTGGTGTTAATGGGTATCTGTACCACTCCGAACGAGAGTGGATATTCGTCGTTTACGGAAATGTAAAATAATTTTCTTGATATACGCATTAATTAGCTTAAACATCATTTTGTTTCCATTAAATAATACGAGTAATAAAGTAGATTAGGATTATAATCGCTATCACCGAAAAAAAAATTCTTAAGTATTTTAAAGTACCTACTATATAAATAAAGCTGACCTTAATTTCCTTCGAAAATGAAGCGTTACCTAGATAGACCTGACTTAACTAATCGAACTATCATATCCTAACCAATCTAACCTTGAAGTAAAACAAAGACTAAAATCTCTGGGACGTGCAACGCCGATGTTTTTCTTTACGGTAAACTTACTCTCTATTGCATCTCGGACCAAAAAAAATAATAATAATAATAATATTCACCTCAGGTTCAAAACAGTCAACCCCATTTATGTGAATGGTAGATAGGTTGAGTAGACTATTCAGGCTGCTCGAAAGGGTAGAAAGGGCCGTGACTCTCCTAAACCTAGATCCTTTGATCCAGCAATACCCACTGCTGGCTAGACACGAAACTTGAAAACGACATTCACAAAGTCTTAAGACGAGTTATACACAAAAAGACGAATAAGAAGCACAAATGAGTACAATAGAGGATAACGACAACTAAATCTTCTTTTTTTTTCAGACAACCATAATTTTTTTTTTTAATTTTCAGAAAATTCGAAATTATCATTTGGAACAACCGTGAACCTTGAGGTGAGTCAGATGGGGACGCTGCCATCATCAAGGAGCAAGTGTTCGTTCGTTTGCTTATTTTATAGGGGTGATTGTTAGTTCGTTTGTCTTTTGGTGGAGGGATTATTCGTTAGCTCGTTTTATACAAATGGTTGTTTGTTCTTTTACTTGTTTATAGGGAAGTTTGTTCCTTCATTTGCTTGTTTGTAGTAATAATTGTTTTTTGTTTGTTGGCGGGTTTGTATAATTGCCAAAATAGTATGGAGGATTGAGGAGGGTTTTGTCGTTGGATTAATTATTTCTTGATACTCTAAGATATCTCCATATCTGTTTGTTTGTTTGTCTGATAACAATATTTTTGTTAGGACATTATTAAGTTGCAATGAGAAGACGCGGTGTCCAAACAACTAATCAATGTGGTTGGTTGTATGCCAAAAAGATGCAAGACTTTGACTTTTTGTACATTTTATCTGTTTGTTTGTTACTCAGATAACAGAAAATATCGTGCATAAACTTTGATGCAATGTTTTTTAGAAGATGTACATGTTTATTAAACTGATGTTTGGTGCTAGAATTTATAAACCTTTATTATTTTTATGCATTTCTCATTTTCTTCTTCCTCTTTCTTCCAGTCGAAAATACAGCGCCGTGTGAGGGTTCAAGCTCTAAACGGTACTAATTAATCCAATTAATTAGCACCGGGTACAAATTACACCTATCTAAGCTGCTCAACGGAACTGCAGAGGTAAATGAGATTTTCACGTGTCCACACCTCTTTAGAGGGACCAATGTGTATGAAACGCTTTATGAAAAAACAGCAAAAATATTACACACATCTTGTGAAGAGGAAAAGTTGCCATATCAAACCACACCTTGGGGATAATCAGGATGCCCTAGGGTGCTATTGCGGTGCCTCTTCCGATTCAAGCGGAAATGCTTCTCTTGCTCAATAAGACGACCTGGTGACTCCTGCCACGTTTCTTACTTGGGGAAAACAATGGAAAGATGGATGCAGACACGGAACCAGGGAGGATGCTTCAGTTCACCCTTTCCTAACTGATCTATACCATTACCCCAAATTGATCCTGCGAAATGACCTTCTATGGGGAACTGGGCTAGGTTCTAGAGGATTTCTCCCCCCCCCCCCACTAAATTTCCAAATACTTCTAATTTCTGGTTCACGACTTACCTTCCACGCAATCTCACTACCATTAACTTTGCTTCCTTCCGAACGTTTTGCCTCATACAAATCACATTACAACCATGCGTATCTTAAGCTAGTTGATAAAATATATATGTAAATACATTAAAAACATCATAGATATATAACTACATGCAGTAATTACGCGGCAGTTTATAATTACATACAGTAATCACGAGGCAACTTATAATTATAGCATAAAAAGAATATTGAACAAAATATAGTAAAACGCATGCGCTAAACGAGGACGCTTTCTTCCTGTTAGTGCCATACACTTACAAGCAGTTAATCCAGGAGTTCTTATCGCTTAATTTATCCCAGGGGTTAAGGGGGTTAGTTTTAACCAGGTTGAGAACCTACGATATAGTGGTACTAAAATGGATCGTAAATGTGAGCTGAAAATTGGGTTAGGGTGAATAACGAAAGGTTTTATCATCTCGTAGGTGTTTCCAGAGGGGGAAGAGGTTCATTAAATTCATCGCTATAAAAAAAAAACAAATAGGGAGGGAGGGAGCATCTCAGGTACAAAGGTTTTAGAAATGTGTTTTAAAAGGGTTGAAACTATGGGAAGTGTTATTTCGTGAAAGATACATAGATCGATGATTATTTGGGCTCCGAGGGGGCGAGGGGTCATGTAATTCTCTAAAAATTGGCACGTTCATCGACGAAAACAAGCACCCTCCCTTGGGGCATCCTCCCTCTATGTTAAGAGGATCGCATGCAGATAAGCCAACCAATCTTTCCTGTAGGTTTCGAGCAGTGAGCGGAGCTTAAAACTTTGGGTAAGTGTGTACGGATTTTAGGCTGAGGTAATGCAAGGAAAACAACCACAACCATCCAAGAACCTCAAAATATGAGCAAAATACAGTCATTAATACCACATACAACCTCTTCATCGTCTACTAAAATGCATAAACCCAAACAACCTAACCAAGTCTATAAACAACAACACTAAACACCTCAGGTGAGAGAATTCAGGGTCGTTTCTCTTGAGGTGTAGATTTCGAGGTGGCTTAACTCAGGTGACTTGGTTAAGATTCAAAGAGCGCAAGGCATCGAGTCATAGCTTTTCCTGATCCAGATTCGTATCATACATGCAAAAATGACCTACGGGAAATAGAAAAGACAATTTCGAACTACTTTTAAAATGGACTCAATTCACCTCAAGGAAATTTCTAAAACTACATGGTTTTCAATGATAGCGAACTGAAAATAGTTCGAAGGTATTTGAAATTCGCTTTTTCTTTTTCCTGTAGGCAATTTGTGATATTCTCAATGCCATGTGCGTAACATATACATATGTACATGTGTTATGTATGCAATAACTATTTACGTCTGTTAACTGCAAGGAAGTTCAAATTTGTTCTCTTAAGTACTTGTGTTCTCGGTATTCTTTTCCTGGAGTCTTCGAATGTGCCTTTCTGACCCCAACATTTGGGTTGATGATGTTTGGTACTGAAGTTACTTTTATCTTGTTTTTTTTTTTAATTTCTCTTTTCCCTAGATTCGTTTTTTCTTCTTATGTCTGTCTGTCTCCTTATTCGCCACTTTCTCTTACTAATAAGGAAATGGTGCATATAAACACGTGTGGATGTAACTATATATGTAAGTATATTTTTATGCATGTCGAAAGCACATTGATTCGATTTGTGTTGACTATTCAAAACGAATTATAAAACGGAGTCGTCTGGCGTTGAAATAGGTTGCTGCTTTTCTATTTCCGCCAAGTTTCAAGGCGCCCTTTCGATATCGTCTACTCTTTGGACGAACTAACTTCTCCATCCACCTGGATTTTTTTCTATTAAAACACCAGAAAATGTAAGCCTTGTCATCTTTAATCTATTTCCGTCAGTCTCGTCTTTGTTTCTTCTGCCCGCTCCGTATTTTTCCACTAAGCCACCACTCCCTGGTTGGATTATATAGTTTCTCACTTTTAAAATTCATCCGGTATGTTTGAATGGGTGTAGTGTCTCCATCTTAGCGTTTTTAGCTTTGTTTTCGAATAGACTTTTTAATAGTGAGAAAATAAATGTAAATAATGAAACTAATGCAACACACGGTCGGATTTTCCCAGCGCAGAAAAAAATGAAATAGATATTAAAAAGATGAACGGCCTCAGGTAAAATAAAATAGAGAGAAGAGGAAAATGGAAAGAGGGAAGGTGGATGCATTGCGAGTGTTGATGAAGAAGAGATTA
The DNA here is from genome assembly GCA_963969495.1 of Ceratothoa steindachneri. Lineage (NCBI taxonomy): Eukaryota > Metazoa > Arthropoda > Malacostraca > Isopoda > Cymothoidae > Ceratothoa > Ceratothoa steindachneri. Next base: position 8,848,950 of record OZ018335.1, on the reverse strand, counting down.
AAACGTCACCATAAGAAGAGTTAGTTATATCGAAGCTCTTTGGTACTAAGGAGTGGGCGAAGATTCTTGCTTATTTGGCCAATCCTTAAGAAGTGGTCAAGAAGTAATAACTGATATAATAGCCCCCTTCCCCTTTTAGTCCTTAAGGAAACCCGCCCACCCTTATGATCAATGCACACCCATATTAAACAGCCAGCCGTTAAATCTCTTGGTCAAAATTTTCTAATCGACGCAACACCTCCGACCACCCTGATAAGGCGACGATACAGTCATCATTCCAAAGTAAACATTTACAGTCTGACCTTTCAGAAAAGTGCATCTGAATCCACTGCAAACAGAAAACTGAGCTCAAGAAAAATACAACATGCCCAACATCTCCACAACTTTGACAAAATCTTCAGATTCAGGGAATTGCTACTTTTGAGAAACCCTGTCCGCTCACTCGGAGCAGATCATCGATGCAACCACCCGATGGGATGGACTCTAGCCATGGGCAACAGAAGGAAGAGTAACCAATGGGATGGACTCTAGCCATGAGAAACAGAAGGAAGAGTAGCCAATGGGATGGACTCTAGCCATGAGAAACAGAAGGAAGAGTAACCAATGGGATGGACTCTATCCATGGGCAACAGAAGGAAAAAAAGCCAATGGGATGGACTCTATCCATGGGCAACAGAAGGAAGAGTAGCCAATTGGATGGACTCTAGCCATGAGAAACAGAAGGAAAAGTAACCAATAGAATGGACTCTAGCAGCCATGGGCAACAGAAGGAAGTATAGCTAATGGGATGAACTCGAGCCATGGGCATCCGAAAAAAGAATAGCCAATGGTATGCACTCTATCCATGGGCATAAGAAGGAAGAATAGCCAATGGGATTGAGGCAAGCCATGGGCAGCAAAAGGAAGAATAGCCAATGAGATGGGCTCTAGCCATGGGCAACAGAAGGAAGAATAGCCAATGAGATAGACTCTAGCCATGGACAACAGAAGGAAGAATAACCAATGGGATGGACTCAAGTCATGGGCAACAGAAGTAAAAATAGCCAATGGGATGGACTCTAGACATGAGCAACAGAAGGAAGAATAGCCAACGGGATGGACTCTAGCCATGGGCAACGAAGGAAGAATAGCTAATGGGTTGGACTCTAGCTATGGGCAACATAAGGAGGGAAAAGTTTATGGTATGGAATCTTGTATGCAATCTAAAGAAGTTTGGTTGAAACCGGCAGGGGTAGAGTGATCTCCTCGCAAAGGGGTGGATGGTCTAGCAAGGACAATCTCCTACTAGAACTGAAACTTGGGGGCACTTATAGCTAATGTAAGCATAACGCTTCTGTTTGAGGGCCATATCACCGTCGGCTGACCACCACGGAAGAACTCAGCGTACAAAGCTTCGAGACGTTCTAAGAATAGTAGTTAGCCCCACGGTGATGAGGCTGCCGCAGAAGGACTGAACGGCCTTATCAACGGACCTAAAGTCGGCTTACGGCGGAATGCACGCAGAAATAGCAACTACACTGCTACTGCCTGAAAGGAGGTATTTATAGTGAGTAAAAGAACGGAAACATCATGTCAAGTCTAGATAGAGGGGAGTCGGAAAAGAGGCAAAGAAAAAATAATAGCGTAGGCGAGTTGCGAACAGCTTCCCGCGTCGCTGGACCACTGTTACTCAGCGGCGAATCCACTCGGCCATCCTGAGTCTCAAAAAGACTCATTCAAACGAAGCTTTTAAGCCGCTCGCCTGCACTTCTCATACGATATACCAAGTATAAATCAAGCATCTTCCCACCCGTGGTGGTAGGGATAGCTGAAGCTTTATTGCCCCGTGGGATGGGCAGGGGACAAGCGCTATGCATAAAGCATCGCCATTTGATGGATCGCTCGCCTGCACTTTATTGTAACGGCTGCCTTGTCCCCCAGACTGTTCGGCTCATTCTTGTTGAATGACCTAGTCTGGGTGATCTTCGCGCATGTTACCTGGCTCGGCACCGGGACGAGTGGGGCTGCTAGCACTTCTCCCTTGTACACAACCCTGTGGACTATCTGACATTTGGGAAAAGGCTGGCCTCTTCCATTTTATTTGACACTTTCTTTGTTGTAGACTGCATGTTCTGCGCATGGGGAGGCAAGCCTACTCTCCCCCCGCTGCCGGAACGTGTTTCCTTTCTGTTGTTTTTCTTCTTTGTTTCTTGTTTTTTGTTCTTGTATTTTTAAAATTTTAGAATAGCCTAGTACTAGGCTATAATCTTAATTACGGTACTTATGCCCTTGAAGACAGTCGCCAGATAAACGAATTAAAAAAAATCGTGCAAAAAGATAGTTAACGGGAAACGGGAGACGACAAGGCTCCAGAGCTATACCCAGTGGCTCGGCCGGAGTCTGCGGCAATTTCTTTGAAGGAATGTTACTTCCAGTCTTAGCTCAGAGGGCATTTGGGGGCGCTCTTTGAAGAAAAGCCCTTCACAGGATAGACTGTGCGATCTTTGGATGCAGAATTCCAGTGGTTTTGAGCCGTACAAGAGGCTGAAGGTTCTGTCGCATTCAATGACTTATTGGTGGACGTTGGACTCACTGTCTTTTCCTGCTTCCGTCTCGAAACCTTAGAAGTGTCGGAGGCATCGGAGCGGGATCACTCATTTTGATGGTCTTGCGTCCCATTCGCTCGGTACAGCCTTGAGTGGTGGCATGGGAGACGAAGATCCCTTGGCCCTGTTCTCCTTTCTAGCAACAGTTTTAGTTCTCCCCTAAGACGGTCTCGCGACCTCCTTTGGTGTGAGGGTTTCTCCTGTAAGTCTAACGTCGGTGAAGGCGCGCAGCCGTTTTGCTTCATGGTAAACGGTAACGAGGGGGAGAAGGGGGAGGGGACTAGTTTTGGCCGAGGCGGGTTGTTGAACCTTTGGGTGGCCAGCTCTACCAGGGAAGCGCCCGGGTAAACTGGAACTCTCAGAAGGGCTCCGAAAAGGCTCCGAAAGCACCGTGATTTTAGGCATGGATGGACCAGGAGCAGAAGGTACCTGTTTGCACAGGGCGCGACAGGGCCAAGTCCGGAAGGACCACCCTCAACCATGCCTTTCTTCTCACTAGAGAGGGTATTGGTGGGATAGGGTTCGCCAGTTGGAAAGGATGTCCCTTTTCTCCTTGTGAGTCATCAGGGTCCCGTGTTGCCTCAGAAGGACCTTGCCCAAGGGCTGACTCAGGCTCGGTGTTTTCGGGTACCGAACCCAAGTTTTCCCCCACAGAAGACCCTCTCATCTGGATCAGTGGCACCTTCGGAGCTATCTCCATCTCATGAGGGTCCTCCAAGTGGCAAAACCACCTCATAGAGCTTTTTTTCAATCACTAACACCAATGATGCCAGCATACCGACCTACAATACGAAAGGAGAAGGAGGATGCCGTTTCTCATAAGGTAGGAGGTGGTGGGCACCCAGGCGACGTGTCCTTTGTCTTTTCGTGATATTTGGGGGGCCCCTAAGAAAGAAAAAGTGAACCCCTTGCAAATAGAAAGTCGCTTAGAGGCAACTGCAGAGGAGGCTAAGAGGAAAGCCCTCGAACTTATAGGTAAAGGAAAGAAATAAACACCCCCTTCACTGGAAGATTCTTGGAGTGGCCCCTGAGAAGGCACAGGGTAAGGACCTCTCTCACAGAAGTGGGGCTGCCTATGGGCGGCTCCTAAGATGGCAAAGTGGAAACTCCTCTGCCGCATAAAGTTTGCTGGAGGGAGAGCGCATCCAATGGTCAGTGGTGCTGTCACTATATATCTTGTCTTACCCAACACTAAGCTCAGGCGAGGATTTGCTTTTAGCGATAGAATCCGAAATTTTGTTTGAAATCTAGCCAACAATCAATATTTTGGAAATTTGTAACCGCTGAAAGAATAAAGGGATGTTTTGGGGCTATATCCTGCGTCTAGCAGCTCCTGCCTACCCTATCTCGTGTTTTCGGCTTTTTCAGGTCACTTCCCAAATGCCGCGGCTCATAAATTAGCAGCTAGAGAAGCAGGGGCACACGATGTATTTCCTTACTAGGTCGTACTAATCGTCGACAAGGCGGCCAATATCTGAAGATCTGTTTTGGCAGACCAAAAGACGAGACCCGAAACTTTTCGTTGGCCTGGCAGCCAACAAGGCAGAAAACTCCGCTTATGCACCCAAGAACGGCCGTAGGGTGGCGTTCAGGCCATTACACACAGAGAAGGGGTTATTTGAGCAAAACCGATCTTACTACTAATCGTGCCTTAATGCCCAGGACCCCTCAAATCCTGGTCTCTTGTGACCTGCAGGCGTTGTTTATAGAAGTTCCAAAGCCTTTCTTCTGGCACGGCATGGCGTAGCTGCAGAAAAAGAAATACTGTGGATGAGCTTGTTCGAAGCGCACCAACTTCCCCAGGCCCCGTCAGTGTTCCTTAATATGCACTCATGCCGAAAGGACGTGCAACTCCTCCAGGTACCATCGCCCTGTGGGTATCCATGGGCAACATAAGGGAGAATAACCTATGGGATGGATTTTAGTCATGGGCCAGATAAGGAAGAATAGCCTATGGGATGGATTCTAGCCATGAGCAACATAAATAAGAATAGCCTATGGACTTTAGCCATGGGCAACATAAGTAAGAATAGCCTATGGCAGGGGTCTCCAACCCGCGGTCCGAGGGCCACATGCGGCCCACGAGGCCATTCCGTGTGGCCCACGCCCACTTGTCCAAATTAACATCGCGTGCAGCCCGCAAGATCATTTCTTGGGCCTTCCATCATTCCAAGCATGTGTTAACACATCTTTTTTTCTCAAGAGCGTGTTTTAGGATAGGCTAATTTCTGGTTAGGTTAGGTTAAGTTAGGTTAATTGGTTAGTTCAGGTTAGGAGGTTAGGTTAAGACTGGTGCACAGCTCACAGAAGATCACTTGTACGACGTTCTCTTGCTGAGTGTTAGTTCGATTCCTCCCTGATTTTGATAGGCTTTTTGCTGAGAAATGTCACCAGGTGTCTCATTAATAAATTCCTTGGTTTTGTTCTCAATTAAATGTGGTTTTCAGAGGGGGTTTTCTATTGGTGCGGCTCTCGGGCCATCTCGGATTTGTGGATGCGGCCCGCGGTGCTATGAGGGTTGGGGACCCCTGGCCTATGGGATGGACTCTAGCCATGAGATCCATAAAAAAGAGTAGCCACACCGAAGACATTGACCTCGTCTCTAGATGAATAAGGCATATAATTAACATAGACATGAAGTCTAAGATCTGATTAGGTCGGTGATATGTCAACTTTTTTCAAACCTTATTGAATTCTGTTATACATTTCTACTATAACCACGTTTCCACTCAGCTACTCCTCAAGCGTTTAACTATATAAATAATAGAAATATATGAATTACTCTAATAGTGGCGAAGAATAACTTAAGGGATTAAGTACATAAGAAGGGGTCTAGAATATGACCTTGAGAAACCTTCAATGTGTGTGTATGTGTATGTGTGTGTGTGTGAATGACAGATTAAGTCAACTCTTCATACAAAGAAGTTAAAAAAAAACAACGAGAAAATTTGAACCGAGTTTTGAAAGCGAGATTCACAAAATGTTGAAACTATGGGAAGTCAAAATATATGAAAGGTACATAAATCGACACCTTGGAGCTCTAGTGACCATGAAGGTACGCGACTACCTTAGACTTCCTTCCGCTAAGCAGGTTTCTTTACGGAGTATACGAACGAGGCGTGAACTTATGTATCCTGGAAAATCATGGAAGCATCAACATTTGGACACAATTGTGAATACATCATTATAGGAAGCATCATCGACGATAATTGAATTTACAGTACCGTAAAAAAAAATTAGAGAAACAGAGAACATTATTTTAAGAGTTATGAGGAAAGTAATATGTAAGTGAAGAAATGATGAGTCAAAAACAAGAGAACGATATCTTATAACTTTTAATTTACACTTAAACAGTAGTAACCTATATATAGCAACAGCCCCGCGAGTATTATAGATTGCTGTGATGGTATGTCTCATTTATCAGGGTGGCAAAAAGAATCAAGTTGACAGGAAATATTTTGTCAAATGAAAGAGTGAAGGAATGAGAGTGTATGATATTTGTAGGCATACAATTGGTTAAAAATTGTCATTTTACCAATAATACAGCTTCATGAAGATACCGGGTCCTGTAAACCGACGAAGAAAACGTTTCGCCCTTGAAAAACTACTTCGAGAGAAGATTGCAGGATGCAAAGGATGCCTATGCGGGATCGATTCGAGGCAGCAAGTGGTATTTGATGTTAAGTTGCCGAGATCCTGGATGCGTCTCGCAAGACTGTCTTACCTCGCTTGAGAGAGGTAGGACTCAAAGCACGTTCCCGATGCTTAGAAACAACTTATTAATAAACAGAATAAAACGGCTAGGTTGACTTCGCTATTAAGCATGTCCTGTGAGGGTGCTGAAAAGTGGGAGTGTTTTTCAGAGATGAAAGCTAATTTAAGTTATTTGGCTCGGACGGAAGGAAGCATGTAAGGAGTCGTATATGTGACAATTTGAATCCCACATGCATGGAAAATGTTAAATTTAGAGGAGGCAGTGTTGAGTAAACATTCCTTTTAACTCTAAATTCCCAAGTAGAAGTATTCAGCAGGAAATAGTAAAATAGTAGAAGCATTATTATACACATAATGAAGATTAACTAAGATTTAAGAAGTGTAACCTGGCCCTTAGTTGCTCTTCTGAAGTGATACCCCAGAACCAAAGATGACCCAAAATCATTTCATAAGTCCCCAAAGAAAGTGACCCCAAAAAGTGACTAAGCGAATAAGACCTTAAGTGACCAAAGCTACAAAGTGAATATGACTGAAATGAAACAGAGTAAAAACTAGATAATGAAATAAGTGTACTATAGTAAAAAAAGGAAAATTCGGTGCAACACAAAGCTATTATAGTGAAGCGAAGCAAAAAAGTACTCAAAGAGAAAGGCTTAAAAACACCTTAATAATACATAAGATACACTACATGTGAACAACATCCAATACATACACAAGTAAGTAGGAACGAAATAATACACACACATAACTGCATAAATGGTACAAAAGATACAAGACTGAAAGAAAGAATAAATGATTAACGAGATTGGTCGGCCCACCCCGACAACTTTACAGAAGTTGCAATTACATGCCACTAGAGCAACAAGTAAAGAAAGGAATGGAAAATGATAAGTACATATCGTGGTTCGAATTCCACGTTAATCAATAGGTCCAAGCAAAATGGAACTATTCCATTCTATCCTTCTATCCCCAGCCTAAAGAAGAACACCTGAGGTCAACTTCATTTCTGCTACAATACTTTCCCTTTCGCTCTTTTCCATCTCCTTTCCTCTCTCATTCATACCCACCATTCCTTCTTTCTCCGGCCTACCAAACATGCTGGGACCAGGGGTAGGAGGGCAGGGGAGGACCGGGAGGAGTCGATCGATGGACTTCTCCCATTCTGTCTCATCGGGGGCAAGAGGGGCGGAGGACCGGCCGTCGATTCATCTTCAACACCATGGTGTGGTGCGTGTATTTAAACACTGGAATCTATTTGCTTGTCCATTTACGAGACACAATGAATCCTGTGGTATACAAGAATCGGCTCCAAGAAGAGGTGATCCCGTCTCTCCGAACATCGGGAGTATGTGAGCCTGTTTTAATGTAAGTCAATGCTCCTGTCACACAGCAAAGGTCGTGAAGCAGTTCTTAAATGCTAAAAATATTTATCTGATGAATTGGCCTGTGTAGAGCCTCGATTAAAACTCTATATAAAACCTAAGCAAGATGCTCGGTGAGCAGATTTTGGCTCTAAAACTGACGAATGTTGAAGAACTTTGGTAAAGATTAGATAAATAATAGACTAAAATCACTCTCAAATGGTGCGACAAATTAGCAAAGTCCTAAGGTCAAAGATGTGCACAAATCATTCAGAACAAGGGCCTACATACCTCTTATTAATATTTTGTTTAAATGTCTATGAAATAATTATGTAGGTCTCTGCTTATGGCTCAATTTATGCATATCGTTATGTAGTTTTGAACACATCCTTTCTTCAAATACACATTATTTTCCCCATAGCTTTTTTTTAGGGGGGAGGGGTTATATGAAATCAAATTTGGACACTATCAGAGGCAAATTTCAAAGAATATTATGGGTCATTTTCATGTAAATCTAACGAACAAATTTAAGAAAATTTAGAATTTAGTATTTTATTCTGTAGTTTTGTATGGTATTGTAGTTCCTTAAGAAACTTTCTCGAACACTAATTGAGAATAGATTCACAGTCCCCCCCACCTCCTTTCGATTATAATCCGAATAATGCTAAGTCATTCATCAGTTAATGGACAGTAGTACATTTTAGCACTAAGTTTTCGACTGTGGTCATCCTTGAAACTATGTCGAGTGTTAGCGTTACAATACTCGATGTAGAACCGACTAAGAAAGATATCTTCAAGGAATCATTTCCTGAAGACATCTTTGTGAATAAAGACGAAAGCGCTTGGAATATACCTTTCTTTAGAGGACTAGATATAATCAACTAATTCAGGGGGCGCTCCTGTTTGTTTAAAAACAGGAATTTGGAAATTATATGTTCTCCATTGTTTGATAATCAAAATGAACATTTTATTTATGAATTCTCTACTTCTTCACTTTCTCATTTACTTTTAATGCTTCTTTCACATTCTCATCCTTTTACACCTTCCTGTTGATGAGGAAATTAGGCTGCAGCTGACATCTGGAGGATTGCGTTTCCCCCCGGACTCAATGCATGTAGGAGGATCTACATCTATATATTCTCCACACATTTTCATTTCCTCTATCTTCATCACTTTCTTTAAAGATCTTTCTTAACATTCTTGGGGAGATGCCCTCGTTGGTATTGCACATTAAATTCAGGGGAAAATCCACACATTTCGCTCCTCCTAACTTTACTATTTAGAAATTCTTTCTTAAAAACTTCCTATAAGATATTCCTTCGTTGTTTTCTTTTTTTTACTTTTTAAACAAACAAAATATACTTTATACGAACATAAAGTGTGACAGCTGCTTAATGGTAATGGTTGAGTGCATACAGAGATACGTGAAAGGTGTATGTCGTATGGCACGAAACCCCCAAAAGAATGGGGGTGAAGATGAGCCTAAAGCTCTTAGGCAGTTGAGGACTAAATCAACAGGGGTACTTCATTAGACCAGGGCCCCGTAGAACCCTGGCAGCACACACACACAGAACTTCTAAATATATGCAAACTGGCATAACTTCGGAGTGAACACACGTCCTCTTGGGTAACATCCTCCTCCCCTTTAGAATATATCCTTTATCATATTTAAGATAGGAATGTGTAGGATTTCTGCTGTAAATTTAAGCCTCGAAATCGCTTATCATTTCCTTCTTCCTTCACTGAATTCTTTTTCAAGATAAGTTACCAGTTTATGAAATTGATTACAGCTGTGTGGGATATGAATGATTCACGCTGATAAAATAATGGGTGAATGTCACACAATTTTTAGCATTAATTAAGAACCTTTATAAAATGCGATAAGCCATATTTTCGCAGAGATAGCTTATGCCGGGTATTTTTAGACTGGTTTGAAACTTATTAAAACACGACCAAGAAGCATGCAACAAATTTCAGTTATTGGTCTAAGATTCTACTTTTTTTTCAGTTTATTGACCTTCCTACGTGCGGAAGATAACACAAACGTCATTAGTATATGGACAGTCAACGAGTTCTTTACCTATATGTTGTTAGAAGAAAATAACATACCTGGATAAGTATTTTCAATTGTCTTATCAGTTTTACAGCTGCTGCATGGAAGTATCGAGCCTTTTAGCAATACCGTATAAAATTTAGAAGATAACGGAATATTATCAAGCTCTGCTCTCTCCAAGTAATTATTTAAACTTAAAAATAAAAAAAATGCCCTTACACAAACAGGTAGACTGTTTGCAAGATCTTTCACTTGTGAAATTTTCAGCTCTAGTTTCTAGATCTATTGCATCTCTCGTTAATGGAATATATGCCCGCAAAAAACAAATGGCTGATGCTAAAATCGAAAATAAATCTCATAAAAGAACTGCTAAGAAGACTCAAATTACCATAGTTATCCCTATAAAAGAGATTCAAAGAATAAAAACATTTGTAAGTAAAAATATACCCAAACGTTTGCTGAATGAAATTTTCACCAAAGTTTTGGACCAAGTTACGAAAATCTTACTGAAAGACGATACAACGTTAGGCGGAGTATCTGAAGCATATGCATATTCTTTAACACCGTCCGAAAGGCTATCCCAGTTAGATGAAGGAATAATGTATGTTCACAACGTGCTAATGTGCAAGGAAATTACTGCACTTGACTTTACACTCGTCTTACATCTAGCAATGAAATGGATAGATGGATGCCGTCTTAATAATATGAATCCTAAGCAAACTAACATGGACTATTCCCGGATTGAAACAATATTTCTGAAGCATTTTGCCGAAAATGCTAAAACGATGAGTAATTTGGTTTCTTTGACGTGGCCACACTTAATATCGGGAGATTTGATTCGAATTATCAGTGGGAATTTTCAGAAGCTTCGAGAACTCATCTTAGCGTGTTCTTGCGAAACCGGACCCTACATAGAGGTGGAGAGAAAGGGCTCTGGTAAAGTAGGTAGTCAAGAGGACTTAATTGTCTCTTTAAAGACACTATTCAAGCGATGTCCCGGGGACTTTACAGGAAGGTCTATCTGCGGATGCCCACACCTAAGACGTTTAATACTTCCAAATCTGGATGAAGAAGAGTATAAGGCTGCTGAAATTCTCGCGGATGCAATAATCGCCCTTAAGGATCTAGAAGCAGTTTCTGGGATATCGACTTTGCTTAGTTTGGCGGTAATAAAAAACAAGAACATTAAAGGACTTTCGCTGCCATTGAAAACTCTTAATGATTACGACCCATTTAAGCAGAGGACGATCGTACAAGTGGACTTTCTTCGAGGATCATTACCCAAACTCGAAAGCATTGAGCTAAGAGTTTCTGAAGATTTGACAAAGAGAATTATAGAACTGTTCACCAAAGTAAAGGAGTTGTCCATTGAATATCCTAGCTTTCATACCTTAACAAAAAATTATACAGATCTAATTTACCTCAATATTTCTTTAGACTTTCAGTGTCCATGGCCTCTACTCTTGAACTTAAGTAAACATTGTAAGGGACTGAAGTACTTAACAATCGAGCATTCCACATTCAAGGTTGACTCGCAAAGCCTCCAGTACAGGAAATTTCCCCAGATGCCACACTTGAGGATTTTCAAACTGATTCGCTCAAGTTTTATCGAATTTGTTGCTCTTCATGAATTTTTGAAGGGATGTTCCCAACTAGATGAGCTCTATATTACACTCTCGAATGACCGTAATTATTCAGTAGATGAATTTGGAGATGGCCTAGTTAAGGCGATTGCCCCACATTTAAAGAATTTGGAAAAATTCACAGCTGAATGCTTATACAAGTTTAATCTTTACCTGCACCTTAATTGTACTCTCACAATAGCAGCTGCCTATACTTTAATCAATTACTGTCCAAAATTAAGATTTATAGGCCATTTAGATTCTTGGGACGTAAAAGATAAGGACATTAGGGCTATTTCAATAGAAATTAAATGCAAAAATTGGGATCTTGAAATTGCTTGAGACAAACAATTTTTTAGCATTTTTTAAGTCACTAATATTCTGGTTATATTTGAAAATAAAGCGAAGATAAAATCAAATTAGCATCGTAAATGATTGGGTAAACCTGAAGATGGGTGGCGCGCCCCCAAAAGTGTATTTTTTCAGGCAAAATGACACTAAGTTGCGTTTATGTTTCGTTCACCCGCGCATGAATATTCATGCGTTTTGTTTAAATAAAAACGTTAGAACATTATTCTATAAACAATTATAATTATATACTGGGTGACTGTGCCCCCAGACCTCTCCAATTGATTGAAACTCAGGATCATCGTAAGGGGTCTTCCCACAGTGAAATCTCCACTACGAGCAGTCCCCTTGAATTTACTTAAAAAAGGTGAAACATATTGGAACAGGGACGAAATATTTTGCGTCCCATCGGCCGCGCCGCCGATCTTCAGGTTTACCAATGATTGAATAGTTAAGAATATTATTCACTAGATCTAGTGATAAGAACTTATTATAAAATTAATATGGGAGGTGAATAAAATTTCTTAGCGAGGTTAGTTCTCTGCAATATGCCGAATTGGAGGGGAGGGGGGAGTTTGGAAGGGTTTAAAGTCACCTTTCGATCGAGTCATGTCCTCCCGGGAGATCGAAGAGAAAGGCAAAGAAATAAAAAGTGAATAAAAAGAAAGTTAGTGAAAGGAAGGAGCCGGGGGGTCATAATAGAATTTCCAGCTCTTATTTTAGTTCCTTGGTTTGGTTTTGATATTATGTCATTCTCTCTTCTCCCTCACTTGTAGCAGTACCTCGCCAAATGAGACGAAGGGTATTAAACTTATCAAGTACACCAACTACACTCTTTTTTACGTTCCATTCCCTGGAGTGATCTATTCCGTGACCTTGGCGATGATTCCCTTCCAAATCTAGATCATCTTTATCTACTCAGTCACTTCACGAGGAATAGAATGGCAAGCAACAACAAATTCACAATGAAACGGGAGCTAGTGACAATGCGGCTAGAAAGTGAAGCGACAATTACAGCTTGAGTGAGACGATGGCTAGAAAGTGAAGCGACAATTACAGCTAGAGGGAGGAGCTCTAGTAAATATGAGTGGTAAATAAATGGAGTTACTTTGTAAATATTGTCTTTCTAACCATGATTTAGTAGCAAATCAGCATTTATTTTAGTTAGTGTTTTATTTAAAGTGATAACCAACGATGCCATCTCCCGCAAGAAAGTTATAAGTGGAGATCTGTAAAGAGAGTAGGGATGATGGAGAAAGTAGAAATGTGATATATATATATATATATATATATATATATATATATATATATATATATATATATATATATATATATATATTCACAGTTACACCTGCAGCTGTTGCAGGCAAGGCGGACACTATCTTTCAGGTGCCAGATGTACCCGATACTCCCTTGTGGGGTGACCAAAGGAGAAATACTTAAAAACTACCTTTGATCTTTTTGGTTCTTATTTCATTTACCTTAATCACATTTCCTACATTTCATTACTTCTCCTTGTAGCATTTTTGGTGTTTTGTCCAAACCTGTTATTTTTTGTTGTTCGAAATGCGACAAAACAAAGTTTGATTCCGATTCCGTTAAAACGGAGTAAATCTCAATTTTGCCACCAAAAATGAAGAAAACATTTGGATAAATAACCTAAAATAGTTCCAGAAAATATAACCTGACGTAACCTATCCTAACCTACACTAACTTAGGAGTAGGTTTATTCCTTTCCTTTTTTACTTCAATTTTAAAATTACCAGTTTAAGAAACTATACAACCTTGGTTTGTACTCCAATACTCCCCTTTTTTAAAAAAAATTACTCAAGGTAAAAGTAACTCGAGGGCACAAAAAAGCCTTGCGTCTTGCAACCGCCAAAAATGAGTTGCAGATTGGGATAAATAACCTAAAATGTGCGTCCAAATTTAGAGGAATAACTCCGCAAAGCCGTTGCCACTTTTTTGTGCCACTTTTTTGTGCAACAAAAACAGCGATCTGACGGAAATGCTTTACACAGCCACCCCACACTCGCGATGGATGAATGAATTACGAATCACATCGTGTTCCCCCAAAATATCCAAGGCGCGATTAGGGTCACTGTGAATCACTTATACACGAGATTATAGAAATATATTTCACATCCACCACAAATCATAACAGAAAGCTGTCCAACCCCAAACAGAGACAAATGGCAAAAAAGGCGAAATTATGTAGACAATGTGACATCACCGTAGTATTTTTTGGCAAAAATACTTCTCCACTGTGACGTCATTACACTTAAGGAAGAGAAAAAATATTGAAATTCAAACTGTTATTGTAATATCGACCCTCAATAACTTCTATATGGATGGATTTGCAAAAATGCGATTGAAGTAATAAAAATTATTAAATTTATTTTTAAGTCCTTCCATTTTTACTCCACTTAAACTAATACTCTTCCTTAAAGCAACTAAAAAACTTCCAAATACCCTTCATTTAAATACTTTTTAACATAATATACTTACTCAAAACGCCTTTGTAACTAGTAATAACCTCTCTTTAAATTCCTTATAGAATAAATCCTTTTAATGCATTTAAATAAATATATTTCTTCGAATTTCTTTTCGTTTAATACCCCTCTCTAAATACCTCTACTTTAATTACTCCTTAGAGTGTTTAACGTTTAGCGCCCTCTTTCAACCTTTGCTGGGTCTAAACAGGCGTGGAAAAAATGGTAAGAGATTTAAAAGAGGGACAAAAGATGACCAGAGAGAGAGAGCGCACCTTGGCGGAATCCTTGGAATATAATCCTTCTTCAACATTCCCTTTAAAATTTCAACTAATATCCTTTTTAATACTATTTATAACAATAGCATTTCTAGAAATCCATTATATCCTTTATATCCCATTTAGCTCAATACAGTTCCTTTAAACATCCTTAAAATTAATAGCCTGCCTTTAAATATATTTTGAATTAAATTTCCCCTTTAATCAATACCTTCAATTTAAATATCATTTGAAGTAATATTCTTCTTTTAAATACTATTTAAACTGATATCCTTCTTTAAATCCCTCTAGTACTGACGCTCCTTTTAAATGCCTTTTACGCCGTTAATATCCCATTTTAAAATATCCTGTGGCGCACACATATAAACATACAACGAAAGAATTTTAAATGTTGGAGATTCTGGGTCCCTCTCTGTTCATACATCGCGAACTTGTATTCGCTAGTACGAACGGCTTAAAAAGGAAATGAAAAATATACAAAATGCTGAGCATTTTATTTGGGGCATTGAAATACTTGTATATAATAGTAAATATTTTCAGGAACTGTCCAGATTAAAGCTATTAAGTTAAAATTCCTGCAAACTCAGTTGAGGATCCAGGATATTTTTTTTTTGAGGAGGGGACGCGGCTAATATGAATCCTTCCTTCTGAGTAGTCTGAGAAAAGTGTATTGATGACTAATAATGGTTATCTTACACAAAATTGATAATAAATAGATTTTTTACACACATTTTAAAATTATAAAATCTATTATTTGTAAGACAAATAAGGTATAATACTGAATTTAATAATTATTTTTGAGATTTATCTGTATTTTGGACATATATCATATAAGATACATTCGATCGAAACGGTTTAATATATATATATATATATATATATATATATATATATATATATATATATATATATATATATATATATATATATATATATATATACGAGGGGCGGTCAATAAGTTTTGCAATTCGGATATAAGAAAACGAGATATGAGGAAAAATGTTTTAATATTTCTGAATATAACTACCCTCGACTTCAATGGACTTGCGCCACTTGTCCCTGAGGCTTCGAATTCCCGACAACCAGAAATCTCCCGACTGCTGTTCAATCCACTCGTGGACGGCGAGATGGACATCTTCATCGTCCCAAACCGGCGTCCACGCAGTGCAGCCTTGAGCTGGTGGAATAAAAAGTAGTCGCTAGGGGCCAGATTTGGACTGTAGGGGGGATGGTTGAACTCATCGAATCCGCACTCACGCAGGGCAGCTTGTGCAACTCTGGCCTTGTGGACTTTAGGGACGTTGAAGTCGATGATGGGGCGTGAGGTTTCTAGGGACCCAACGGGCAGAGACCTTGGTCATAGCCAGATTGTCGTGGATGATGTTGATAACACTTCCATTATGATATTCCAATTTCTCGCTCGATTTCTTCGACCTTCACCCGTCGATTTTCGAGGATCATCCTCTCCACACGGGGCACATTGTCCTCGTTGGTCACGTCTGACGGGCGTCCTGGACGGGGGTCATCTTCAAGGGACTCACGACGATGGCGGAACTCCCTATTCCAGCGAGCAATGGTTGCATAGGAAGGGGCGGTGTCGGTGTACACTGCAACCATGCGTTCATGGATCTCTTTTGCATTCTTGCCTTCCTTGGGCAAAAATTTGATCACTGCGCGGTGCTCAACCTTCTCCATTGTTGAAAAAATTGTGACTGACGATCTGCGATCAGCTACTGCTTCTTAAATAGAAGAGGCAGGAGCGTGCAGCTGCATGTCCTGACTTGTTATAACTTGTCCTAACACCCCCAGAAACAGCCATCCCCTTCCTCTGTTTTGCCCTACCGATTCGCAAAACTTATTGACCGCCCCTCGTGTGTATATATATATATATATATATATATATATATATATATATATATATATATATATATATATATATATATATATATATATATATATATATATATGTCGTAGTATGACATTACATTATATCAATACCATATTATATCTATGGGGGAGGGACCAATAACTTAAAGGCGAACCGACAAGGGGCGGAACGCCACGAGTTTCGACGCGTGGAACAGCGAGAAAGAGTGCAATGACGTCAGGTAAAATTTGGGCTATGGCAAAGCTCAAGGTTATAAAAATAAAATTTTATTTACATAAAATAAGTGAATTAATGGGCAAAATTACATTGGTAAACGAGGGGGAAATCGCTGAGTTATGCATCAGACTATGAAGTTGAAAAATAAATGTATTACAGAAGGAGACAATTCAAATGGGGAGGATTAACTCAAATAGGTTACTGAAGGGAAGGAGGGGTTGACTTACGGAGGATTCCGGGTGAGACGTCAGGGTAAGGCTTCACAGATGTCTTCTGCAGGCAATAAACGTGAGGCGAGGGCGCTCGGAACTTCTTAGCGGGAAGTTAACGTGATGACGGTTCTCCAAAAGGGGGGGGCGATAACGTCCGGTCCAGGGGAGAGTATTTCGGCCACCCGAAAACGAGGGGCGAACGAGGAGGGCTTCGACAGGAGTTGATGAGTGGAGTTGGAAAAATCGCTTGGTAGCGATCGTCAAATGGAATTACCTCACTGACTGGGGCTAATTCCAACACACAAATAGTTCAGCCGTCACTTTGCTTTGTTGTTAGCACCTGACTTGGAACTAGGGAAATCTTCTTGGGTCCGGGCGAGACTCCTCAACTTTGTGTCTCCCACATAGAAGACAAGCCCTATATATATCCGAGGCTTCCCCCGCGGGGGGTGGGGGGCAGCGCTACTCTCGAATGGCCTCGAATCTTCACGCCGAGTCTAACATGCGTAAAAGTGGTCCGTGGTGGACGCAGTTCGAGGCTACCGCTTGTGGATAGGAGGTGGGAGGGGTACCAATTTAAGCCTAAATAACTTCTAGAATCTTCCCCAGCGCAAGGACTTCACTCCCGTGCTGGAAAAGAAATTCCACGTGGATTTCCCCCCCAATATATATATATATATATATATATATATATATGCATGTACTATTGAAGTTCACAGCTGTGGCAGCATTATTAATTTTAACTTGTATTTTCTTAATATTTCTTACAAGTTTTTTAACGGGGGCTTCGAGAAGAGAAAAAATATATATAAGCGGCGAACGCATTGATGGACGCAAACTTCAGGCGAAGTATAAAGAGGATGGATGACCAGGACAGAGCCAAAGACGCTTCTTAACATTTATTGCAAACGTTTCAGGATTATCACCAATCCTATCACCAGGGCTAATTAAAGAGTACAAAATACAGATTAATTAAATATATACATAAAAAGGTTTTAATACACACATACAAAATTTCATGAAACATGAATATTAAATTGGAGACGAATTGAATACAATGAAAATACTGAGAAAATCCAACGAGAGAAATTATATAAAAGAAAAATAATTGATAGTGGATTTTATTTTTGTAAAACATTGTAAAATTTAACAAATTGACTTATTAATGAGTGACTATATTTAATGGAACTGATAACGAGATATTATTTAGACTGGGTTGTAGTTTTTTTAATATAAATTGATTTTAGTAGGTAAAGGTCTGAGATTTTTCTTACCGTATTAAGTATTGTAAAGTTCTCGAGTATAGCCTTAGAACCACATTGTGATAGATGGTTTCGAATTTGGGATGGATCAGGCTTTCCAAGGTAAAGACCAGGGGTGAAAAAAGTATTCGTACAGAAACATAAACCAAACGAAATTCATTTTTAAAAGCACATCAGAAACATACTATCAGAGATGACAGGGCAAAAAAGCTTCTTGAGGGGTTCAATAATATGTATAGCAGTCAACAAGAGCTCAGGAAAGATTGGAATAATATTCAACAGTCGAGTTTCTCGCGGTAAAAACGTTATCATGGCGAAGAATAAAGAACTCTACAATGAACAGAAAAAGGCGATTCTGAAGCTCCATACTGATGGGCTGGACTACCGGAAGATATAAGAGAGCAGCTGAAAATACCATTCAGCACCATTGTCTTTGTCATTCCGAAGTGCAAAAAGGTGGCAACCGTCGACAACCTTTAACGTTCAGGTGCTCCTCGGAAGATTTCCCCCACAAAGCTTCTCTTGTAATACTCAGAAAGATTAGAGCTGCCCCTATGGCGACCCATAAGGAAATTCAAGATGACTTACTGGCGGTAGGAAAGTCCGTCACACAGCGAGCCATCAATAATGAACTGAACCGCATGACTTTAAGTCTCTTAGGCTAAGGAAGACACCTCTCCTTCTGAAGAGACACAGAGCTGCAAGTTGAAGTTCACGCGTGAGCATTTGGAGAAGCCTGCTGAGTTCTGGGATAATGTCCTGTGGTCAGACGAGACAAAAATAGAATTGTTTAGAAGAACATCTGTTTGTTTCTGAAGGGAAGCTTAGACTTGGAGAGGGATTGATCTTTCAACAAGATAATTATCCGAAGCATACTGCGAAAGCTACTCGCGAATGGTTAGGTAAAAACAATGTAAACGTTCTTTCTAGAGTGGTCTAGTCAGTCGCCAGATTTAAACCCAATAGAGAACTTGTGGCGATCATTGAAGACCAAGATTCAGTTGAGGAGTCCCCAAAACATCAAAGAATTGGAGGTAATTTGCAAAGAAGAATGGGCCGAAATACTAAAGCAATGCTGCAGCGCACTAGTGAAAAACTACAGTAAATGATTGAGGGCAGTGAAATCCAACGAAGGTTACGCAACTAGGTATTATTGATCACCAAATATCGATTTGTACGAATACCTTTTTCATCCCTGTTTTCATTAATTTCAAGTCTACTGAATATCAATTATGTCATGCCATTTTGTGCACATAACTTTTAACTCTACATTAATATACATCTATTGTGTAAATTTCATGAAGCTTGTTAAGTTAGAAGTCGATTAAAATTAAATTTTGAAGGTGTACAAATACTTATTTCCCCTCCACTGTATGTTTAGATAGTCTTCGTTTGTTAGTCTCAGTTGATTAATGATTTCATCCGACATATTTTGACAAACTCTTTCCTATAAAGCGATTGCGGGCTTATGAAGGGTCACGTTAATAAGATCTATTTCACTTATCTCATGTAGTAATGTCGAGGGGAGTTGGTTCTAAATGGTCACGTTTGTGATAAACCTCACTGCCTAGTTTTCCACTCTGTGCTTCTCTTAGTGCTGAATTGCTTAAGGTGTGTATGGGAATGACTGGATAGAGAAGAAGTGGTCTTACAAGAACTAGGTATAACATTCTCTTATTGGATGGTGATAGTAGCCCAAATACGAACAAAGAAAGGAGCGTCTTTTTGTCTACAACGAGTTTTCCCTTATAGCTTATAGTGTGATGTATACCCTATGGTTGTCATCTTAAGGCCGAGTACTTTTCCTTCTTTAGAGTAGAGGTAATATTCACCTTCTATCACTACATCCACAGTCTCATTGCATCACATTGCTATCATCTTAAACTTGTTGATGTTTGTCTTGATTTTATTTCTCTTTTCGTAGATGTAAAGATTCACAATTTCTCCTGCTGTTCTGTTAGCTATGTTGATTGTGTTATGATATTCACTCGTTACGATTTGTGAGATATCATCCGATAGCTGTACGTATTGTGCAAAGTCTTAGTTAGGACGAGGGAGGTCGCTGGCATAAACTGCTTACAGTGTGGATCTTAAACATCCTCCCTGTGGTACAGATGCTTCCAGGTTGAAAAGTCCTCTTCGATACCGTCTATACTTATCATAGAATTTCATCTTCAAGGTAATCACAGAAAATCTTTGTCATGCCATCTTTCATTCTTTGGTTATTGATTTTTCTTTTCAAATCTAGTATCAAGACCTTATTGAAGGCCGATGCCACGTCTTGGCGATAGCAATCCTCTCAGTTATTAAGGCTAATGCTGTCTCAGTGCCGAGTTTTCTTTGAAAACCATTTTGTTGGTTGTTGTATAGCTCTTCAGTCTTCAAGTATCGCCTGAGTCTGGTCTTTAAAAGTTTTTCTTAGGGTTTGATTAGGAACTCTAGGAGGGAGATTTAGCCTGTAGCTACTAATTGCTTTTTTTTCGAACTTTAATAGAAATATCATTTGTCAGGTTTTATTAAATCTGGGAAGTTGCCAACATTTATGCATAGATAAAAGATGTTTAGTATTGCTAGATTGAAATTTGAAGGTGCATCTATAAGGTATATTTTTCTGATTCCCGACATTCCCAGTGCACTCTGTTTAAAACTTTTTAAGGCAGTTTCATATTCTTCGTGAGTGAATGGACTGCCTTATTTCCGAACACGGCGGGTTCTGTCCACCCGTGTGGTGTAAGCTTGTCATCCTGTTCTCTCAGCCTCATTACTACTTCTTTCTCATAATTTCCGCCAAATTCTTCGTTTTCCACGTCGCTTTTACTAAATCAACCATTCTAATACTCTCTGAATTCCTAAAATGATGTTCCACGTCTCTGTATCTAGTAATTTCTTCTTTGTTGACCAATATGCTTATTTTCACCCTCGGAGGAGTTCTCTTCAATCTTTTAACCCGGCTCCAAAATTTCCTCTGGTCACCTTCGGCGTCTATGTTGCCAATTATACTGTTCCACGTCTGCTTGTTTTTGCCATGATGAATTGTTTGATAGTGTACCTTAATTCTAGCAACTCCCCATAACGATGGCTGTCATTAATAAGGGCTTCCATGCGGTCCATCCTCTAGGATATCTCTGTCCGGAAGAATTTTGTATTCCATCCAGAGGATAGCTAGACGATCAATCTCCTTAATTTTAACCATTATATAGTCAAAATGTTCGTCAATCTCCTCGTAGCGAATTGATCTATTTGTATATTGCTTAGATGATCCTTGTATGTGCCCCGATTAACTCTGTTCAAGTACCTTCGTCTGGGGATATGAACTTGAATCGGTGATGTTAATATGGCCTTAACCAGGCTGACATGGTCCAAGGATATATAATGGTCAGGTGCTGTTACCCGGTTGCATCACACATACCTTGGCAGAAATTTTGAAGAATACTCCGCTCAATGAGAAGTTGACAGCCGGCAAAGGAGGAAAAGTCGAGGGTAAGACATTCAAGAAAGAGAACTCATTCTTTTTCCAAGACATACCTTGAAAGGTATTCTCTACAGCCACCCATCTACGGAATTCAGCACTACCTCCCCTCTTCCCCCACCCCATTGAATAAAAATACCTTTATTACCCTGGCACGTCCTAGTGGTATGACGTGCTAAACGCCTCCCATTTCTGCCCCACCGTGACTTGGCTCTGTGAATGTGACTCTACACATATAGCTCCGTTGCAACTATGCCGTTCTACTTAGAAAGGGCACAATTGCAAACTTTGGGGAAAGGAGGTCTGAGGCTTAGCCCGCTGCGGAACCAAAAGGAAAGAGTAACCTGGATTAGTACTCAGTTACCAACGCGAGGAGGATTAAAACCCTACCCTGTGGCACCGTTCAAGACCACAGAGGGAGAATCTACCGTCTCTGTGAGATGCCGGACGTAACTGAAAAATGCCCAAAACCCAATAGAGAAGGCGGCACCCCAACTGGAGTCAGTTGATTCTGGCTTCAGTCATCATTAAGTCCGCCATCTTTTTGCACCCTCTGAGGAGCCCAATCAGGTCCATACTCATTCATTATTCATCACCACATCCGAGTGATTTTCACAGGGTCGTTATCGGCGGGGCGGGGGGACCCTCATACAAAGAGAGAGATAAAAAGAAGAATAGCATGCAATACTTACTACCTCACACTCCTACACACAAAAAACAATATACCCATAACGAACAATGAACAAACACTTCTGAACTTAGCCGCTACACACGACACTCCCATCACGAACATAATTAAGACACATACAGGCCTCAAACTCGTCTTCCGCTCAAAGGAGGACGTAGCCAAATGCCACCAACACGCACCGGACACATTCGCCTCATTAGACCTACAGACAAAATTAGCCGACGGTGTAGTGAAAAGACACCAAATACGAATCACAAAGACCAACCCCCTATGGTAGGCCTTCTCCACTGATGACCTCCGCACACACCTCAGACAGAAGTATGGGGAGGAGGTTATCACAGACCTATACACCAACCGCACAAAGCAATGGGCAGTGGTCACATTCTCCGACGAACACAACAAATCACTGCTGCTAGACCAAGGCATCAAGGTCTGCGGCACCCTAACATACCCACACAACATCGAGTCACAACTAAACATAAGACCGACACAATGCCACTGGTGTTACAAAACCGGACACCCAACACGCAACTGCCAAGCAGGCCTGGTCTGCTCCAAGTGCAGTGTATTGAGCCACCACTACACCACCTGCACAGCTACCACACCCCTCTGCTCCAACTGTGGCGGTGACCATGTCACCGTCAACTCAAAATACCCTTACTTAAGTAAGGCCCGCTCCAACGCCGTAGTGGCTATACGGCGTCCTCAACCTATCTTCTCAACCACACTGCCTCCGCCCCCGCCCCCCTCCCCTCACAAGAATATTCGCCACCGCTGCCGGCGTAACAGTGTCCGCACCTCTCTCTGTCTCACCCCAGACACACCAAACCCCAGAAGCAACCCAAACTCACCCACATATTCCGACACCCACCCCCACCCTAGCACTTTACACCCAGAGACCCCCACTACTTCCGACACCCACCCCCACCCCACACCACACATCCCCTCTACCCCACACGACACATCCACCTCTACCCCACACTACACACACAACAAGACCACACACCCAAAGCTACACCTGGCCGCCTTGCTCTCAACGGTGGCAAAGGACATGTCGAGGAGCAACTCCGACTATACGCAAACATACTCAATACACTGTTCGCTTCGCACCGTCTAGAACAGATCACCTTCCCGAAAAGATGTTCGTTCTAATTGACGAGCATACACACAAGAGACCCACACTCCTCCCCACCCAGGTGGTCACGAACACCTTCTCCCCTGGACCTACCACCCCCCAGCCTCACCAAGCTCCTGCCCCCTCCCATCATTCTGACCCTGCATCTCTCGCCACTGCACCCTCCTTACCTACCCCTCTCCCCACTGCTCCCATCTCTCTTCCAACTACCTCCTCTGCTCCCCCCGCAGCTCCCACTCCTTCCTCCTACCACCAGCACTCCTCCTTCGGCAACCTTCACTTCCCCCCTATTGCCCCAACCTCCCTCCCACCGTCCCCCAACCTCTCACAGTCTCCCCCCTCTCATTGACACAACAACCTCTACCTCCCCCAAGCTCACCACACCCTACACAACACCCCGTATTAAACAAAAAAAAACTCTACCACGGAAACCCCACTCCTGCTGTTCCTTCTTCTCCCCCTTCCACCCCTCCTTCGTCCCAACCTCCTCTCTCTCCCAACAACCCCTCTCATAATCTGCATTTCCCCTACTATCTCTAGCCCCCCCATCTCCTAGCTCTACTCCCTTCACCTCTGCTCCTAACTCTCTCCTCCTAGACTCTACTCTCTCCAACCCTGCTTCCACGACCGCTATCTCTAAACCTCCTTCTACAGAACACACTCTCCCCTCCACCACGGCCTGCTCAAACAATAACACCACTGACAACCTCTCCAAACCACAGCCGACACGCGTAAAGGTACTGGCTCCTCACGCCTCCTGGGCAATAACCAAGAAGAGGGGAACGGTACCAGCTAAATCAGCCTTACGCGCACTCTGCCCACCACAATAGGTCGCCTCAACGTGACACAAATAAACGTACGCAGTTGGCACGGTATTCGCCATACTGTTGCGAACTGGGTCCTTAACACACAAACACCTGACATAATACTCTTGAACTCGATTAGCCTACATCCTCCCAACAACAGACTCCGCATTGCAGGTTATCACACGTATCTATCTCCACAGGCGCCACGCCTAGGATCAGTGATCCTATTAAAGCGCTCTATACACCACTCCCTCATTCAAACACGCGATGACTCTTTTCTAGCCTGCAAGGTCTAGACAAGCTCCGGACCCATCCTAGTGGCCAGGCACTACAGACCACCACGCCTACAATTAAACATAGAAATCACACTCTGGGCTCTATCAAACCACAACCTTCCTATCTTCTTTGCGGGCGACCTCAACGCCTTTCACTCAATACTCCTTTTTATTACCACGAATGATGCACGAAGGTACTTGGCCGGTGCCTTGGCGAGCTATCGCTGCGAGCAAATCGGCCAGGCCTTCCCCGCATTCTTCGGTCCTCGTGGAGGTACCACGTCTCCGAACGTGGTCTTCCACAAAGACCACGCTACATGCTTCTACACGCACATCAGACCGGGTCTCCACGTACTCTGACCACATACCGATATGCCTTATCATATCCACATCTCTCATACTCATACCCACACCACCTCTCTTTGACTACAAAAACACGAACTGGGAAGAGTTCAAGAGTCACATAACAGATAACACGCCACAAAAGCTCGACCTGGACCACACCAATCCAGACATATTAGATAACCACTGGTGCTCAATCTTAAACACTATAACCACAGCACTCAACCTACACTCACCACATAAAACCTACACTTGCATAAAACATTTCACATATTCCATACACACTCAGAGATTCATCACACAGTATAATAATCACTACACTAGAGGCCGACGACAACACAACATCAATTACCTACGTACCCGCATCCTATAGTGCGTGCAGCTAGATAGGAACCGACAGTGGCGAGAGGTCGTCCGCATCGCGGATGGCACCCGTTGTACAAACCCCTCCTTCTTCTGGCGGCAAGTAAAAAGGTTGCTAGGCACTGATCCACCCAAACCCATCACCCCCCAAGTAAACAACGAAACACTCAAAGACACTTACGTCATCCTCGACGCATTTAGGTCCCACTGAGACACAGTACATACACACAACCCACCTAAACTACACGCGCGGGAGCACGTCCAGGAGTGGTGTCGGGCCCACGCTCACGTGCTAAGGCCTGCCCCCTGATACGAATGGAGCTGCTCGACTACACATCCACACTGACCACTCCCATCACTGTCGAGGAAACAAGACACTACATTAGTACAACACCAAAACGTGCCCCCGGCCCCTGCGGGGTACCAGCCACACTAATACACAACCTCACCGCAAACATATACCCCACACTTACACACCTATTCAATTTCTCTCACAACATACTTATACACAAAACGAACAAAGACCCCAAACACCCAAACAATTACAGGCTTATTGCTCTATTAGAGCACCTAGGAAAAATACTCGAACGCATGATCAACTGCCGCTTACAGAAATAACTGGAAGAGAGGGACTGGTTCTCCCCCCACAAATATGGGTTCAGGAGGAGCCGGTCCACTCACGCGGTTGTGACCATCGCTCATGACAATACAAAAAAAACGCCAGGTACATCAAAAGACACTTTCCATCAGCAAGGACGTAGGAAAAGCCTTTGATAAAATGTGGCACGAGGGACTCCATTATAAACTCACTAACAATACGGAGTTACCTCTCTGCAGCAGAAGGCTCCTCTCGCACTACCTCACTTAACGGAGATGCCAGATAAAATACAACAATACCCTCTCACAACCCTCCACACCACGCCCAGGCGTTCCCCAAGGTAGTGTAATGGCACCCACACTATACATCATGTACACAAACGACACCCCATCCCCACCCGAAAACTGATGTCACACATACACAGTGTCCTACGCCGATGACGAGACGATTCTCGTCAGCGGCCGTGGACCAGATGAAATCGCGCTCCACGCTAAATAATACTAGACGTTAAGACAAAATTCGAGGATAAATTACTGATAGCCACGAATCCTTAGAAGACACATATTACACTCTACGGCGCAAAAGATCATTTCATGCATAACCTACAAATCTTCTCACACACACCAGACATGAACCATCTAAACCCAACAAGGCTCGAATACACATAACACACAAAAATCCTTGGGTTAACTTTTGACAAGTCCCTTAGGTTCAACATACACCAGAACATAACACAAGCAAGAGCCGCGCGCACAAACATAATGCTGCACAGGTTATACCCTGCGGGCAAGAAACTATAGTTACACCTATATAAAACACTCGTGCGACATCTCCTTACGTACGCCCACTGTCACTCGTAGCTGCGAGACAAATTAGCACCCCTCAACGCATACGCTCATACCAGACTCACAAAACAACTCGGAAAACTCGCCAGAGACCCATTATACACCGCACTACATGTAAGATGGTATGCGATGGCACCGCGATACCCCGCGGCCCATGACCACCTGGAACCCATAACGTTCTTCACATAAGCTAAAGGCATCATGAATAACGCGTTTCCGACTAAACAGACATGCTCTCCTTCCTGACCACCCACCAACCGTCGTCCAGTCAAGAACACCTCGAGACCCACCCAACCACACCACGCATCGCTGTCTAGCCACAGACCTATCAACTCTTTCTATCCCCTATCAAGTTATTTCCGCAACCTTTTCCTCTACGACTGCCTGTTCGCCTGTGTTACACAGTGATCCCTCTCTGTCCTTTCTATACACACATCATCATCATCATTCCCGGTTGAGAGCAAAATTTCCGTTGGATAATATGACATCAAACGTAGTCGAGGACCTTTCCGTTAGAAAGGTAGCAAAGTCTTCTCCTTCTTTCAGCACTATGAATTATTTGCTTCATTAAATACCGTGGGGTAGCATACCTCTCTAGATCGGGCGTTGAGGTCTCCTATTAAAATTGTTGAGGTGTTTTTGTGAAATAGACGGCTAAAATTAGGAGTTAGTAAATAAGAACGCCTTGGAGGTTGATACCCGACTGCCACTACGATGTCAACACAAGTCATCCTGATTTTTACTACCACGTATGACTCCTTCAGACTCTGTATCTCTTGAAATCTCATGCATTTCCTGATTACAATGGCAACGCCGTCAAATCTCTCATTACCTCGTAATTTACTTAAGAATAATTTGTTTTTCTATAGGCTGTACTTATAAGCGGTTTTTTGTACAATACTAAACTTTATTTATTATTATTTTGACGTCTCTAAAAGAACCCCAAAGTAAAATGGGGACGTTTGGCGGTTCCGTAAATGAGTTATTCCAAAAATTGAAAAGGAAAGACTATACAAGTAAAGGTATCATATATTTTATTTGTGTTATATGATCTAATAATATAGTAATTGCAATATTTATCAAAATCAGATATAAATATTAACGAAAGGTAAAAACATTAAAATGTATTTAAAAAAATTATAATAAATGGTTTTCTGTTTAGCTGAGATACCGCTTAATTATATGAAGTCACAAAAAGCCATGCTGCATCTAAATTGAAAACCTCATTTAATCTATAAAATAAATCTACTCGTAAATAAAAAAAGATAAACTTGATATAAATAGCAAAATTGTAAAGAATATAACAAATGAAGCAACGAATTTTGTGAATAAATAATGGTATAGTTAACAATTTGTACAGATATATCGACAAGCACCATGTGTGCGAGTAGTTCCTGTCGACCCCGACAGCGGGAGGTCCGGCGCCGCCTTCGTCACGAGCGGCTTGACGCAAGCGTGGAGGACATCAGACCACTGCTCCACCCTCCAGACGGAGCTGGTAGCAATCCTGCACGCCCTCCAGCACGCTCTGCTCCGCCGGGAGGCCACTGTGGTGATACACACTGACTTTCGGTCGGGACTACAGGCGCTGCAGCACGCCCACGCCCACACCCGGGACAACATCCACCTCACCACCATCATCCTGTGCACCCTGCAGGACCTAACAGCTCAGGGCAGGCGCGTCCGGCTCCACTGGATTCCCAGCCACGTGGGCGTGCGCGGCAACGATGCTGCCGACGAGGCTGCCAAGCGAGCCGCCCACGGCCCCATCATCACCTGGACCGTGCGCCCCAGCCTGCAGCAGCTCAAGGTGCAGGTTAAACGCAGGGCCACCCAGAACGCCCACCAGCAGCACCAAGAATCGGAAGCAATCAAGAGGCAAGCGGCGTGGTATGCTGCAGCCACAGCCTATCGCCCACTGAACCCATCCTTCCAGCAGCCCAGAGCGAACGGCGTGCTGCTACAGCGTGTGAGGCTGGGCTACTCCACGCGGGAAGAGCTGCACGCCGACTTTGTGGCAGGGAGGTGCGAACACTGCGGCGGCCGCTCCCGGCGCCCACTGGTGCACTACCTCCTCTCCTGCCCAGCCACCACCCGCCTCAGGCCAGAGCGAGCGCCAGCCCCTCCCCCTGTAAGAGGCGCCCTGCTGAGGGCGCGAGAGGCAAGAGCCACCCAGGTGGTCCGTCACACCCCAACAAACGAGCTGCTGGAGGTGCTGAGAACAGCACCCCCTCCGCGCTCATCGCCGCTCGCGCCCAGCCGGGCGACAGGTGAGGAAGACCGACGCCACCCACTTGCAGCAGACAAGAAACGCGTGGGACGCTCCACCACGTCTTACTGCACGCCAACACTGACGGGCTGCCCGCTTTGTGTAATGTGTGCATTTATACATGTATTTATATTATTGTATCATATTATTACTGTATTTGTCTTTTTTGTTGTTTTTTTTGTTGTTTGTTCGTTTTGTTTTTATTTTATTATTATTTGTATTATGATTATGTATAAATGTACGCTATTGCACAATAAACGTATACAATCAATCAAATGTCAGAGGTATCCTTATTTACAGGAACTACTCGCACACATGGCGCATGTAGATATATCTGTGCAAATTGTTAACTATGCCATTATTTATTCACAAAATTCTTTGCTTCATGTTGAAAGTGTCAGTGGTACCCACCATCGTAGTCTTCCTTGACCTCGAGAAGGCTTTCGAGCTGGCCAGCCCCCGCGCCATACTAGCTGCCCTTGTGGGGAAGCGCATCCGAGGTGCTGGGCTGGCTCCAGGACTACCTTCACCAGCACCGGGCCCGTGGGAAGTTCCAGGGTCACAAGTCTCACTAGCTGACCTTTGAGAACGGGACGCCCCAGGGTGGCATCCTCAGCCCGTTCCTCTTTAACGTGCTGATGGAGCAGCTGTTGGCGCTTCCCTATCGGTAAGGAACATTCCTTCTTAGCTACGCCGATGACCTGGTCCTCGTCGTGACCAGGCGTGGCGACAAGCTCACGCGGGCTCAAGAGGCGCTCCACCTCATCACTGCCAAGTGCGAAGAGCTATGGTTCAAGATCTCGGCAGAGAAGTCCCGAGCCATGGCCATAAAGACTTCCACGCCTGCTTGCTAGCAGGCGTGGACCGACTCCTACCAGTACCTCCGGGTGTGGGTGGACAGGCGGCTATCTTTCATCCACCATGTCACGCACCTGGGGGAACGGACGCAGGCCCGGCTCAACGTGATGAGGGCCATGACGCGGCGGAGCGCTGGTGCAACCTTCTCCGTCCTGCGCCTCTACTATTTGCAGGCAGTGCGCTCCCTGGTGGACTACAGTGCACTGGTCCTTGTAGCCCTACCCCGGCAGCAGCAGCAGCACCTGGAGGTGGTGCAAAACACCGCCATGAGGACCATGTTGGGGGCACCGAGGTGGTGCAGTGTCTGTGGCATGCAGAGCGAGGCCCGCCTGGTGCACCTCACCACGAGGGTGGACTGCATTGTGGCCTGTCGGGTGGCCAGAGTGCTCCAGCGTGATGTGGAGGGTGTTCGCAGGGGAGACTCCGGATGGCCGTGGCGCAGGGCATCGAGTGTCTGCGCAACAACAGGTGGCTCATAAACGTCACCTTAGTAGCCAACACCTTCAGCCAGGAAGGGAATTGGCTGTGGCGCGACCCCGACACCACCTACCCCGCCTACGCTCAACCACCAACATGGGATCCCTCCGCCGCTGACTTCATCGCCACACAACTGTCCGTTAGCAAAGCGCACTGCCACACCGAGGAGCTGCGCCAGCACGCCCTTAGAGCCATGTCTGAGGTGACGGAGCCGGGCAGCGCAGTCTACTTCACCGACGGCTCCGTCGACCCCGACAGCGGGAGGTCCGGCGCCGCCTTCGTCACGAGCGGTCTGATGTGAGCGTGGAAGACATCAGACTACTGCTCCACCCTCTAGACGGAGCTGGTAGCAATCCTGCACGTTCTCCAGCACGCCTCGCACCGCCGGGAGGCCACTGTGGTAATACACACGGACTCCCGGTCGGGGCTGCAAGCGCTGCAGCACACCCACGCCAAGGACATCATCCACCTAACCACTACCATCCTGTGCACCCTGCAAGACCTGGCAGCGCAGGGCAGGCGGGTCCGACTCCACTGGATTCCCAGCCACGTGTGCGTGCGTGGCAACGAGGATGCTGACGAGGCCACCAAGCGAGCTGCACACGACCCCATTATCACCTGGACTGTGCGCCCTAGCCTGCAGCAGTTCAAGGCGCAGGCCAAGCGCATGGCCGCCCATAATGCCCACCAGCAGCACTAAGAATGGGAGGCGACCAAAAAGTAAGCCACGTGGTATGCTGCAGCCGCAGCCTATCGCACACTGGACCCAACCTACCAGCAGCTCAGAGCGAACGGCGTGCTGTTGCAGCATGTGAGGCTGGGCTACTCCATGCGAGAAGAGCTGCACGCCGACTTTGTGGCAGCGAGGTGCGAACACTGCGGCGTCCGCTCCCGGCGCCCACTAGTGCACTAACTCCTCTCCTGCCCAGCCACCGCCCGCCGCAGGCCAGAGCCAGCGCTAGTTCCTCACCTTGCAAGAGGCGCCCAACTGAGTGCGCGAGAGGCAAGAGCCGCCCAGATGGTCCTCCTCACACCGACACACAAGCTGCTGGAGGTGCTGAGAACAGCATCCCCTCCGCGCTGATTGCCGCTCGCGCCCAGCCGAGCGACGGGTGGTGAGGACCACCGCCACCCACTAGCAGCAGACAAGCCACGCGCAGGACACTCCGCCGCGCCTTGCTGCGCGCCGACATCGGCGAGCTTCCCGCTTTGTGTAATGGTTATATTATATATTTATATGTATTTCTATATTATTATATCATATATCGCTATTGCACAATAAACCTATACAAACAAACAAGTGTCAGTGGTAAAATGCCCTCCTAAGGAAAAGAAATGTAGTGATCAACGGAATCGAAATCAGCAGAGAGACTATTGGAAGCAAAGATTTAGTATCAGCGACGCGAAGAACGCAGAATTTGATAGGGACTACGAAGATGAAGTTGATACAAGGTTGAGAGAGATGAGTGAAGAACTTACACCTCATCTTCTGGTTGACCGTACGCGCCGTGCTCGGGAGGAGGGTAGGCCATTCACCTACGAAGAATACGAAACTGCACTGAAGAGTATCAAACAAAAGGCGCCGCGGTTGACCGGAATTATGAAGATTCGCCTAATAAACGCACCCCCAACGTAAATCAAGCAATTTTAAACATACTCAACGTTTACATGAATATTGGCCACTTTCCCGAGTCAATGAAAAAGCCTAAGATGATATTTTTGTTGAAGCCTAAAAAAGCGATAAGTAGCTATAGACCGATCTTCCTATTGGAGTTCATCGGTAAACTCTTCGAAAAGCTCCTGAACACCAGACTTACGAACTATTTGGAGATTAACGGCATGCATAACGATCAACAACATGGTTTAGGAAAAAGATCGGAACCGAAACCGCATTAGCCCTCATGACAGAGAAGATCGCTGTTGCAAAGGCCAGGGGCAATAATGTAGATGGCGTACTTAGAGACGTGGCCTCGGCCTTTGATAAGGTCTGGGTGCCGGGCCGGAAAAATAAAATCTACGACCTTGGTATGGAGGACGGCATGACAAAGATCCTGTCCAGCTACTTCGATAATCGTAAGGACATGGTCAGCATTAACGGCATCGAAGAAGAGCTCTTTAACCTGGAAGCAGGAGTGCCACAGGGTGGATGTTTGAGTCCCACGTTATACGCGATATTTACCAGCGACCTCCCGCATCCTGCATACGATTTTTCCCAATACATACAACTGGCAGACGATGTCACACATATCGTGACGAGCGACTACCCTAATCCGAGAGATGTGACCAACAGGACAGGAGGAGGAATTGCAATAGTCAACAACAATGAAAGGAGAAATAAAATCAAGACGAACATCGGTAAGTTCAAAATGATTCCGATGGGACGTAGATGAACGAGGGAAGTTGTGGCGGAGGGTGTACGTTACGAGTACTCCACAGACGGCAAGGCACTAGGCCTAAAAATAACAACGAATGGTTATATAACACATCTCAAGGAGAAGATCGCCAGAGCCAAAAAAGGCGCTCCAATCTCTCTTCCGTTTTAGATTAATGTCACCATCCAACAAAAGGAAATTATATCTAGCGCTCGTGAGACCACTGCTCCTGTACCCCGTCATCCCTACACACACCTTAAGTGATACAGCGCTAAGGCAGCGCAAAAGGAACAGAACATGGCGCTGAAATTTATGTCAAATGTAACTCTTTGGGACCGTCTCCTCTCGGCGTTGCTACATGAGGTAAACGATGTAGATCCGATTAACATGACTTTACACAAGCGTGCAATCACTCTGTGGAATAAAATACATGAAATTATACTAGAAGAAATCACGAACCAATTAAGACTATCTGATGATGAATACCCGAACTTGCACTTTAAGTAGGCGTTCAAAAGCAACCAGCTAAAGATTCAGACATAAATAAAACTAATATATACCTAAGAATAATAAAAAGGAAGATAATTCATAATTTAACTAGACAATAATTAAAAATAAAGAACAAGACAAATATAACTCAAGAAAAGATCCGTAGAGGATATGCCTTTAAAAAAGAAAAATCCGAAGTGGACATAAAAATAGAAAATCTCTAAATAATAAATAATTAAAAAGGAGTAAATTACAAAGTTTGAACGATTAAATAAAGTAATATAAAAAGATCCGAAGTGGACACATAAGTTATTTAAATAATCATTAACATAAAAATAAAGAATCAAGAAGAGTAACTGCATTGGCACTTATCCAAGATTAATTGAACTACTAAAACAAAAAAGAAAACAGAGGCTTGAACGCTAAAGCATTTTTCATCGGAAGAATCGATCTAAATATTTAAAAATACTGAGCTTGCCAGACGACCTGGCACATACAACTCTCTCTCTTAATTACACATACTTCTATTTATCCTTCCTCTAACTATCCCCACACCAATCTCTCTCTTTAAACATCATTGACCATTGAGTGGTAAAGGGACAGACTCAGTCCGCCTCGTTAGACACACCAGCGCAACTCGAGTAAAGCTATTACCGCACCTTACAAAAAAGATTGATTCTTGAAAGCGACAGATTTTTTTTTTTTACACACAAGATTTTTTTTTTTACACCCAAAGCGTTTAGAATCTCTTGGTAGTAGGGTATAGTGAACTCCGGAAGAAAGCCAAGTAAGGGCCACGAAGAAAGAGCCCCCTTAGGAGAACGAGCCCGAAATTTGAAGTCTTATAGGGCAGGTTTATTGTTGGTAAGAATGTCACAAAGTGCGAAAGTTAGGCAGTCAGATATGGACTAATAGGCACACAATTATATAGGGTCCAGATACCTATCACCCTTCATTTCATAAATACGGGGACTCTGCCTTCCCCCGAAGAATATCAACATGGAACGTGATATGAAAAAGGTGCTCTTGCGAGTACTCCTCGGACATGAACTACCACCAAAGCAGAAACTTTGCCTTGTACTGTACGCCAAATTAACTGTTACAATAATCAAGATAATCCCGACTACGAGTGCATACATTGCCTTGTGCGCCGAACTACAGGATTTTTGCAAGATCTTCTCAGCCAAAGGAGAAACATTATTAAAGGAAATTCGATTAGAAGCCAAAAACACCTATACAAGTTTCGGTTAACCGCAGCGTCATCTGCAGAAAAGTAGAAGCGTGGATTGGAGAAAATATACAAGCGAGGAATTGAAAAGGAAAGTTTAAAATAATCAAAACTTCGGCTAAAGTAAATGAAGTAATAAAGTTTAACCAGCATAAACAACGGAAATGGCCAATAAAGCAGCTACTGACTGACTTCTTCTCTATTGTATGAGAATTACAGGAAGTAGCATTATGAAAGAGAAATTCATTAAGTTCCAGATCTGCTTCAAATGCTACGGAATGGAGAACTACACGACACAAGCATGCTTTAAGGAAGATGCAAAGACTTGTTTACAATGCTCTGGAACAGACCATTACTGGATGGAATGCACTTCAACACCAAAAAAAATGCCCTGATTGTAGTAGCCTCCACAGGACAATGGCCTTAGCGTGCCCCAAAATGAAAGAGACTAAAAAGAAAGAAGAGGAGCTTAGGGAAACTGAAGTGAGACCTAATGTCTCATATGCAAGCGCCACAAAGCAGAACACATGAATCACCTAACCAATTAATGTAAACCTAGAAACACCTTTGAATATAATGGCCTATATCATACATGTACACATTATAAATATTACACAACCGGGAGACTATATATAGGAACTAAACCAAATGCAAAAAAAATAACGGATTACCTACTATGAAATTCCCTAACAACTCGAACTCTGCAACGATATACGACAGAGCTTTCGTCAACCAGCCTCCTGAGTCAGAAAAGGAATCAAACAACGAAGACGAATCAAGTACAGAATCAGAAGAATCGCTAGAAATGACAAAAAACGATACGAAAAGTAAAGAAGGCCCCAAGCCCCGAACAAAAGAGAGAAATCCTGAAGAGAGAAAAAGAATTACAGTGAAAATAGTCATGGAATGTGGGGAATTGACAATTGCTACCGCATATCAATCACCAAGACGGGACTTTCTCCCTATTCCAAACTTCACTAAGTTGTTTAGCAGAAGAAGTACAACTATCTTCCTGGTGAAATTAACGCTCGATGTAGGGAAACAGGTTACAGATCAACCAACGACGCCGGGTGACGTCTAGAATTGCTGTTGGATAGACACAACGTCCAACGACTCAATTCCGAGTTACCTGCGTTCAAAACAGGAAGAACGGCCATGAAACCAGAGATCTGAATAGCTGGGGGAGATAATCCATTCAATTACTACATGGAACCTATTATGATCCCATGTAGTAACTACACAGGAATTGTAGTCGTCATTAACAAGAATCCAATTCAAATCCCAGATGAAATAAGAAAAGCATATGGGAAGGCAGATTGGCAAAAATACAAAAACAGCCTGGAGTAATATATCCCAACAGAGCTAGAGGATGCAAACCTGGGGAAAATCGAAGAAGAAATCAATCGATTAACAAACCATTAAAGAAATGCGGATGAAGAAGCGATTCCGAGAACCAAATATAAAACGATATCACAAGACAGATAGAGGAAGATATGAAATGAGTATACCGGGAAATGAAATTTGAGTAAGGGTGAGAACCCTTGGGCCATCGAGAAAAAGAATGGCCAGAATAACAGCATAAAAGCAGATACTGTCAAACAAGATTAAAGAACAATAAAGGACTAAATGGGATGATGCAATAATGCAAGTTGACAATCAAGCCTCACCCAAAGAATTCTGGAAAGAGAGTCAAAACAATGATGATTCCCTGCAGTGTTAAATTGCAACATGGAGTAGAGCCAACAAGAAACTTATTGAAATCTTGAAATTGGACACATAAATCGAACACTGAAATAATATACCATGTTTTAACAATGAACTAATGTAGAAAAAAGCAAATACTTGAAAATAATGTTAAATCGCAATAATATGAATCAATGCAAAATAGAATATTTTGTAATCGTTGGGGGTCCCACATGAATGTACAAACATACACACATTAGGAAACAGATGTGAGCCGAAGGTCTAGTCACCCACAACGGAGGCAATGGAAAACAGCTGGACACACATATAACGGATTTGATCTGACCAGCCAAAGTTTATATGAACGAAATCAATCTTGCTATGGATGTCGACTTGATAAGCCCGTTCAGGTGGCCAAAATGCATATACTCTTTTGGTCCACACGTGCCTACATTGAACATTGAACACGTACACACCTTTTGACTCCGCGCAGTATTCTAAGTAGAGAACACAAGCACATACTTCTGACCCTATAAGCTCCCCCCCGCATCCAGATTAAGAGAAGAGAAGTCACGCCCCAATTAATTGGAGTTAGTATAAATAGACTGGCTGAAACATTCACATGATTATTTTTCATTATTCTCATTCTGATTTGTAAAGGGTGTTCCAATAACTTGAACCTATTTTAAATGTGAGTTAAGTTTAAGCGTTTAATGATTTTTTTCTTTTTCTTTCAGATTTAACAACTTCAGTCTTTGGCAATTTCAACCAGGGAGATATCCACAATCGACAACGTGTTGAAGTTATCGAAGCCTATTGCGAAAATGGACGTTCAAACAGAAACACATTTCGGGCACTTAGCGATTATTTTCGTCAACATAATCGACCAACCGAGAGTGCAATTGGGAAAATTGTTCGTAAATTCAAATAAACGGGGTCAGTGGCAGATAGGAAAACGCCATTGCGTGCTCGTTTACGCCGTTCAGCTGAAAACATTGCTGCAGTGCGCGAGAATGTGGCTGAAAATCGAGACACCTCTATTCGTCATCGCGTGCAGGAATTGAACCTCTCCACAACAACGTTACATCGAATTTTGACAAATAATTTGTCTCTACACGATTACAAAATTCAATTGACACAAGAACTGAAGACTGCTGAGCATTAGAAGCGCCATACATTCGTCAATTGGGTGTACGAGCAAAGACAAGCCGATGATGATTTTTCGCAAAAAATCATCTTTAGTGATGAAGTTCATTTTCAACTTGGTGGATTCGTTAATAAGCAGAATTGTCGCTTTGGGGCTGATGAAAATCCCAGGAAGATTGTTGAAAAGCCACTGCATCCACAAAAGGTCACTGTTTGGTTTGCTAGCGGAATCATTGGGCCGTATTTCTTCGAAAATGATGCCGGGAATTCTGTTACGGTGACAGGCCAGCGATACCATGCCATGATAAGCAACTTTTTATTGCCTGAATTGAATTCTATGGATGTCGAAGAGTTGTTGTTTCAACCGGACGGCGCCACTGTCCACACAAACAATGCAACAATGGCTTTATTGAATAAGAAGTTCCCAGGTCGCATCATCTCTCGAAACAGCGAGGTCAATTGGCCACCACAATCGTGTGACTTGACGCCTTTAGATTCCTTCCTTTGGGGTCATCTCAAAAGTAAGGTCTATGCCAACAAGCCAACAACAATTCAACAGCTGAAGGATGAGATAATAAAGCATATTGGTGAGATCAAGGAGCAACTATCCAGAGACTTCATCAAAAGTTGACCATCGAGTGGAGGTGTGCCGCCGAAGCCTTGGCGGACATTTAGGCGATATTATTTTTCACACCTAATTGCCATGACTCAAATAACATGATCTAATAGTGAAATCAATAATTTTTCACCAATAACACTGTTTTATTTACTGCTAACTTCGATCTGTCTTAATGGAACACTCGTTATATTAGTAGCATTACGAGTCCGTTCCTCGTCCTCAATCCATCCGTCCATAATCTCAAAAATCTGATGCAGAAGGAGACTTACAAGAAACACGGAAGATTAACAGTGATAGTCAGCCCATAGGTGTGAACGAACAAACGAACCACTGAAAACTCAACTGTTTCGTTTGCCCAAACTGAGATTAAAACCTACAAAACCGCCATTTTTTTTCCGAGCCCTTCCTCCTGCCAAGCAATAACCAGGTTACCATTCGAACCCATTCTACAAGTGGATTACCTGAAAGAATCCTTTGGAATCAAACCAAATTAGACTGTAAGGTTGCATTAACCGCCTTAGCCAGACACCCATGCACTGCTAACCCATTGTGACCCCAAAACTGGTGACCCCTTCGACCGAATAAAAAAGGTAACCAAAAAGAAGAATATGGACGCATTTGAACATCAACAAGCATGACAAGGAGAAACGTAAATCGTGAACGACATCACTACCTAGCCACCCATCTTTAACGAGACAGCAGTATCAGGTTGACTTGAGATTGTAGAGGCTCAGTTTCATATATCGATGAAAAATAAGGAGGAAACAAAAGTTTTCACGCCCTGGCTGCACTACCTCCCGAGACTGTCGACCGACTTCCAGCTACAATCTTGCCTGCTCAAAATTACCAACTCCTAAGGACCGAAGTAATCGGGCTGTTCGAGAGAACAACCCGGAGCTCTTCAAGAAGCTCATTGCCTCCTTCACACTCACTGATCGACCTTCAATTAACCTAGAGGAACTGCAGAGAACAGCTCTACAGGTAGGAGTTGTGGAAGAAATCGTGAGGCACAAATTTATTCAAACCCGGCCATAAAACATCGGGCCCATAATCGCCACCCAGAAGGACCTAACCCTGGCCCAACATGGAAAGCTTGCAACGAACTAATGCCATTTTATAGGGCACAGTGACTTATCGTTAATAATAATACTGATGTAATTGAAAGTAGTGGCAAATCTTTTCCCGATATAACTGTTCTCGATTTAAAAAGTCGGGGTGATAATCATATAAATAATATGAAAAATACGGGAAGTTGCGCTGAGTGCCAATCGGTGTAAACCCTTATAGAAACCATTCTAACTTTGTATTACCTAGTAACGAATATAGTGCCAATAGTACCTATACCGATATGAATGAGAGCACTTCGCAGAAATCAAAGACTGTGGTATGTCGATCCAATTTGTATTTCGGGGAAAGTGCAAAATTCTGCAAGCCTTGGCGCAGATGGCCGAAAAGAGGGTAACACGTTCTAATGCAACCGTCCTCCAGGTCATCTTTGCCAGCCCGATCAAAAAACTAGCACGGCATGCTATTGAAATTGCGACTGCTGGTATGCTGTGAGTATTCACCGTCGCCGCGAAGGAAGATAAAATAAAGTGTGAATTTTTAATTTATACGGAGGCAAGTGTGTCAATAATTCCGATTTATTTGGTGCGAACAGTTGAATTACGTAAACCTAGCTTAAACATTACAACGACTAATAGTGGAAAAATAAAAGTGCACGGTGAACTACTCACGAATATAGTTATTCTTACCCTTCGCCGTAATCAAACTAAGCTCAAGTCAAAAGTAAAACATTCTACGGAGCCTGCAGTACCACTAATTATTAATGACTTCCAGCATCTACCAACCAGGTGCAAGGCCGTGTTAGAGAAGTATGAAGCCTTGTACAGCCCC
This sequence comes from Ceratothoa steindachneri, assembly GCA_963969495.1. NCBI lineage: Eukaryota > Metazoa > Arthropoda > Malacostraca > Isopoda > Cymothoidae > Ceratothoa > Ceratothoa steindachneri. The sequence continues at coordinate 8,809,361 of OZ018335.1, read as the reverse complement.
GCACCCATTAATCCCGCCCCACCATCGTTTAACTCCGTAACACATACAATTGAGACTGGCAGTGCACTACCAACATTCGCGCGGCCAAGACTTCTTTCAGTAGTAAAGCTACAAGTTGCCAGAGCAACGTACGAAATACTATGAAGGATGGGGTTGTGCACTTGTCAAAATAGCCGTGGGTTTCGCCAATTCACATGGTTCCAAAGAAGTCGCGGGTGAGTACAGGGTTGTCGGCGATTTTCGTACACTTAATGCAATCACGAAACCCGACAGATATCCATTATCAAAAATACAAAGTGTAGCAAACAACCTTCATTGTAAAACAATTTTCTCTTGGTTGCATCTGGTTCGTACTTAACATCAGATCCAGATGAACCCGACAGGCAGAGAAGACTGCTATGGTAACTCCATTTGGTTTATGGGAGTATATGAAGTTACCCTTTGGTCTCAGGAATACAAGATGCATATTCCAAGGTCATATAAACAATTTCGGGGATTAGAGTTCGTTTATGTATATATAGACGACATCCTGATATTTCCCGACAATTTGGATGGCATCCATTTGCATCATGTAGATCAGGTATTTAAAATCCTGGTCTAGAACAGTCTACGGATATCCCTGGAGAAATGTGAATTAGCGAAAGAAAAGATTGATTTTCTAGGATATCATATTTCGGCTAAGGGAATTCGCTCACCGACGAAGAAAATGAAGGAAATTGGGGACATGCCATTACCAAATGACTTTAAGGAACTACGACGATACTTGGGCATGTTCGGCTAATATCGAAGGACGATTCCAAATTTCACGGCGATTGCAGCCCCGCTGACCGAGCTCGCCCGTCTGCAATCCAAGGCTCGTAGGCTCGAATGGAACGATGCTGCGCGAGAAGCATTCAATCATAATAAAGTAGCTTTGATTAATTCCGTCAAACTCTGTCACCCCTGCCCAATAACTCACCATATCAACTGGTGACGGACTGCTCCCAATATGCGGCAGGTGCTGCCCTTCCTCATGTGGTGAATGGATCACCACAACCAGTGGCATTTTTTCGAGCAAACTAAGCAGAACACAATAAGCATACTCCACATATGACAAAGAACTCCTGACAGCGTATTATGCTGTAATCCACTTCAGGCACATAATTGAGGGTCGCCATGTTACTTTATGCACAGACCACAAACCGTTAGTATCGGCTTTCTCTTCACCATTGTGTGCCAAAATGGACAGGCAGTAACGCCGTCGGACGGCAATTTTGTAATGCATCAGTGACATCACATACGTGCGTGTTTAGGACAACGTCGTTGCTGACTGCCTATCGAGGAACGTCAATTTGGTCCAAATTGCAAATTGACTCATTTGACCTCCGAGCTTTGGCGGCAGCGCGGGATAATGGTGAAGAAACAGAGAATTACAGTCGCGACTAAAGTCTTTCCCTTTTTCCGGAGAAGCTCAACTATGGTGTAAAGTAACATGAAGATGCCCGCAACCGTTCGTCCCTACAGCATACAGGAGGAATATCTTCAATCAATTGCACAATTTGGAATTAAAGCATCTCCTCGTCTAATTAAGTCTCTATATTTTAGCCTAATGTGGACAGAGACATTCGCTCTTGGGTACGGGAGTGCCTCTCATGTCAATCATCCATGGTCAATCGCCAGACAAAATATCCAATCCTGCCCATTAATATTCCCTCGTCAAGATTCGAAACGTGCACATTGACATCCTCGGAGCACTACCACCGTGCACGTTGCCTGGGCAATCATACACATCTCATAACCGATATCTCGTATTGTGCATTCACCGGGCTACAAGATGGATTGAAGCATTACCGATTCCGGACATAATTACTGCAACGGTTGCTTTGGCCTTTTTAGACGGATGGATTTTCAGATTTGGAGTCCCGTTATACGTAGTAACCGAGAGAGGAGCCCAATTCGAGTCCGAATTGTTCGAAGAATTATCAGCCGTCGTTGTTTCTATCGTCTCCGCACTACAACGTACCGCCAATCCACAAACAGGATGGCAGAAATAGCACACAAAACTCTAAAGTGCACCATAATAGCCCATCGACAAGGTTGGTTGATGGCCCTTCCGATTATCCTTTTGGTCATTCGCTCCTTACCTAATAACTCAGATTTTTGCGCCTTTCACAGCATTTACAGGAATTACACTACTGTGTCCAAAACCGTTGGTTTCATCCTAATTGTCGAAAACCGATTCAAAATTCGTTAGGAGATAGCCATAACTATGGTACAAGTCGATTTCATACAGGCATTTCAAGGAAACCTGAACTCGGTGTCCAAAACTTTTGTGCCCGAAGCTCTTTGCGAGGCAACGCATGTGTGTATCCGAATTGATCGTGTTCGCAAACCGTTAAAAGCGCCCCTTTCACGGTGTTCGAGCGCAACGACAAGGTTTACAAGTTGTAATTCCGTAATGGCAAAATATACTAATTCAGTAGACATGTTAAAACCGGTGAGGATCCCTTTCTCGCACAATGGCAATGTACTGAATAATCAACGACACCCGAAGACTCATGCAAGAGATGGGAAAACGAACTTTTGCACTTCACACCAGGAAGAAAATGATGAAACGGAATGATAAGCATATATATATATATATATATATATATATATATATATATATATATATATATATATATATATATGAGGAATTAAACCACATTCTCCGAAGACAAATTAATTCAGAACAGTTTCGGTGTATCTCACACCCTTTTTCAACTGACACTGGGCAGAAAAATGAGAAAAGCATAACACAAGATCCCCTCTTTTTCCCCCCAATCCCCTACTTGTGGCTAATCTGTGGGGGGGTTAGGCCTAAACATATTTAAGGGCTGACATTTTACTATTTTATTTATTTGCGATCTTATTACAGGATTAAAAGAAAATTGACCCTCAGATAGATTTAAATTAGGAACTGACGATATCAAGCTCGATTCTACGATTCTTCTCTTAACATAGTTGGCCGATTTAAATAACATTTTACTTCCATTGAAATCGATCGTATGATTCTTGTCTCTAACATGGCAAAAAATTCCACTACTTTCGCTGCGCACTCTAATATCTCTTTTGTGTTCGTACAATCTCTTGTCCAGATTTCTCCCCGCCTACCCTATATAAACTTCATGGCAATCGTATATGCAGTACCATGCAACGATTGCCATAAAGTTTATATAGGGGAAACGGGGAGAAATCTAGACAAGAGATTGTACGAACACAAAAGAGATATTAGAGTGGGCAGCGAAAGTAGTGGAATTTTTTGCCATGTTAGAGACAAGAATCATACGATCGATTTCAATGGAAGTAAAATGTTATTTAAATCGGCCAACTATGTTAAGAGAAGAATCGTAGAATCGAGCTTGATATCGTCAGTTCCTAATTTAAATCTATCTGAGGGTCAATTTTCTTTTAATCCTGTAATAAGATCTCAAATAAATAAAATAGTAAAATGTCAGCCCTTCAATATGTTTAGGCCTAACCCCCCTTCCCCCCAGATTAGCCACAAGTAAGGGATTGGGGGGAAAAAAGAGGGGATCTTGTGTTATGCTTTTCTCATTTTTCTGCCCAGTGTCAGTTGAAAAAGGGTGTGAGATACACCGAAACTGTTCTGAATTAAATTGTCTTCGGAGAATGTGGTTTAATTCCTCATCTTTTCTTGCGATATTGCATTAATTTTCATATATATATATATATATATATATATATATATATATATATATATATATATATATATATATATATATATATATATATATATCGAAGCCAAATAAATAATGTAGCAATTATTGATGCAACAAATTGTTTACCATTGAGACAGTCTATATTAGAAATCAAAGAACCTCATTTATAATAATCCCTATTTTCGAGGGGGCGTCCTATAGCGCCCAATTGCAAGGTAAAATAGAGCTAACAAGGGACCTCACAAATGAGCACCCATTTGGCCCTATTAAAATCTTGAAATTGGGCACACAAATTGAACTCTGAAATAATATGCCATGTTGTAACAATGAGCGAATGTAGAATAAAGTAAATACTTGTAAATGATGTTAAATTGCAATATGTAATGTGTATCAATGCAAAATAGAATATGTTGCAATGAGGCAAGCGAAATCGTTAGGGTTGCACGCGAATGTACAAACATACACACATTAGCAAACAGATGTGAGCCTAAGGTCTGAGCACAGATAAGGGAGTCAGTGGAAAACAGCGGAAACACATAGAACGGAGTTTGATCTGACCAGGCAAAGTTTAAATGGCCCTGTGAAACGATGAAATCAATCTTTATATGGATGTCGGTTTGATAAGCCCGTTCAGGTTGTCAAAATGAAAATAATCTTTTGGTGCACGCGTGCCTACACTGAACATACACAAACCCTTTGACTCCGTCCAGCAGTCTAAGTAGAGAACACACACATACTTCTGACTCATAAGCTCTGCCCTGTGTCCAGATTAAGAGAATAGAAGTCACGCCCCCTTAATTTAAGTTAGTATAAATAGACTGGCTGAAACATTCTCATGATTATTATTCATTATTATCATTATGATTTGTATATTAGTAGCATCACGAGTCCGTTTCTCGTCCTTAATCCATCTGTCCTTAGTCCCAACAATCTGGCGCAGAAGGAGACTTACAAGAAACACGGAACTTTAACATTAATAATTAGCCCATAGGCGTGAACGCACAAACTAACCACTGAAAACTCAAACGTTTCGCTTGCTCGAATTGAAGTAGCCCAAGACGAGATTAAAGCCTATAAAACCGCCATTTTTCTTCTGACTCGTTCCCTTCTGCCAAGCAATAACCAGGTTTCCATTTGAACCCAGTCTACAAGCGGATTACCCGAAAGAACCCTTTGGAGTCAGACCAAACTCGACTGTAAGGTCGCCTTAACCGCCCACACCAATACACTGGTAACCCATCGTCACCCCAAAACTTGTGACCAGCTATAAACTGCAAACCTATATACCACCTAGACCGAAAATAAAATTAATAGACAGCCAAAAGATCATCAGAGAAGATGGACATGAAGTTGAAGAGATCCAAGAAGAACATTGGTGGAGCATATTTAACATAAGCGATGAGGATTATGCCAGGCAATGTGATCCAGGGGTTGAAGAACATATTAAACGCATGCCTGAATACAGGATACTATCCTAACCAATTCAAGGTAGCAAAAATTATCTTCATCCCGAAAACAGGAAAACCTCCGGATGCAAAAGAGAATTATATACCGATATCACTTTTGTAATTCGGAGGAAAAGCACTGGGAAAAATATTAATTAGAAGATTAACGGAACACCTAGATGAAAATAATCTATATATAACAGTGAGCAGTGCGGATTTTAGAAAACTCGAAGTACAGATAGGGCATTAAGCGTTATCACAGAAAAGATATCTGAGGCAAAAATAAAAAGGAACTATATACTCGTAGATATAGTATGCAGAGATGTTTCAAAGGCTTTTGACAAAGTTTTGCAAAACTGGATCCAGTACAAGATATTGCAACTGGCTTTAAGCGAAAATTTAGAGAGATCTTATGTGACTATATAATGGGAAGATCAATCTTTGTTAACATAGGAAAGTCCAAAGGACCAGCATTTGAATTAAAAGCGGGGTTGCCTCAAAGCGGATGTTTGAGTCCCACTTTATACTCAATTTATACAGCGGATTTCCCACCACCGGCCAATCCATCCAGTATTAATATTCAGTACATGGATGATTTGACTCAAATGGTGGAAATCCCATATCGTAATTCTCCAGATGCAAGCTAGAAAGACAGCGCAATTAAGAACAATAAATGAGTAAGAGAACAAATGGAAAATACAAACTAACATAAATAAATTTACAATAATATCCATATGAAGACGTTTACTATCAAACGTAGTAATCGAATAAACCAGATACCCTTACTCAACCGAATGCACTGTTCTAGGAATAAAAATAACTACCAACGGATACAGGAAAGAGTAAAAAAAACGGTATCAGGTGTAAAAAGAAGCTTTAGGGGGGGGGGGTACATATCCTTATTATACTTTACTTTACTTATTTATCAATATTATTCTTCATCTTGATTTTGTCTTTTATATTCGAATCTATTTACTTCTTCTTGACTGAAGTTGCCCCTTCAAACATTTATTTTCACTTTTTCTTGACTTACATATGCTTCTTGGCTGGGTAGGTTCTTGATCTTCGTTTTTCTTTCTTGATGTATCTTCGTTTTTTGTCCAATTATCTTGAGTTGATTTCTTGTTCCTTCTAGATGAGTTGGTCCTTCGAGCGTTTTCCTTGACTTCCGTTTACTTCTTGAGATGATTTCTTGGTCCTTCTGGATGAGTTGGCCCTTGAAGCTTTTTCCTTGAGTTCCTTTTTCTTCTTGTGATTTCTTCATAAAAGGTTGTGGACTTTTGAGTTTCGAACGCGGCACCGGTAGATTTAAACGCCAACGCTCTAGCCATTACGCCACGGCTTAGTCCGTTTTGAGTTGGTAATTTAATGGGCTATTTATATTATCGAGTTGGAAGGAATTTTTCTCTGATACATTTTCGCACCCCTATAGCTTTATTATGCAATAATGCAATCAATATTGCTATATCCAGCTGCAGTACTGCACGGTATATAAAAAGAACAAAAAATAAGCTACAGAAAGTACAAAACAAAGCAGGGTACCTCATTACAAACACAAGAAGAAGTTGCCCCTTCAAACATTTATTTTCACTTTTTCTTGACTTACATATGCTTCTTGGCTGGGTAGGTTCTTGATCTTCGTTTTTCTTTCTTGATGTATCTTCGTTTTTTGTCCAATTATCTTGAGTTGATTTCTTGTTCCTTCTAGATGAGTTGGTCCTTCGAGCGTTTTCCTTGACTTCCGTTTACTTCTTGAGATGATTTCTTGGTCCTTCTGGATGAGTTGGCCCTTGAAGCTTTTTCCTTGAGTTCCTTTTTCTTCTTGTGATTTCTTCATAAAAGGTTGTGGACTTTTGAGTTTCGAACGCGGCACCGGTAGATTTAAACGCCAACGCTCTAGCCATTACGCCACGGCTTAGTCCGTTTTGAGTTGGTAATTTAATGGGCTATTTATATTATCGAGTTGGAAGGAATTTTTCTCTGATAAATTTTCGCACCCCTATAGCTTTATTATGCAATAATGCAATCAATATTGCTATATCCAGCTGCAGTACTGCACGGTATATAAAAAGAACAAAAAATAAGCTACAGAAAGTACAACACAAAGCAGGGTACCTCATTACAAACACAAGAAGAACCGACAGAAGAAAACACAAAGACTTACATAAAAGTATCAACATGCAATGAATAAACAAGATACAAGAGAACAGAGTACGCTCGATGAAACAAAAAAAATGTTAGATACTTGGAGAAAATATTACAGATATACTAGAATATAACAAAGGAAGAAAGCCGACCCCAAGATAATCAAGCTTCATATATAAACTTGATTCAGCAATTTTTATATGTATCAACTCTTCACTTCCCTACAAGTACGGGCTTCCACAGACCCATAAAGAGGGATGTCCTCTGCGTCCAATTATATCCAACATTAATGCTCCCACATATAAGCTCTCAAGATGGCTCGCCAAACATTTATCTTTCAGCAGCGCACATTAAGAATACTCAAGACTTCGTGGATCACCTTAATCGTCTTCAACCTTCAGACGGCAAACTTGAGAGCTTTGATGTAAACTCTTTGTTTACCAAGGTTTCAGTGGACGAAGCCATCAGCCTTCTTAGAAGAGCTATCCTAAACCTCAACTTGGATCTGCTCATCGCAGCTGATAAATTTGTTGATTTAGTGAAAATGTGTCTCTCAGATAATAAGAGGGGCAGTCAATAAGTTTTGCAATTCGGATATAAGGAAACGAGATATGAGGAAAAGTGTTTTATTATTTTTCAATATGACTACCCTCGACTTCAATGCACTTGCGCCGCTTGTCCCTGAGGCTTCGAATTCCCGACAACCAGAAATCTCCCGACTGCTGTTCAATCCACTCCGGGACGGCGAGCTGGACATCTTCATCATCTCCAAACCGGCGTCCACGCAGTGCAGCCTTGAACTGGCGGAATAAAAAGTAGTCGCTAGGGGCCAGATCTGGACAGTAGGGGGAATGGTTGAGCTCCTCAAATCCGCACTCACGCAGGGCAGCTTGTGCAACTCTGGCCTTGTGGACTTTGACGACGTTGAAGTCGATCATGGGGCGTGACGTTTCTAGGGACCCAACGGGCAGAGACCATTGTCGTGGATGATGTTGATAACACTTCCATGTGATATTCCAAATTCTCGCTCGATTTCTTCGACCTTCACCTGTCGATTTTCGAGGATCCTCCTCTCCACACGGGCCACATTGTTCTCGTTGGTCACGTCTGACTGGCGTCCTGGACGGGGGTCATCTTCAAGGGACTCACGACGGTGGCGGAACTCCCATTCTGGTGAGCAATGGTTGCATAGGAAGGGGCGGTGTCGGTGTACACTGCAACCATGCGTTCATGGATCTCTTTTGCATTCTTGCCTTCCTTGGTCAAAAATTTGATCACTGCGCGGTGCTCAAACTTCTCCATTGTTGAAAAATTTGTGACTGACGATCTGCGATCAGCTACTGCTTCTTAAATAGACGAGGCAGGAGCGTGCGGCTGCAGGCCCTGACTTGTCATAAGTTGTCCTAACACCCCCACAAACAGCCATCCCCCTTCCTTTGTTTTGCCCTACCGATTCGCAAAACCTATTGACCGCCCCTCGTATGTTTCGAATTAATACTGAATTTTATAGACAGAAATTTGGCTTAAGTATGGGAAATAGTTTATCACCGATATTGGCTTGTCTCTTTATGGAGTATTTTGAGACAGAACTCCGACCCAGAATTGCTCCCTCTAATTTCATATGGTTAAGGTATATTGATGATGTATTTTTCAGTATGGCTTGATGGTCTTGATTTTGACCATTTTTTCAGTAACTTAAATAATTTGCATGCTTCAATTAAATTTAAATATGAGTCGGAAGAAGACAACAAATTACCCTTTTCAGATGTCCTTATCAACAAAGATTAGCATGATATAAAATTACCTGTATACAGGAGGAGAACTCACTCAAATGTATATATACATTATTTTTCATGAAATGATAATACTGTTAAAAAAATATGTAATCTCTACCCTGTTTCTTAGAGCATATAGAATATGTCATCCTTCTTATTTAGACGAAGAAATTGTTAAAAATAAAAACTATTTTTTCAGAACTGTAATACCCAGATTGGTTTATAACATCAGCTCATTTTGCAACTAGGAAAACTTACTATTGTAATAAGCCTGCACGTTCTAATGACTTCAGCACTTATTTCAGGAAAAGGAATTAAAATAGCTTTTAAATATAATAATTCTATAAAACAAATGATGATTTCCACGAATCGGAAAGATCAACAGGATAAAGGGGTATATGCAATTCCATGTAAAGATTGTAAAAATACTTATGTAGGTGAAACGGGAAGAAATTTAGATAAGAGATTTATGAACATAAAAGGGCCATCAGAGTTGGCAATGAAAGAAGTGGAGCATTTTGTCATTTCAGAGGTTTTAATCATTTCACCGATTTTCAAGGAAGTAAATTAGTCTTTAAATAAAAAAAAAATTATGTCATAAGAAGAATTGTAGAATCAAGTTTGATTACATTCATTCCTAATTTCAATTTATCTGAAGTTTATTTTCTTTTAATAGTATGATATGTAAGCAGATAAACAAAATTGTAAAACTGCCCAGCCCTAATCAGGTAGTAAATTATGTTCCTCCTGGGATTAGCCCGAGCAGGGGAGTGGGTCAGGTAACATGATCTTTGTCTATCAGGCCAAAGGTGCATTTGGAGTTCTCTGTAATTTTATACTCAGTTGCCAGTTGACAGGGGTGTGTGATCCACCGAAACTGTTCTGGAATAAATATGTCTTCAGAAAGTGTGGTTAAATTCATCATCATCATCATCATATATATATATATATATATATATATATATATATATATATATATATATATATATATATATATATATATATATATATATATATATATATATATATATATATATATATATGTATATATATATATATATATATATATATATATATATATATATATATATATATATATATATATATATATATATATGTATATATATATATATATATATATATATATATATATATATATATATATATATATATATATATATATATATATATATATTAGGGTGATGCAAAATAGTGGTCCCTCCTGGATTTTGTGAGGTACCCTCTAATATGATTATGTATGTTTTATAAGAACACACACCCTCTGCAAAATTTCAGACAAAATAAATAATATTCAGAGGGCGCGCCCACTCTTTAAAAATATTTAAGAAAATGGAAATTAAGTGCTGAAACTAAGTTTGTAATTTTTTTCTATTTATAGGATCAAATATATAGGAAGTGTTAGTATAAATTTAAAAATTTAAACTAAAATACAGTGAAAATAAACGGTTAGTTGCATATAGAATATAGACGTGTTTTATACTATTAGTGAGTCCTAATCCTAGAGATAATTATGAATTAAGCAGTAGGACACTGCCACTGAGGGTAGTGAGCTCCGTGTATGTTTGGCATTGTCAGCGTGAGGTGTTACTGTTTGTCTCCCTCAATTACTTTGTCATCTTGTTATAAACATGACACGAAGAACAACTGATGTATGGCTGATTGGCCAACAAATAGATATATTAGATCAAACTGTGTTTCTATCAAATAAAGAAGTACTTTCCTTACTCATGAATTACATAAATTCTAAAAGCGAAACCGTTAGAGAAGCTTTAACTTCAATTATTAATGATGTGATGAACATTTGGCAGAAGGCAGCAATACCAACAACGCAGAAATGTAATGCTATAAAGAAACTAAGCAAACTGCAGGATGAGTGGCAAATGTTTAAAAAGAGGAAATGAAAGAAATGAAAGTTTTAAATAGCAAAAGAGAACAAATGGAAGGAAAATCTGTGTCAATTATTTGACATTGCTCAGGCCAAGGCGGATGAACTAATAACTATTGAAGAAGATAGAGAATTTCTACGTTTACAGAGTGAAGGTCGTAAAGGTAAGATCATTGGAGTAGATAAGAAAAATGAAAAGCGCTGAGAATTAGCAGCCAGAAAAGCAAACATCTTTAGAAAAGTTGTGTATTCGTATTTCAAGATCTATAGATGAAACTGTAGTTCTAGAAGGCAGCAGTGCCAGCACTAGTGCTTCCAGCAGGGACACAATATTAAGTTCAGAAGAGATCCATCTAAACCAACCTTCAACATTTAAACAAGGGCCACCAAGAAAGAAAGAAAAAAATATTAATGAAAATCTACTATCTGCATTAGATGTGGCTAAAGTCAGTGATCGATTTGTTCCTCTAATTCTTATTCCAGCTATATAAAATGTGGGGGGAAATCCTGAAGATTACAGCGTAAGCTACTCCTCACTTTGTAGAGCAAGACAGAATGGAAGAAAAGAGATAAGTGAAAATATCACTAGAAGCTTTGAGACTGACAAACCATTGATTGTAGAGTGGGATGGCGAGCTTTTAGAAGACATTACTGGGGATGAAGTATTTGATCGTCTTCCAGGTCTAATATCTGGTAGTGAAGAAATACAACTGCTTGGAGTACCAAAGATAGATCACGGAACAGGCAAAACACTGCAACTGCTGTATATAAAGAAATTTGTGATTGGAATTTAACAGAGAAGGTAAAATGAATGTGCTTTGATACAACAGCATCAAACACAGGGCGTAAAATGGAGCTTGTATCCTAATCGAAAAAAATATGGAAAAAGATTTGCTATGGCTTCCTTGTAGACACCATATTTTTTAAATCCTCTTAAAAGCAGAGGTGGCCCCTACATTACAACCATCTTCAGGTCCTAGTATTGAGGTATTCAAACGATTTAAATCATACTGAAGCACCACTGGACTTGAAATCATTTGATTTATTAGAGAACTTTCCTCAGCAAGAAAAGGAAGAAATGATTGCTTTTGCATCCAAACAACTGAGTGAACAGCAACCTCGGGATGATTATAAAGAGCTTTAGGGACTGACAATAATCTTGCTAGGAGGCACTCGATCCACTGGAATAAATTTCAATAAACCAGGAGCTTACCACAGAGCACGTTGGATAGCGAAGCTGATATATTCGATAAAAATCTTTATGCTCAAAAAACAAGTCAAAATAACAGCAAAACAAGAGAAAAGTCTGAGGGAAATTTGTTGGTTTTCTGCTTCAATTTATATCAAACATCGGTTCTCTGCTCCCAGTGCAGCAAGTGCTCCACGTAATGATTTATGCCTACTGAAGAACCTTAAAAATTATATAAGTATAAATTAAGAATTAGCTAATAGAGTTTTGCGAAAATTGAAGAATCATTTGGGGTATTTGTCAGAAGAGTTAGTTGCTATGGCTTTCTTTGACAATGAAATGAGTCATGAGACAAAACAAAAAATGAAAGAGGCTCTTACAACACCATAAGACCCAGATCTACCAAAGAAAATACAGGTAGATATTAAAACTGTAGAAAAGAAGCAAATTCAAGATTTTGTTACTACTAACACAATGTCCTTCTTCAAGATTATGAATTTATCATCATCTTTTTTGGACAAACCGGTGGAAGATTGGCCTTAAGAAGAGAGTTTTCGGGTGGCAAAAAATGTTGTTAACTGTATCGTAGTTGTTAATGACATTGCTGAGAGGAAAACTGATAGAAGATTACAACAAAATTCTCACCTAATGATGAGCAACAGAAACAGTATTTGCTGCAAGTTGTATCAAATTACAGAAAGAAGGTCCCACATAAAACAAAAAAGGAGTAATACCTCTTACTAAAGAGTAAGGTGTAAATTTGATACAAAAAACTATATCAAGTTTAATATGAATCATGATGTAATAAATGAAAGAAAAGTGGTATAATAGGCCTCCTGGGGAACTTCCACTTAAAAAAAGTAACGAGACACTTGCTGATGCGTCCTAGGTGTCTTAGAAATCAGCAATTTTTCAAAGAGCAAGCGCGACTCTAAGATATTTGAATTTTGACCTGAAATTTAACCAGGGTCAGTTTCTTCTATAACACAAATTCATTTGTGATAATATATTGTGGTTTCTAAACAAAAGACTTTTTTGACCCCCATTTTGCATTACCCTAATATATATATATATATATATATATATATATATATATATATATATATATATATATATATATATATATATATATATATATATCCTTGAAAATGAACTTGCAAATATAGTTCGAAAGTGTTTGGATTCATCTTTTCATTTACTGTGGGTTAATTTTCCTATAAAGGGTCTTTCAATAAGGTCGATTTTTAAATGTAAATAAAACAAGTTGTGTGCGATATATGCACTCAATTTATTTTAAATTTGAAAGTACATTTTATGGCATTAAGTGTGGAATATGACGTCGTTCAAATGTCGGTTGAAACTTCGCTTGGTGGAACGTATTCAAGAGACCAATTTTCGATGACTTTGTCGCATAAATCTGGCTGAATTTGCTGGATGGTGTTCGTTATGTTGAATTTGAGGACATCAACTGTTTGCGGATTATTCGCATAGACCTGCGATTTAAGGAAGCCCAAAAGAAAGTAGCCTAATGGCGTTAAATCGCATGATATCGGTGGCCAGTTGACGTCGCCGCCCCGCGAGATGACCCTGCCATGAAATCGCTGGTGCAAAATGTCTATCTTGGCGCGCGCAGTGTGGCACGTAGCGCCGTCCTGTTGGAATCACATGTCGTCAGTATACATATCAGGCATATAATCCAGTTGAGGCCACAAGAAGTTGCTTATCATCGATCTGTAGGTTTCGCCGTTGACGGTTATGGCAATCCCATCTTCGTTCTAAAAAAAAAAATACGGACCAATGATTACGTTAGACGAAAATCCTTACCAAACAGTGACTTTGTCGGGATGAATTGGTGCTGGTGTATCTCATGTGTATTGTTTTCGTCCCAAATCCGACAATTTTGTTTGTTCACAAATCCATTCATCCAAAAATGGGCCTCGTCGCTGAAGATGATTTTTTGCGGGAAATTTGGGGCAACTTCCAACTGCTCTAGAGCTCAATCAGCGAACACACAGCGTTGTCTATGGTCGTTTACCTTAAGTTCCTGGGTAAGTTGGATTTTGTACGGGTCCAGACCCAAGTCTCTACGCATAATTCGCCAAACTGAAGTCGCAGAAAGGCCAAGTTCTTGCGAACGACGAGAAATTGACTGCCTCGGATTTTCCCGTACTTTCATTAACGACAGCGATGTTTTCAGCAGACCTTGCGTTTCGGCGACGTACGGGTGTTGGCTGATTGTTGATCGACCCTTTTGCCCCGAATTTGGCCACCAAGCGTCGAACAGTGGACTCGACAAGACGATTGTGGAGAGGATTGAAATCACGTAATGCGCGGAACGTTTGTCGAACGGAGCACTGATTTTGATAACATTTCATGATTTGCACACGCTGTTCAACGCTATAACCTTCCATCGTGACTTGCCAAGTACTACTGAACAGTTTACAGTGAGGTTGCTAGATGTCGCTTTAACAACATGGACACTATCGCCTGACAAAGCTCGAGCGTCCTTATTGAAAGACCCTTTATATATATATATATATATATCATCATAACAATGTAATTTCACGGATGACAAAAGCCACAAGGGCCTATCAAAGGTCACCCGCAACTATTAAAACCCACCCACAAAATGCATCCATAGGATTGTGTCAGATTGTAGGGATGCGAAAATGTATGAGAGAAAAATTCCTTCCAACTCGATAATATAAATGGCCGATAAATTTACCAACCCAGGACAGACTAAAGTCGGTCGTGAGGCTAGAGTATTGGCGTTTAAAGCCAATACCCCCTCTCTTGCTTATTTATCTATCATTCTTGCTTTCTTAATTTTTTTCTTTATCGTATCTTCTCTTGACTTCCGTATACTTCTTGGCTGGGTTGGTCCTTAATCTTAGTTTTCCTTCTTGATGCATCTTCATTTTTCTTTGTGCTTCTTGATCAGTTAGTCCTTAAAACGATTTCTTTCTTGAGCGATCTTAAAAGTTTTGGGACTCTTGTTTCGAACGCGGTACCGTGGGATTTAAAGGCCAATACTCTAGCCTCACGACCGGCTTTAGTCCGTCTTGGGTTGGTAAATTTATCGGCCATTTGTATTATCGAGTTGGAAGGATTTTTTCTCTCATACATTTTCGCACCCCTACACGATAAGAAGAAGAAGCAAAGAAAATCAAAAAGGATAAACAATACAAGCACAAAATGAATAAAAGGGTCAACAACAAATAAACGATAAAGAAAGCCGCCGCCCCATAACTGGTGACCCTCAACGGCCGAACAATCTTCTGATCAACTGTACAAGTGCTGCGTTGCCCTTCGGATAGCTGTACAAAAGTGCTGCGGTGCACTCCGGGGAAGAAGCCATTACTCATTGATTACAAACAAGACATCTTAAGACATCGTTCGCTCTCCTCAATCCCTAAAAATTCGCTCCACTAATGCCGCAGACTTGGAGGCCGAAGAGGAAGAGCTAACTACTCCTCGATTAAGATTATATCCAAGACTAGTCTTTCCCCAATCCTCAAATTCGCTCCGCTTTCTAGAAAGGGACCTGTGTAAGGGTGCGATATGTATGAGAGAACTTCTTTAAAACTTGATAATATAAATGGTAGAAAACTTACCAACAAAAGAACGGAATCAAGTGGTACCTCGTCACAATCTCAACGAGTCCAAATAAGTTTTATGAAATCGCTCAAGGAAGAAGTTTAAAGGACCGCCCCCAGCCCCCAGAAGAACTCGGAAGCCAAGGAAAACGGAAGAAACGTTTGAAGGACTAACTCAACAAGCAAGAAGAATACGATAACAAGAAGCAAAGAAAATCGAAAAGGATAAGCAATACAAGCACAAAATAAATAAAAGGGCCAACAACAAATAAACAACAATAAAGAAAAGTCACCCCTCCATATCGTCACCAGATTAGTTCGCAGCAAACTAACCACCTCCACTCTGAAGGTAGTGTCCAGGGACGATTTGCAAGACTCTTGGTAAATTCAATCCACTCTATCGTGGATGAGATTCCCACACCGGGTAATGAAATACACAAAGATCAGAATGACAATCATTAGAGAGCCCAAAGGCACCAGGGACCATCCTCGTGAATACCTCCATGTCGGGGTATCTGGATACGCGTCCTCCATAGGGGATACAAATACTCCATGAACAGGGCTTCGGAACTGAAAAAAGAGGGTGGGTATGTAATATTGTGAAGACGGGAGAAAGCAGTGTTTGAATTGACCATGTGCGTGTGTAACTTTCAGCGTATCTGCTAATGGGCGGCGATCTCGTCACCGCTGATAAGATTGTGCCCACGATCACTGGCATCGATCCCCATCTCGACGCAAGAAGTCCAATGCTGTTTCATTAAAATATAAAATCATTCCCAAATAAAACACGCTAAAAAAAAGGCTTCCATGTTTATTACAATTTATATTAAAAAACAAAACAAGAATGATTCTATTTGGCGCCAACTTGGAACTCAAAATGCACTAATCCGGTGGAAGGATCGAACCGAGTCGAAGAATCGATTCGGTGGCTTCGCTCGGGAGTGGAGGATTCGAGCCGGCTTTTGAAGAGATGAACAACTCCCTGCCGAGAGGCCATATCCCATATCACCTGGAAGGGAGCTTCATTCATTCTCACAAATCAATTATTATCATTGCCGCCACAAAACTATAAAAGGGAAAACCAACAAGAGAATCTCCGCCACAAAGCTTATAAGGAGAAATCTGAAACAAAAAAATGGCGAAGTTAGAACGAAAATGTGTGGAAGATATAGACGCAGATCCATCTGCGAGCGTTGGTAGGGCGTGGAGGGCACGCAATCTTCCAATGTCAGCTGCAGCATAGTTGCCCTCACTGATATAGATAGAGACCAGAGGCATTCCTAATTAATTTCGCGATATCGAGCACGGGCAGGCGCGAGTAAACGAATGGGAAGCCAGGAGTGAGAAGAGGAAGAGAAGAAACGGATAAGTTTGTGGCAAAAAGAAGAATGATAAGGAATAGCAAATATGTAGAAACGGAAATAATTGCAGTAAAACAAACCAATGACAAATAGAAAATAAATAAAAGAAAGGGATCCGGTTGTACCCCCCCGCCCCCTCGAAAGGTAGGTAAAGAGCAGAAAAGGATACATTTATTTGACCGAATGACGGCGTATTTTATGCCTCTCTCTCAAAGGCGCGATAAATTCGTACTTCTGATTACCTGTACCTCTTTATAAGAACTTGTTCCATGCGTCTAACATCGTACCCTTCCGCCCCCAACCTTAAGGGATAATGCTTTCCTACCCCTCACCTTTCTTAAGCCCTAAATACTGGTGAAAGAGGGCTTCAATCGCCTTAACAGAAAATTTAACTCATCCCCATCAATCACCTTCCTACAGCGTGAGGTTAATGCGCATCAACGCCACTAGCGGATGGGGTACGCGTCAACACCGCCCATTACGAATCGCGATCGAAGAAACAAAACTTTCGGGTGTGCGGCTTCCCTGGCCAGCGGCCACCATCCTTCTACGACACGCACCGGAAGACGGCGTTTTGTTTTTGTTATTTTTTATTGGTCAGAGCGCCTTTTTGGCAGCCACTAACGAGGGAAGGGTCGCAGAAAAATGTGAAAACAAACAAGGGACATGCATAGGTAATCCGAGGGAGGCGAGGCATAGACAGTATGGGAGGGGGAGGATATTCATTCGACGCGTTGTCCACCCAAGTAATCCCCAATTGTTTTTACCTCCTTTCTTGGAGTGACATAATCGATTGGCCCTGTAGAGAGGCACTCGCCAGATTCGAAATGCCACTCTGACCACAGTGCCAACCCATTCAGAGTGCCTTTGGATTCCATCATTAAATAACTCTTCGAAGACTGGGACTTGTCCAACGTGTGTGGCGACAACGGGAGACTCAGGAGGGTGGCTGGCGCCCCAAGGGCGGTGCAAGGGTATTCCCACAGAGGCTGAGGTTCGACCACTTGGTCGACTTCTTCACACGCCTTGTCTATCATCTGTCCGGAAACGAAAGGTGGTGGAAAAAAAGAGGAAAGATTTATAAAATACAAATAAGGGAGGATTTACTAAAGGGCCTTGGATTTAGAGCCCTCTCCCAAAGCGACATTGGACTAAGAGTTGGCAATGGAAGCAAAACCTGATGAACATTAAGATATTAAACAGCCATGACGACATCAAACAACCTTGTCTTACACCACCACGTGCGTCAAACCACTCTACTCACTCCAGATATCTTCACCCTAAAGCACGCCTCACTTCCAACATAAATAACATTTACACCATCGGATAGTTTACCAATCAATGCATACATTATCATCACCTGGCATAATGCTTCTCTATCTACACGATCATGAGCTTTCTCTAGATCTATCAACCGAACATACACCTCTTGTTCCTTAGTTTTTCAGTTTGCTGTCTCAGTTCGAATGTTAGACTTGATCCACACACACCCCGCACGGTCCAAACACCCCTTGTTCGACTATCAAACGCTCAGTTAACCTTCTCATACACCCAATCAGAATTTCCATACACTTTAACTACATTTTTTAAAAAAATTGCGCTATTTTGCTATGCTATGAAATAAACAACAAAAAAAGCGCACAACCAACAAACCAGAACAGAAACCGAGACTAAAAAGGAGCATAAAGAGAAAAACATGCTCCAGCGTGGGAAAGGGGCCCGCCTTCCTTCGGCGGCCGAGCATGCAACTAACACTAAACAAATAACTACATGGAGTGGAGTGGAGTTCTTCCTCTAAAAATTCAATTTCGTCACGCTACGGTGTGCACGAATCCAACCTGAGACCAAGGAGGAAGTGGTAGCGACCCGCTAGTCGGACAGGTAATGTAAGAGTTCCCAGACTATGGACACTCAACAAGGATGTGCTGGACAGTCTGGAGGACCATGTAAGCATCGCAGTAAGAAACAAAGGAGTACTCCATCGAATGGTGCGTCCCGCGAGTGTGACCGATTCGGAGAAGACAGAAGAAAGCCTGAAGCCGTTGGAGCGTAGGTCCACGGAAATAATCGAGGCACAAATTTAGGCTCACGTCGGCCGTCTCCCATCTTCTTTGTCAGTATCGGGAAAAGCTAAACGCTGGTATGGTCACCGTCTTCAAAAACTCTTTGGTGCCCTCATTCCCAACAATCACATGTCCAGGAAACCAGCATAAGATAATCTCGACATCTAACGTCTCGAGGAAAGCGTGATGTCACGGATAAAAACGAACCAGGGGGAGCGGAGGGTGTTTTGTGAGTCGCTACATCATAATCCGGTTTCCGAACCGGGCACGATGTGTTATCTCCCGTACTACGCAGTGTATTAAAACCAGCTCAGCCATGAAGATGGACTAAGCGCCTGGTTGAGTTCAAACGACGGGGATTGCGGTCTCGTTATCCTGAAGAACTGGAGGGAGATCCTCCGAGATCTGGCACCGAATCCTTTTGACTCGCTTCCACACCTCTGCAAAAGGGACCTTCCCATTAAGACACATATGCCCACCAGGAAGAGCGCCAGGTGTGCTTCGAAACATGGCGCAACCTAGCCCGACGAAATTCACCGATGATGAAATTGTTCGGGCGGCGTCTTCTCCATCTTTCATTCTCTATTTGACAATTTATATTTAAAACCATCGACCGATTAAATATTTATTCCCACTTACTCGTATATCTACAATTCGTCCCAGAAACTCAAGATGCCTCAGCTTCATTCCTAACATTACAGGGTCCATACTAGGGTTTGCACCCGGTTCCATGACCCTAAGAACAGAACCGAGAACCGAAAATAATTTCCTGGTTCCTAAAAGATAAAATAATTTTTAATCAAACATAAAAATCTAGAATACTTCAAAGCCACCCAAAAGCAAAAGTGAAGACTAATTTGTGTATTGGCAAATTACTTGTAATATTTAAAATCTAGATTATGATATTTTTGGCATCTTATATTTTTATTTTTTACAACATGGTTTGGTTAGAAAAGGATCAAAATATGAAAATTAAAATTTTAACATACTGCTGTGCTCTAAAGAATTTTAAATTATTTTATTTATTTTTTTGTGATACTCTTTTCAAATATGTCAAAATCTATTGCATGGAATTAGTTTAAAAAGGTTTCTAAACATGAAGCCAAATGCTTAACTTGGAGAGCAAAATTAATGTGTACGGGTGGTACGACTTCAGGATTTGCCTGCTTTGAAAAAGCAAAGAACTCTCAAGTTTTATCAACAGATATTTAATGGATGAAGAAATCGCTAACCTTACTAGTAAAGGTAGTATAAGCTTTCGAGCCATTGCTAAAAGTAAATTTATTCCAAAAAGTTTTGCAAAATTCCAGTACGACAAGCAACCTCCAACTTCAAATAATGGTGTTAAAATACAATGATGGACTTTTATTTGAAAAAGAAGACAGAATTAGCTGAATTTTTCAAGAAATCAATCAAAGAAGGCAAGCGGTATTCAGTTACCTTGGATGAATATACTTAAAAGCAAAGTAGAAGGTAAGTCAATATCAATGTTCATGATAAAAAAAATGCATTGGAATTTGGCAATTCACGAGCAGTGCTTAGCACATGGAATAAGTCTAAGCGTTTGTGATGTTTTATATAATAACATTCAGTCTTACAATATCCAGCAACCAGAAAATGAATTTTCTACTTGGAATGGAGAAGGACATCGAAGAAGAGGAAGAAAAAAATCTGGTCGATTTAAAATCTCCGGGCATTCATGAAGACTTCGATTCGATGTTCGAAAGATATGTCGCCATTCAAAAATAATCACTTACAAGATGTTGTATCTGACCAATTTCAAAGACAGCGTTTGAATTTGATAATCGATGTGAAAACACGCTGGAATAGCCTTTTACATATGATAGGAAGATTTTTGAAGTTAAAAGATTGCATCCCGAAAGCTTTGAAAGCAATAAGATAATGGCAACAAATTGAAAAAATTGTTCAAGCTTTTAAGCCACTGCATATTGTGATCAAAGAACTATCACTTTTTAAAGCATTCTTCATTTATTTTTATTTTGAATCAGTTAAAGGGTAAAGAAAAAAATCACCTATGTGTAAACCTAAGACGAACTTTGATCGATCGATACATAAGTCGAATGCAAAAAGAAATTTTAGGTCTGCTTCAGTATATACATAATCCAAATTATTTGGCCCTAGAGTCGCCTGAATTACCACCGGCTTCACGAGCTTCTTTAAAGAAATGTGCTGAAGTAATTTACAAACGCCCATATCCAAAAACCAATGAAGAAACTACTAGGTCTGGTAATGAAGTAAATCAAAATGATCCTTTGGTTGAAGAATATTACAATGAAGTAAAAAATATAATTGCATTTCCCAACACCTCAAATATAAGTAAGAGAATTTTGCTGTTAACAAAGAATTCAAACTTTCTGAATCGATTGCCAAACGCACAGACACACTGGATAGATTGCGAGCTACACTTTTACAATCAAGCCTACAAGCGTCGAAAGTGAAAGAGCCTTTTCAGTTTCTGAACTTTTTCTATAAAGAAATTCGGTCTCGCCTATCTGATTCAACATTAAATGCTCAAGTTTTCTTGAAATATTACTTTAAAAATGGCGAGGAACAAGATTATTAGACTAAGTCCAAAATTTTAATACTAAATATTTCCAGCTAAAATTTAATGCCAGATTACGTTTATCACTTTGATAGTTTCTTCCAGAGTATGTTTATCAGTTAAATTTCTTTCAAAGATTTTATTTGTTTAAAAGCCTCTTCTATTTTTCAATTATATGTTGTTTCTAAACTTTCTTTAAATCTTCCCACGTTATTTAAGAGATGTTAAACATAATTGATGTTCAATGGTTAGGTTTTTTTTTATGCCATTTAGAAAAAATAAACATTGGTTAAAAATAATAATATTTAGTTTGAGGAACAGGGGGTTGCCGGTTCCGGAAATTTTTCTCGGTATCAGTCCTGGTTCCTAATTTTTAGGACTCATCCAAACCCTAGTCCATACGCACATTCCTACACAGCCAATGAACCATGTCACTCGTCCCTCAAAAGTACTGTTAACACCTTTTTACTCCTACCACCATTTGTCTCAGCAATCTCCTTGTTTTAAAGACATTGACTACCGTTCAACTCCACTTGCAGTGATGCGGATTGACCGGCCTGAATGGACGGGATCAGCGACAGTCACGCACATTAGCGTCATTGAGTGTTGCGTTCGTAGGATAAATCATTCGAGGGAGGGGGGGGGGGGGCTTCCCGGGATCGAGTCCCCTTTTGCGCCACGAGCGGGAGGACGGTATGGGTTTTCTTCCTGCCCCACATACATTATCTAATAACGAAATTAACAATTCAACTAAAGTTTATTTCCTGCTAATACATGTTAGATAAAAGTGAATTTTTTTCATCAGACATTTATAGAGAACATACATTGTGTGTTACCACACATTCACTGCCTAAACAGTATGCGGAGTCTAGCTTAAAAAAATATTGATTTATACATTTCAAGATCTAAATTTTAACTCGTGCAACGCAAGGTAAGTCAGCTAGCGATCAAGAAAACCACACATGACTAGTGCGAACAATAGCTACCAAAATGGCTTACCAACTTATCACAGGCCGATACGCACAATACAACACACCAAATGCACAACGGAGTACTACTCTCCCCCACCCTCTTTCTTCGAGACGTCGTCCGCCACTTCCATACGCGAAATAATCATTCCAGATACGAATCAGCTCGATCTCAACGCTGACTAATACCGATCCGAATTATTCTCCGCCCCTTTGAATCTTCTGTCACTCTACGTCTTCACCACAGAGCAACAACTTTCCGACTCCACATTATAGTATCAAGCATCTCGCACACATTTGGTAAAATCACAAGATGCGAGGGGTCACTATAGAGAAGGCTAAGATTCAGACAAGACAAAAATCACATTCGGCCAATCCAAAGAATCCATTACAACTAAGTATAGTATGGCTTAGGAACCTAATACACCACCCACAGATATTAACTGGTTTCGCTTGATAGTTCAGAATACATTTGAGTAAATTACTTATGTATATCAATCTCACCTCATCAAATGGTGCCATTTTAAATCCGCAGCAAGTGCCAAGCGGCGCCCGAATTTTCCAAAGGTCCCTGAGCTCAACTGGAAGAGCACGAATTGTGAGGAGACTGGGTAGGATCAGGGGATTGGTTCCCAGGAGATGTTGGGCTGATTTAAGACGATACAAGAAGTGGATGGAGTGCCAAGGCAGCAGTGAAGTATCAAAGTGTGGTTCGCTAAACACAAGTGACACCTGTTACATGAATATTTTAAGAACCGGTAAGAATGGCACTATAATCATTCTTCCAATTCAAAAACTTTTAATAAAGTGCCACTCTTATCCATATGGTAATGGAGTACGAATACCCCCATAGAGGTGTTAGCTTCGCGTCGTAGAAGTCGATAAAATGTGACAACATGAAATGGAGAAGACGTCGGGTTGGGAACCCAAATTCTGGTATAATAAGCCTATGAATGCATTAAAATGAGCTTGATGCAGATCGGGTTGTCACTCCCATTGGATATGCACTCTGGCAGCCTCTTCTTGTATCTAGCAGTCGGATGGAGTCCCGAAAAGGGGCCACAAATTTGCAGTCGGGAACCAAGGTTAAACTGTTCTCAATGGTGCGACTGGGTGGTAAAAAACACAGATAAATTTAGTAAAGGCCGATTGCCACTCTTGGTAGGATTTTTAACACCAATGTTCAGTCTGCAAAGCATTTACCACTGACATTCAAATATGTAGGTAATTTATCACTGATCTACAATCAGTGTATGGGCTTTATCACCGTACTCGTAGTGTTTTTTATGACACTTGCACCTTTGAAAGGTTTATTGCCACCGATCTATATAGGGATTGGTAGAAAATTACCCCCAGCATGCACTCTTGGTAGAAATATTACAACATCTGCACTCTTGGTTTGGGTTTTATCACAGACCTACTTTTAGGGTAGGGAGTTTATCATTTTTTTGTAGTTTTACCACTAATCTGCATTCTTGGTGGATGATTTACCATCGACAAACACTTTCGGGACAGATTTACCACTAATTTGCATTGCTTATGGGGAATTTACCACCGGCTAACATTTTGGTAGTTTTACCACTAATCTACATCATTGAATCAGGGTTTACCATTGAGCAGCACAGTTTACCGTGGGGCCGAACCACGAGTATATACAGAGTATGGCAATTGTAATGAAGGAGGCCCGAATCGGGACTCCATCCGGTGACTAACCACACCCGATGTGGCTTAACTTCGCCGTTAGCGGAATCAGTGTTTCAAATAGGTTATACCGAAATTCGACCATACCAAGGTAACGAAATTCGTCCCCTTCGGCTATTTCCTCAGGTATTGCGGCATAATATCATTCCCTCCTCTGGGCATCAATGTAATCTATCATCAGCACAAAAGATTTTAGAGAAACTTATGACAAGTGTTCATTCAAGGGCAACCGCTCGCCCACAAGATGGGGTGATGGGGTTAGGAAATAAGGAGTCCGAGCCTTTTTACGCGCCAAATTTGACAGCTACTCTTTTTTGCGCCAAATTTGCCCTTAATAGTGAGAGGGTTCTATGTGCTGTAGTTGATAAAGTAAAGAAAAAAAAGAAGAAACTTTGGAGACAAAATTGGCACCAAACCATGGATACGATTTGCGACACTGAACCAAGTGTCACTCTAGAATAGTAGGGGGTGGGGATTTATTTTTTTAAGTACATCTAAGAAGCTAAAATCAACGAGGGCATCTGCTCCAAGAAGTTTGCGAGGAAATGTCCGTTAGGTAGAGAAGTTAGGGGAAATGAAAATGAGTGGAAACTAAAGAGGGAGACTACTTGGGGCGCTCAGGACGGAGACGACGCGTGATTCTCTACCCTCTTTCTCCCCAACTCAAACCTCCACAATTAAGATGGATTCCTCTGTAAGCGCTGGGGTCGGAGGGCAAGCACTCGTCCAAATCTGAGCTGTGCGAGGTAATTCATGGCACTCCTTGCAGCGGAAGTGTGGGTCAAGGGTAACTTTGGACTTGTTTGTAATCAGTGTTCTTTATACTTTGACCTCCATTACAAGGGCTGAAACCTTAGAATTCGGAGTCCTGTGACCGATATTCTCGATGGAGGCCATTTTAAACCAGGGAGAAACTCACAGGGCCAATTAAGCTGTCCACAGAAACTTCAGATAAGGGCGACGAGAGCACTGTGATTCGATCCTGAACTCCATTTGTGTGAATGAAGGCATTCAGCATCCGCCGGAAGAAGGCATTCGTTTCGTGAACATAAACATGTTTCGCTCCTGAAAAAAAAAACGAAAATGGCGACACATTGGCGATTTATTTTGTCCCTTTTGGAAGCCGCCAACATGGGCAAGGCTGCCGAAATTACAAATGAGCCTATTTTAAAGGACAAACCCAAAATAAAAGAAACAAACAAGACCAAGTAAACGGTGGAACTTTACCATATCCAGGCAAACACCATTTAGGTAAAAGGCCGGATTGGGGTGAAATCGTGGATGAAGGCAGAAGTGTACTATCTTTGTCTGGGCCAAAGAAAATAGAAACTCGTGCGCTTCGGAATAGCAAGAGACTGTTGGAGTCGAAGCTCGAGTTAGCATCTGGGAAGCAACAGAGATCGAAAGGTCGTCTACGTAGAACTTAACGAGAACATATTCCGGCAGCACTGAGCTGATACTGTTGATGCAAAAGGCAATGTGTATGACATTGCGGACATTCCTGTGGGACGCCTTGTTTTGCTGTCCTATTAAACTAGAGAGCGCTCCGTCCATGCGTACTCGGAATCGACGATCTCGCAGAAACTATGGTAAAATGGTTGGGAGGCGTCCCTTCGCCCGTAGGTATATGTGTTAAATCGACAAGATAGAATTGTCATGCGGTATCATAGATAAACTTCGCAGATAGCATTTTACAGACGGAGAAGAGCAACAGACATGGAGAGGAACGTGCGGAAGCTACACTGTCCATGAGGCAGGTAAACCCCGCTATCAGGAAAATAAGCAAGCTTAAAGTTAACTAATTTCTCTATCAACTTGAACAAGCAGGAAGTTAGTGAATTGAGAGGAAACAGGTCGGGGTAGATTCTGTCCAGATCCTGTAGAGTAAGGCTAACAAAGGGGGCGGCATTCGCGCAGGAAGCGAGGGCGGAAACCAGCTCGCTTAGTGAAAACAGATTGTTAAAGAGCTCCCCGCCTCGAGAGGTGGAGTTCAGTCAGCGGCTTTCAGATGGCCCACAAGTTTTATACGTTGGCGGAGCAGCATTCCGTCTAGAGAATGCAGAGAAAGCGGTCGAGAAGACCGCCACGGACAAGGGGTCTGAGATTGCGGCCCTTCAACCAAAAGGATTGAAGGAACGTCCTGCGAGATCTTGCCCTGAATCCCTTTGACCGACGTCCACACTTCTCCAAGAAGGGTCTTACTGTCGAGCGAATATATTTATCGTGCCAAGAAGAGCAGCGGGCGGATTCGAAACATACCGGAAGCTAGCCCTAGCTTAACAAAAATCACCGACGGTGAAATCGTTCGTGCGGCGCTTATAGCGCATGTAGGCCTATCGCTACTCTCTGAGGCCAGTGTCTCACTAGGCCGACATCAAGGAAGCGGATGGCGTGAAAAACGGCCAGAGGATTGAGGAATGGTAGTTAGCTGCGCGATGATGATTTTTTTTTTAAAGAGCTTATCTGGCGACTGCCTACTTGGGCATTAGTCGCCGCATTAAAAACTGGCCTAGTACTAGGTTACTTTAAAATAAAATTAAAAAAGACACCCCCCCCCAAAAAAAAAGGGAAAAAGGAAGCGAGCAGTAAGCAAGCGTGCGACCTATAAAGGAAACCCCCCCCTCCAAAAAAACCCCCTGCTTAAATAATAGGGAGAAGGCCGGCCTCCCCCCCAAAAAATCAAAAAGTCCACCAGTCAATGTGCGCGAAGATCACCCAGACTAGGACATTCGACAAGAATGTGTCAAACAGTCTGGGGGACGACGCAGTGGTCACAATAGGGCGCAGGCGAGCGCTCCATCAGATAGCGATGCGTCACACGAGTGTGCCCGATTCGGAGACGACAGAAAGCGACCTGAAGCCGTCGCGGCATTGGGGGATAGGTCCATGGGAATAGTCGCGGCGCAATGGCACGCAACTTTAAGTTCCCTTCGACCGTCTCCCATCTTCTTTGCCAAGCAATCCGAAGAGCTGCCCGTATTCCTGCCATGTAGTCGGTGTGAGGAAGAGCGAAACGCTGGTCCGGTCGCAGAGTCCTCACGGACTCTTTGGCGCCCTCATTTCCCGCAATTCCTACATGTCCAGGGATCTAGCAGAAGATAATCTCAAGATCCGCACGGCTCGCCAAAACCGTGGCGTCACGGATATCGCGAACCAGGGAAGGCGGAGATTCAAATGCCCCGAGAGCACTCAGGGCGCTTTGTGAGTCGCTATAGATCACAATCCGGTCTCCGAACCGGGCACGTCGCGTAATCTCGCGTACCGAGTGGTGTATTGCCACCAGCTCGGCCGTGAAGACAGACGCAGCGCCTGGCAGAGCCCCGCTGACTTCAAACAGAGGGGAAACGGCGTGGAAGCCGACCCCCTCTTGGGACTTGGAGCCATCCGTATACACTGGCACGGTTCCAGCGTGACACGAGGTGTGCTCCAAAAAGGTCGAACGCAATACTCCCGGCGCTGTACAAGCTTTGGGAGCAGAGGCGTAGCGACAAATAGCCAAATGTGGTACCCTCCAGGTTGGCATCCTGGGCAGAACGAACCAGGGGCGCCACCGACCTGAGAGCTATACCTAGCTCTCGAAGGAGTTTCCTGGCCCTAAACCCAAAGGGCTTAGGGTATGACTGGCGTCTCTCGGCGGCATAGGCACCGTCGAGATCAGCTGCGGATGCAGTGAGAGCGGTTGGCGACTGAGGGAGGCGCCGGGCTCGCGCGTACAGGTGAGTAATGCACTGCACGCGGCGTAGAGCGAGTGGCAACTCCCCAGCATCAACCAACAGGCTCTCAATGGGGAAAGTGCGGAAGGCACCGGTCGCAAGGCGAAGGCCGGTGTGGTGGATCGAGTCAAACCTTCCGTAATAAACGCTCGGCTGCGGATGCATAAAACTCGCATCCGTAGTCGAGCTTCGAACGAACAAAGGATCGATAAAAAAGTAGGGCAGTAGCCCTATCAGCGCCCCAAGCGCTGAACGTCACGGAACGGAGAATATCCATGGCGCGGGTACAAGAGACCCTAAGGCTGCGAATATGAGCCTCCCAGGTGAGGCGTCGGTCGAATACAAGACCAAGGAAACGGTGCGATTCAACCACATCCAGGCACACCCATTAAGAAACAAATCTGGGTCGGGGTGGAGCCGTGGATGGGGGCAGAAGTGCGCCACCTTAGTCTTGGCCAAAGAAAACCGAAACCTGTGCGCTTCGGCATAGCATTAGAAGTTGTCTGATCATTGGAAAACTATAAAATCAGTATTAGAACTTGCTTTTAGGATTTTTAATTATCCATGACATTTCCAATACATATACCTACTCGTATATAATGTAAATTCTAGCATTTCATTGTTCGTCCCTCAAAGAGAGGCACCCAACATGAATTTAGAGAAGTAACAGAAAACTGACTCACAGTAGAGAAAAAATACCTTGATAGGTATATCTACTAAATTTAATGAAGCAAGACTTAATTTGCAGGGTTATAGATAAATATTCAGTGAGTTCTTGTATTTCGTTTTTTTGTAATGTTATTGTTTGAGCATAAGCACTATAATAAACAGTAAAATATTTAAATACCTACCTTAAAAAATAGACAAGCTAGAATAAAAATGAGTATAGAGGACTTTATCTTAAAGGACTTTTAGACAACTTTTATAGGATCTGGAATAGTTAGAGGTCTTTTAGAGGACTTAGAGGACCTAGTAGACACAATAAGAAGGGTTCTGAATGGGCACAGAAATGACCATGCATGTAGGCATGGAGGGGCCTAACATTGAGCCTTTTGTCTTGTCTTCTTGGACCGGTGAGCAGGCATTCATCGGGAAGGAGAGGGGGCACGTATAGTGACCCCTTGTAAAATTGCTATGTGTGCCAGCAGGACTTTAGAGGACACAGGCCAACGGGGTCTGTTATCCCTTGTACTAAGGGGGTTAGTCCTATCGAGCCACTCCCACCGGGAGCGGTCAATTATGGGCCGCTGGCGTCTTTTCTTGGCAGTCCCCTAGGAAGGTAAAGGGAGGACTGTCGCTAGTGAGAGGGAGGCACCCAAGGCCGCTTCCGAAGAAGGGGATGAGTGGGGTCCCTTGCACCCATAGACACGGGAGAGGAGTAAGCCTTCTCTCCAGTAAAAGAAGTTTGGAGTGTCCCCTGAGAAAGTACAGGGGGAAAACCTCTTTTTCTACTATCGAGCTACCTGAGGGTGGCGGGGTTTTTTTTTTTTAGATTTCCATCATTGGACATGGTGACTCTATTAGTGATAGGGGACGAAAACGCTAATCAGCCCATGCAGTAGCCCGCTCTGCGAGGGGTAATATAGGGCCGAGAGAACTAGCTGCCGCCATTTGAGACCACTCCTCCCATGTAGTGGCCTCGCAGCCCATCAGGATGGTGGCTCCTTAGGCTCTGCGTAAAATCGATAGAGATTGAAAGGGGAAAGAAAGAAGATGTGAGGAAGGTGTGGGTGGGGATGAAGCAGGTTGTTAAAAACTCACCACCCTAAACTGGAACTCAGGGGTGAGGGGGCGTTGTCCCCTCCCCGGTCAGCTCCGATCCGTGTTGGTTTGTGAAAGGAAGCTGGTCAGCATCTACTCTGTGAAATTAGAGGCCGACCAGAGAAAGTTGTGGGAGAGGTTGTAAGGAAAGTGAGGAAGCATGGTAAAAAGACAAGGTCTCAGAAAGAAGAGGCTAAGCTGGGGCTGGACGGGGCGCTGAGTCCTGTCGACACGGTGGCCAGGAAAGCAAGCATGTGCCGCTTACGGGGAAAACAGGGTACGGGTACCCCTCTGTGAAGAACACGTTTGAGATTGATTGGCCTCTTGGATTAGGGGCGGTACTTGTGAGCACCATTGCCACACACATAAGCAAAGGAATCAAAGGAGCATTATACCCATCCTGCCCAGAGGATGGGACAATGCCCTAAGCTAGTAAACTGTAGATGGGTAAAAAAATATATATATATATATATATCAAATAGAGTGCCTTAATTTGTACTAACGTACCACTAAACCAATTCAACTCATGGTATTATTATACAATCACCACCTAAACCCCCCAACTTTAGCCCAGCCTCACTACACAATAAAACTAAACAACCAGT
Source organism: Ceratothoa steindachneri (assembly GCA_963969495.1). Classification (NCBI taxonomy): domain Eukaryota; kingdom Metazoa; phylum Arthropoda; class Malacostraca; order Isopoda; family Cymothoidae; genus Ceratothoa; species Ceratothoa steindachneri. The sequence continues at coordinate 8,778,869 of OZ018335.1, read as the reverse complement.
TTACGTACGTAACACTACAAAACCACCCCAGAAAGCCATACTCCTAGCTCCCTCCCGCCGATATTCACATTGTTTAAGCGTCCATCTGGCGACTGCCACAGGGGGTATAAGTCGCACTAATTAAAAAATTCTGCCCATTAATAGGTTTCATTAAAAACCCAAACCCAAAAAACAAAACAGTAAACAAAGAAAAATTATTAAAGGACGACGAAGCAAGGGGATGCTCCGGGATATCTCCCCGCCCTACCATGAATACAAAAACAGATTAGACCCTAACAGCCCCCGCTGTAACCTCCATCGACCGGAAAACACTGACATCTCATCTCATCCTGCCCCCTATTGACCCTCTCAGAACCACAATCAATATAACCCTCACAAGGAGCCTCTGGACCTCTGAAGAAGACCAGGTGGGGTGGCAGCCTTCCAGAGCTCGACTAAAGAGAGCTCAAGAGAGGGAAAGAATGGGTGGGGCGACAACGTAAAGCATTTCACTTCCGACTCACCCAAATTGGCGGCTACGACGGCCATTAAACAGGCGTCGCCGAGGAAGAGGCAGACGGTGTCCTGCCTGACGTGCCTCTCGAGTACTCTCAAGTACAGGGACGTCCGACGGGGATCACTCACTTGCGCCAGTCGCGTTCGAGACATTGAAGTGTGAAGACGACAATCGCAAATGGGCTTCTCTTGAGAGGGGCTCACCCTGAGGAACCGAGATTGGAGGAAGTAGAATCGGGGCCATTTTAATTAAAAAGGACGAAGCCGGCAGTTCCGTCGTCCAGATCCAAGCTCGGGTATTGTTATACCCGAGTGGGTTCTAACTCAGCGAATCCACCCATGGGTCCCCTATAGTTTGCACCTAGCGCTGATACCACGTAATAACACTCACACAGAAGAGAGGGAGAGAAACATTGATAGACTAATAATAATTTAAAGGGCTTAAAGGGGGTGGGAGGGGCGGATATTTTAGTGACACTAGCCACCTTTTGTAGGAAACTGGTTGAAGTTGAAAAGAAATTAAGTGGGATCAGGTGTCGATCATCAGGGCGGTGTGTGTTGCATTGCTTTCGAGTGAAGAGTGGCGTAAGACAATCAATGGTTGGGTATGAATGTTAGATGGAGTGGAAGCGTCTACGTCGTGGGATCAAACTCCGGAAACTGCCAACGAGAGGAGCCATGGGGCCCAAACCGCCACAACACCCTTCACGAAGGTGCAAGTCTCTGGGAGAGGCTTCGGTCGCCGGGCAAGTACCACACACTCTAACAACACACAACCACACTTTGTTTGACAGTGAGAAATGAATGTCCGGCGGTCATTTCTCAAAAGCGCCTTCAAGCTGGAGACATCGAAAGCAATCCTAGATCCACTTACAACCACACATGTCCAACATGATCAAAACCAATCACGTCGAGCCAAAAGACGATGGGTTCAGTCAATTCCAATTCTTGAAAGAACTGGATCAACTTCACAAATACAATACTAGCTCACAAAAAGACCACACAATCACGTGGATCTGCTCTTCATGCCCCCCGATCCCCCTTTACATACACAACACCCCATCACAACTAACCTGACAACACAACACAGGTCAAACCCTTTCCTCCATTGACCCCACAAGCCTATCATATACATCCCAATAACCTCCAACACCATCCCCTACGATTGTAGGGGATGGACAGCACAACGTAACTACACACCTAATCTCGCAATAAGCAACGCCCCCATTCCACACACACACACAAAAATAAAAATACTCGGAGTAACATACAATACATCAATGTCATTCAAACAACACACCACAAACATAAAAAAAAACAAAACAAATGCACACCAAGACTAAACGCTCCCAGATCTCTTCCTAGTACAACATTCAGACAACAAAAAAAAAACATAGCCATGCCTGAGCCTCTAACCTCTGCAACACACCACAATACAAACTATACAAACAAGGCCCTAAAAATCATCACTGGCTGCACAGCTACTACCCCCCACAAACCATCTACACCACAAAAGCACAAGTCAAGGACACAAAACACATGCCGCAGCCTCCATAACAATACAATCGTAGATGTTAGTCCGGGCTGCAATGCAGAACCCTACGCCATCAAAGCCATAATGGAAAACTGCATTGCACACAACCACACACGCCATCGACATAATATACACTTCATGGAGGCCTTGTGGGAAAAGCCGGTCGAGGCCACGGCCTTTCTCAGGGGCTCGGGGCTGCTCGGCCAGGCAGCACGAGAACAACAACCAGAAGGTGTCGGGAGACCAAGCAACATTAACAGAAATGTTCAGGAAGGGGGGGTGGGGAGCAGCCATGGTGTCATAAATACTGCGAACTAGGGGATTCGGAGTTTAGCGTTGTTGTTGTTTATAGCTTAAGGGAGCAGATGGCATCTTTGTTCCCCCGACCGCTTGCGAGATTAAGAACGAAAGCATTGATCCTACATCCTGTGGTGTAGACCCCGCCAAAGTTACCACAATTAAGTAGGGCCGCGCCTTCTACAACCTCCTGTGAGACTGTCCTAAGGGACTAGATTAGAGTGGAGGGAGGTTGTTGCATGCTTTGGGAATTTTATAGAATCCCCCTGTGCTAGCGGTCCATGCAACGGCTTAGGAAGTGAACTTTAATTGCAACAATACATCCAAGTGGGGTGGTCCCACTACAGGATTGTAGCCAGGTAGGGCGGTCATGTCATATCCACTTGGGAATGACTGACCACTAACATTACAGTGCTTCGAGGTCACAAATCACACATTAAGTCGAATCTCAATTCGATCTGCGAACAGGACAACCAGCTTAACTGTCAAGATAGACGCTGCTCCCAAAAGAGCCCCGCCGGCTTTAAACACGAGGAGAAGGGGCATGGAAGTAAACCCTATCTTTTGATTTGGAAGCATCCATGTACAGAGATACGGCTCAAGTGTGACACGGTGTGTTCTAAGAAGTAATATTTTAGTACTCCAGTGGTGTAAAGCTTTGTGAACAGATGCGTGACGACAATCATTCGAAGGTGAAATCTTATGAAGTGGCGTCTTGGGCAGAACCAACGGCAACACTAGCCCGAGAGGTGCATCAAGCTCTGGAAAGAATTTCCTAGCCCTAAACACGAAAGCTTAGGGCATGATTGGCGTCTCATGTTTGCCTAGACACTATCGAGATCGGCCGCGGACGAAATAAGAGCCGATAGCGACTGGGAAGACAATGGCGTAAAGCAAACGGCATTTACTCAGAATCGAGGAGGAGGCTCTCTATAGGGAACAAGCGATGACCGGCCGGTGGTGGATCGAGTCCACAATTCGAAATAAACGCTAGGGAACGGATAAATGGAATTCACATTCATAATTTAGCTTATAAAGAACAAAGAGCAGTAAAAATGAGAAGCCCTATCACCACCCAAATTGCTGAAAGATCCACAGCGAAGGACATCCATGGAAGGTAAGAGGACTCTAAGGCTGCGAATGTGCTCCACCCAGTGACGGCATCGGTCGAAAACAAAAAAAAATTTAAAGCGCCAATCTGGTGACTACCTAGTACCTATTATGGTAAAAGTGGCTGTAGTGAGGTTACATCTTAATGTTAGGCTAGACTTAAAAAAATCAACAAATGTGCAAAAGACCAAGAAGGAAAAATAAAAAATAACACCAAAACAAAGGGAAAAAAAAAGCAAGACAAAGGAAGCAAGCTCCGGCGTCGGGGGCGCTGAAACATGCGACTTACAACGGAGTAAGACAAAATGGAGGAGGCCTGCCTCCTACAAAAAGTCTACAAGTCTGTGTACACGTACCCGTCCCAAGTACAAGGGAAAAGTGGGAGCGACCCCGCCATTCCCGGTACCGGGAGAGGTAAGGAGCGCGGAGATCACCCAAATGGGACATTCAGCAAGAATGTGCCGAACAGTCTGGGGGATAACGCAGTCGTCCCAGTAAGGCGCAGGCGAGCGCTCCATCAAATAGCGAATCAGAGAACAGTGCCCTGATTCCTGCCATGCAGTCAGTGTGAGGAAGAGAGATATTGTGGTCTCTCGCCCAGTCCTCGCAGGCTCTTTTGGCGCCCTCATTCACCTCAATTGCCACATATCCAGGAACCCAGCAGAAGGTAATCTCGACATCCACCCGGTGGCAATCGTGGCGTTACGGATACCGGGGAGCAGGGATTGTGGATATTCCAATGCCCCGAGAGCACTCAGGGCGCTATGTAAGTCGCTAAAACTCACAATAAGGGGGTTGTGGTGGTTCACCTGCCCCCAAAGAGAGGGACAAGAACAGACGCGGCGGGTTGTCTTGTCGCGGTCCTTGGAGGCAACTCCATGGGAGGGGATAGGGGGTGAAACCCCTGGCGATTGTAGAGGAGAGAGCATCCTTTACGCTGGAAATCTTGGATGGCTTTCTGAGACAGACAAGGAGGGGGGGAGGAGCGCGTCGTTAAAAAAGGTGGCGCTGCCCGAGGGGACCTCCAAAAGGAATAGAGGGGAATCTCTATATCCATAGGGAGTAGTGAGATGGCCATGCCACAGACCTACTATGACCTCAACAAGGGATGGGCCAAGTGGGGCTTCTTGTTGCTTTCCTCGGCTGGGACGGGCAGTATAAACCCTCACAATAACACCCAGGGAACCCCAGACCAAACCCTACCGATGAAGTGGTAGGCAGGTCGGAGTGTCAACTACGAGGGGATAATGGGGAACACCTGGCAATTGTTAGGGTGGAACACGCTCGGAGAGGGCGGGGTCAGCACCCCAACATTCAATAGAAGAGGGCGTGGAGATGATGCAGTGGAAAGGGAGCATAAAAGGACCGGGGGAGGTGCAGCAGCTTCCCCTATACCTAGACCCAGAGTGGAGATTCCCTCTGTGTCTGGTCTATCCTTGCGTGCACTGGGGGCGGGAGGACGTGTTGCTCCTCCAGGTACGCAACGCAATGGGAAGTCATGCTTCTCCTCCAAGGTTCAGTGGTAGTTGGGGGGTTTCGCCCCGAGATACACCAGCCACCTTCTTGCGACAGGACAAAGAATTGATGGGATAGTGGTCGAAAAAAAAAATGCCGGGGAAAGCGAGGAGAAAGAGCATCAATTTTCACAGGCCCTGTTACAGTGCTTGAATCAACTCAGGTCCAGAGCTTCCATAATTTGCAGTGGGGCCGGAAGGACGTGCAGCTCCTATATGCTATATAGGGTGCCCCATTGAGGGCTGTGATTTGCGAAATAAATTTACAAAACTATCCTTAAACGAGTTCTGCAAAGCACAAATTTGATGCTCCTTTTGTATAAGCATGCAATAATACGCCTTCTTACGTTAGGTCTTTGGTGACTTCAAACCAGAGGCTGTATTCGTCGTGTGAAGATGTCAACATAAGGGCGTCTCCTTCCTTCACTTCGAGGGCCCGGGGAGGGTAATAAACGCCTTGCATCCAATGGTCTCTCCAAGGTATTTCCGAGCTACAAGCCTCACGATTTCCTGCCTCCCAAAAGAGAGAGTCTTAATAATTTTATCCAATATGAGTAATTAAGTCTTATTTTCCTCTTGTTAAGGAGTAACAATACCAATATTGGTGTCAGGCGCACGTCGCCAGAAGGCTACTGAATGTGATCGCACCCATGGGGGACATAAATGGAGAATATGGGATGGAAACACACTCTTCATAATGCCCCAAGTGTGGGGTATATACTATTAAAAAATAGGATAGAATATGGGACAGAGTAATAGATGGGTCGACAACGATCAGGATATATCCCAAGTGAGGTAATGTCTGAGAAATAGCGTTGAGAGAGTAATGTACGATAGGGGTTTTAGAGGATGACTTTGAAGGTCTGCTTGCAACCCTCCAGTAAGCAGGATGAAAATTTGAGATGATTTGTGAAGAGAGATGAAACTACCCCCTAATGCCCTCTGTTTCAAACACTTATTTACATAATTAACCCATGCTTCACACACGATCTTAAATTACCACATGACTCTCTTTAATGGACTTGAGGAAGGGCATTATCATTATGTGGGCAGATTTCCAGACATTTTGAAACAAGGGGTTGAAGATTTGTCTGAGAGGGCGATGCCTCTTGGACTACTCGAGATGAATAGTTGATATATTGTCAGTGCCAGAGAGAATTTGAACTGCTCTCTTGCTAAGGATATTTTAATAATATTAGGTTGTCAAGAAATTAATGCCGTTTTAAGATAACAAAAATAGGCTAATTGAGCTGTTTAAATTGTTAAAAATTTTATGCAAGCTGTTGAGATATTATTTTAAGTAATGCCTTAGCATTTTTAGGCTGTACTAATAAGACCTAAGCCTCTTTAAAGCTAGAAAAGTGGTGTTTGGATGGCACATGAACTGTATAAAAGACGTTTGCAATAATTTTAACGTCAAAATGAAGCCCTTAAACAAGTCCTTCACTCATCAACTGAAAAGGCGTCTGTCCTCCTCCTCCTTCTCCATGAGGCTGCATGCACACGTGGCACATTTGACTGACGGAAAACCTCATGCAATAGTTTGGGAAGTTCTTCCTGTTCCTTAATATTTATCGCACATTGCACTGTGTGATTACCATTCAAATCATTACAACACCTAAATGGTTAATTACTCTGATAAGGTGAAAGAGGATATAAAATCTTATATTTCATTAAAACCGAATGAATTCTTCAATAAAGATATACAGTGCTTAGTTAAAGGATGGGAGTGCTTTCTCTGTAAGGCTGGAACTACAGTGCTAAATTATTGTATCTTTTTGTTTATTAAAAATTATTTTACTTTAATTTTTTTTTTACAATAAATTGTATGGGCAAATCGTGGTCTATTCCGAGTTCAATTTAACCCAGTGACAGGGCAGCCCTAATTTGCACTCTGTCTGGTTGAGAACAGTTCTTCCTAGCAAAAAGAGATGGTAGACAACAGATTGAGGGAATAGTCCTAGAGTTAAAAAAAAAAAAAAACTAGCGCTGATAGGTAGTAAGGGAAAAGCGGGCCAAAAGCTTTTCCAGGCCCAATCAGAATTGTCAAGCCAATCACAGGGTTTTCTTAATTTGTACTTAGTCCGGGAGTACGTGCAATTCCTCCAGGTACCGAGGGTAACCGGCTACCCAGGGTACCACCATGCACGAGTGCAATTCAATATCTCTGCCTTTAAGTGCAGGATGGGTGATAAAGAAAGCTTTCACCCATGTGCTTGGAGTCATTGGGCCACACCATTGAGATCCTCATTGGCTTGATGCAGTAACACCTGGAGGCAACTGTTGGGTGTGGTTGAGCCTTCATTTCTTGGAGCTTCTCCCGAAGCAAAGGCGCCAACCTCTTTTCTTGATTCCTGTCGCCCAGCCGCTGACACCGCTCGGAAGCACGTCGTCAATCAGTACCAAATCTCTTTCCATTCATACATACCCGTATCACCACCTCAAAATATTCTCAGTCACAACCTTTCCTTTCACTATAACTCAACACACACTTTCCTCACTATCTACCCTTCTGACTCCCAGCATCCCTCACAGATTACCCCTTTTACACTGCTCTTGTATCGCTCTTTTATCTTTCCATACCACTGTCTCCGATCAACCAACGTTGGGACTAGAATACTCTCATACACATCCAACTGGCACATACACAATGTATGAATGTGGAAACGATAAACTACCAAAGTCTCTCGGATCTATCAAAGGCAAGCTGAGAACTCTCACACTATTAAGGAATCATAATCACCCTTGGTAAGTGGGTGTTCCCAAATGGGAGCACAACTGAGAACGACCTCCCCGAGGGGGTCCATTTTGAGGGTCCACCACATGAACACAGCATCGCAAAGACCCGAGGTCAAACAACGGAAGTCGCGTCGGGAGGTTCGGTGCTTGGCCAAGTCAATTGTGCGACCGCTCCAATCAAATCTGTTTAAAAGGGGAAAATTATTAATTAGGATTCTCCCTTCGTCTGGGAAGTAAAAATCCCCCCCAACACGATGTCAGCTGTGGGTTGTAAAGCGTACCTAAAGAAGTAATTGCACTCAGGAATGAAATTGGAATAATAAATACACCTGAAACCTGCCCTCTTGGTTAATAATCCTATGAATAGTGGTTAAGATCTCTACAGCAAACATTGCCTTACAGTTGGCTGCAAAAAAATTGAAAAACTTTTATCACTTTCCCATTATGTGGATGACATGCATCAACACAATGCCCCCCAATGGCGTTTAAGATCAAACCGGCCATCATTTCGCCCTCACCCTCCCATAGCCACGGGGATAGGGGTGACAAATCAACCCGTCACCCCAAATGAGGAAGTGAAGGTACAGTATAGGAAGACTGGGACCAGGCAGTGAATAAAGAGCGAATTTAAAGCAACAGCATCAAAGAATCAATCTCTGCCATAACCTCACTTCCCAATAATTGGGCATTGCTGATCTAGCACAGTGAAATAAGATGCGAGAAAAAGAACTTGGTGAAGCATTCATAGGATTATTACAAGGAAAAAAAACTAACAAAGCATCTTCGCTCATTTCACCTACGACGAGCAGCTGACATTAAAGTGCTTACATCAAGGAAACAAAAGAGTTACTCTCCCCAGACAAACACCTCATAAACTAGACAACCGAAAGTCTCCACAAAGTGACCACATATCCGAAAGCACTGACCACCTCATGGCAACATACCCAAACCTGGACCCTCCTCCTGAGAGGTTTTCTAAATTTAAGGTTCTATTCTGGCGACTCCCAGCAAGAGTAAGCCCACCGAAATCCTCCTAGCGGACATGGGTGGGCCATAATAAAGTGTCAGGAGGAAAAAAAACAACAACAACCTACTCAAAAACGGGAATCGGTTCGGAAATCGGATTGAAGCTCTCGGTTGAAACTTGAGACAATTGAATGTCATGCACCGCCGCGGCTCCTGAACACCTCTCAATCACATCAGGAATAGTCAGCAATTTCTGTGAAAAAAGAAAGAAGCTGCGATCGAGAAAACATTCACTGCAAAAGAGGACTAGGGCCTAGCCGAGTGGAAGCACTTCAAATATGAGTAAAGTTAAGGGACATCGGGTCACCTTCAAGACAGTTGCCATTCGCTGTAGAAACCCTTGGTTCGGATCCTACATCAATCAGTAGGTCTCAAGCTGAGAAATAAAAGGTAACTTAAATGAATACAAAAAGAGAGGGGGCAACCTCTGATGCCTCAACTTAGGAGGGAGGGGGGTTATAAAAAAGCGATCTGGCGATTAACTGCAAAGAAAAATTGGCTAAAGAATAATAATGGACTTATGCACATGTACACATTTAAATCTAGAATTCATCCTAATTTAGGAATAATAACATGTAAATAGCCGTGTGAAGCAGGGAGAATCCCCACACCACCTTCCTGTCATAAAAGGCCAATAAGTCCAGATATGAGGTGTTAGCCTGGAACGTCACGCACCTGTTTTGTTCCTGCGTGCGCGATATGCAATGACGCCACACCACAACAGCGCCCCTTGGCCCCGAAAGGCCAATTTGGCGTTGGAAAATATGATGGGGCATAAAGTAGGGGTGGGGGTAGATTTAAGTGCTGTTGATGCATGCAGACCAACCACACTTTATGCAGAAATCGGTTGATGGCTATAATTAGGAGGCAGATAACATCCCATAATTACAGAGTTATATTTACACGGCCCGTAGCTCCTACATTGGTAAGAAGGGTAAATTAGGTAGGGTGAGAGGGGATAACGGTCCGCCTTGAGTTTAATAGGGCATGTTTAGTTTGCGTCGATGCACACCGACACCGGTTCGTGGGGAAACCGATCCTAAGTTGGAGCTGCAGTAATGTACCTTAAGCTTGCCGTCGGCAAATGGTATAGAGAGAGGAGTAATTTTGTTCCACCTGCGGACAAGGGAAGAAGAAACGACTTGGGCATAGACAGTCGCTTCTGACGGCACGATGAGAGCGTCTGGCTGAGAAACGAAACAAGCAGTTAAAAACGAGTTCAGATACGCTAAACATTTGAGTTTCTATGGAAAAGGACAGACTAAATCCGAGACCTTCATTCACACCAGCTCTACAAGTGCTGCTGCTAACTAAATATCATTTTAACACACCTAGCCTCTATGTGGGGCAAGAAAAAGACCCGACCGTCTTCCGGCACGTATCGTAAGAGGTCACTAATTAGGGATACGGTGGAAACTATGTGCCCAAAGGTTTTGCTCTTGTGAGCGTGATACGCAATGTCGTTAATGGTTGGGACGTCACAGCCCCCATCTACTCATGCCAATGATGGTGTTGATGAGCGCAAACAAATGCTGGGAAAGGTGTTGATATTTTTTAACAAAACCCTCGATGCATTTATTTTGAGAGGAACAATGGGATCAGAGATGCCCGAACCAGAGCCTATCAAACATTTAGTTCTTTATACAAAGATATTGTACCCTGCACAAAAAAATATGCTAACATCATTGAAATAACGATTTAATTTTAAAATGACATAAAATAAATATTTTTAGTCATGTTCGATGTAACAGTTTGATATTAATCTATTGGGGCACCCGCGGCTCTTAATTCACATGAATTGGAGCATCTGCACCCCAGCAAGAGGTTGTCAGGTGTTGCCTGGAAATCATGCTACAGCTGACATCTGAGGATTGCATGCCCTCCTGGCCACAATACCTGCAGCTGTCATACATTGCCGATGATACTCATGGTTTGGATTCCACATTAAATTCTAGATCCCCAGTGAGAAATTAAAGGCATCAGAAAGGTCTGTGCTAAAACCTTTACAGAGTTATTTTTGACATTATGACTTTTGTATCCTGTCACTTTTAGCCTGCGATTGGTCACCTCCTTCAAGGATAGGTTTGAGGATTTATGGTTCATCTTCGTCACACTCCCCCATTAATTTGACATGAGACCAAGGACGTACAAATCACCCTTCTCCTTTCTCACACTCATTTCAGTCGTTCAACTTGTTAACCCACTTCCTCCAACTTATTCAAAACATGCAAAGCTTCCATAGCAAGACCACAGGATACCTATCATTATAGAATCCGATTTTTAAAACCCAACTAGGCATATTCAAGACGATGCAGTCCTCACCTTACCTATCCATTCCCTTGCAACAATACCAAACACAAAGGACCTTCCATTCTCATTGTGCTACACGCAACTGTATCATCCAGGTGCAACTTGTATTACATAGGACCCTTGGGGGGCGGAGATGAGTTCATCCTAATTGAAAAAAAAGGGTATTATCACTTACCGTGAGAAGATGTTGTCTGGCGTGAGAAAATGTTTCGATGGCTCCTTCTCCAATCAATTCTGTATCAAAGACTTCAGTGATGAGCAGATTGGCTCTATGCGGCATCTCCTTCCCTTCACCGCACTCGAGTTCTGTTGAGCGTTTTCCAATTAAGTTCACCTGAGGCAGTGGGAAAAAATTCGACTTTTCGATTTTCACACACTTTGCCTACTTCATGCAGGTAATAAGGAGGGTGAGAGTTTCTCCCCATTCACAAACAGATGCTTTTGCTGTAATCAGAGTCCAGGCAATGAACAAATGATTAATGTTAAGAGGGGGGAGGGGTAGAACCTAAAATTCAGAATTTACACTAACAAAGTTTGTTCTCTTACCTGCTTGGCACAAAAAAATAAAAAAAAATAAATGGACTGTCAAAACACTAGGCAAATGGTAACTTAGATTTGGGCCATAATTGGCTGTATCAAATGTGTACAACCAAAGGATACTTGGTCAATGAAAGCATTGGACTGCTCATCTTAAATGCATACCCAATGCAAGTAGATGCAGGGAAAATGGGAACACTTCCTCACTCCCTGCCTTAGCTATTTTATTACAAAATTAAAAGTTTTTCACAGACCAAGACTAAAAAAATATGACACAATGCGAATAGTGGAAAGTATGTACATAATGTTTTAGCCTATTGATATTTGAAGGAAGTTTATCTTGCAACATATAATAAGGCACCAAAACCATCAAATTTTAATGCATTCATAACTTAAATTCTACTTATTTAACTTGGGATGGTGTAGTAGTTTGTAATTGTCCCCCACCCTTCCCTATGTCTAATACCTTTCCTTCCTTTTCAGGGTGTGTGGATCGTGCTCCCCACTCATCTTTGTTCTCCCACAGGCATATGATTTAATAATAAATTAGAATTGTGACTTTGGACATTGTGTAAATCAAAATGAACTCTAGTGTTTGATGCTTAAATTTTAAATTGCCTGAATTGGACAGTCATCCAGGTGAGAGTCGGTGTGAATGGTTGTGGGCATTGATGATGTTTGAGTGTGGAGTGAATCTGTGATTGAAAATGTCTTCTCCTTTCCAGCTCCTTGGTACCAGCTAGTCAAGCGACATCTGGCTTTGTGAGGCAGCGGTAGCCAGCCTTGACTCTCAGTCTTTCTTGTGACGAAAAGGGGACTGTCTTGACATGTGGGCCTTGGAGAGTGCCTCTCAGTCTCCAGTGCAGTAATTGGAGCTAGCACCCCAGACTCTAACAGTGGTTGGAACTAGGAAGTGTCCCATGTCCCTGAAGTCAGAACACTTTGCCGAGTCCTGGACCTCACAGAATCCCTCAGAAAGCGGGCCCACTTCCACTTTTCTCCCTGACTTGCATGCTCGGGACTTTTAGTTTTAGGTGCCCCCAGTACTGTATCTTATGCGGTTTAAATTTTGTGATTGATTTATTTATATTTTGCTGCTATTCTTTTTTGGCGTTGACTGGTATATTTTGTGAGGCCATATATATATATATATATATATATATATATATATATATATATATATATATATATATATATATATATATATATTAATTTTGCTAATAGTACACATTATTTGTTTGTTATTTATATTTGCATAAGATTTCTATTTTTGTGCTGGTTGATATTTATTTAGGGTTTAGGTTGTAAGGCTATATATTCTTGATATTTATACTTTCTATTGGTTAAGGGTTGCAATTTTTTATTATATACCGGTTTTCTAATAAGCTGTTTTCGAGTGGCCCCTCATTATCCTCCCCTCAAACACCCAGGTGGCTCTGTTGGGTGGCAGGGATTGTAGCGCCAGCCCAAGGACCCTGCCACCACAACAGAAAGTAAAATGTGAAAATTTTCTCTCAGAAGGGGATAAAAAAAGATAATTAATTAAGTATCTGGAGTGGTCATCCAAAACTAAACACACACAAATAATGCCCAGCCTAAGCTGCTGCCCTCAGGAAAAGACAGCTCAACAGTCACAACTTGCCCAGCATTTGCACACTTAAGACAATAACTCCAGATATGTGAGTACTGGCTCTCCGGGAGAACCTTAAGTAAAGACAACATAGTTGTAATACAGAAAATGAATTATGAATAGAAAACTTGGGGATAGATCACTCCTTTACACTGATTCTTTTTGTGGTTGGATGTAGTGCAATTAAGATAAGGGAGATTCTCTTTAACAAGTCCAATAGTTCTTTTTACCTTATCAATAAATCCATTGATTGTTAAAATTTCCCTTGCACATTCAGCCATCGGAGAAAAAGCCTGGAAATAAAGGGTTATAAGCATCATTTGGTATTCTAGTGAATTCCATATTACAAATATTGATGAGTCTTCAACACCAATAGAGAGGAAGGATAAACAGAAACTAAATGTTGTATGAGGTTCCTTTATATTGATGTTTCGCTCCTCTGGAGCTGCTTCTTGTCACTGAGGAGGCTCCAGAAGAGTGAAGCATCAGTAAAAAGGAACCCTGTACCACATTTGGTCAATCTTATCCTCCCTTTCCATATTACAAATAACACATCAAACATTTAGGTTAAAAATCATGATAAAATTTAGTAGGTTCTAAAATATACTTTTAAATGTTGCTTTTTTTTCTCTGGAATTTAAAATGGAATACTAATGAGGGCTAAAAAGTGGTGAAACTAGAGAGTGAAAATGAGTGGAAGACATATAGCTGCAGATCCCCCAGCAGAGGTATTGGGGCCAGGAGGGAACACTGCTCCAAATGTCAGCCACAGTAGGGTTGACCATGTCACACATGACATCAACATCATCTTACAGGTTAAAGATGTTTGTACTAGAAGAGGCAAAAAGGGGGGTGGGTAGTGCAGGCATGTTAATACACACCATCTTTTAACCAAACTAAAGGAGAGGGTCAACCCCCACTTCCTACCCAACAAGGAGGGAGAGAATAAAAGCTGGTTGATGACTATCCTGCAAAATTAGCCACTGACCAAAAAGTTGAGAAGAGGCTTGTAATCAAAGTGTCAAAAAATTATAAAGGGAAGAGGTCTAAAAGTGATAAAGCCCAGGTAATTTGGATCAAGTTTAGAGTCTACTAGGGGCATTGGGGCTGGAAAGGCATGCCACTCATGCAGGTGTCAGTCTACACAGAGCAGCCTCTTGGAGCTTTAAATACAGAGAATCGTACTTCACAGGCTGTCACTGAATCCACCCCACATGATAAAGCCATCATGGACAGAAGACCTGTGCCAGTGCCGATGTCGAGGACATGAACCTTCTCATTCTGATCTCGTAGATGGGCAATGCACCTACGGATTCCCTCATAATAAAGGTCATTCTGAAAACAAAATTAAAATTTTTACCATTAAATAAAAGTTATTTACCTTTTGATTTTAAAGTAAAATTAAGATGATTTAATCAATATTATTTTTTTTTCTTAATTGAAAGAATTTGATGAGGTTTTACCCTATCCCTTTTCTGCACTCATTTAATATGCCTCTGATTCCTCAGTGGGGACCAACTGACTAATGTGGCATCCTAACAACCAGTAGCTTGAGCATACGGTAGTCACTGTGAAGGTGACCTAAATTGGGAATCCATCTGGCAACAAACCACACCTGATGTGGCCTAACTTTGCTGTAATCAGAGGATAGGGATTTCCACTTGGGTAAGCCAGAGCCCTCTCTCAATTAAAAACAAACAAAAAACAACTGCTAAAGGGTTCCTATACGCCCCATCCCCAATGCAGAATAGGTTACTCTCATTTGAATTATGAAAAAAAACAACTCAGGGTTGGGTTGGCTTTGGAGGAGGGTGTTTTAGGGCTGGTTTTGAAATGTAGGTATTTTTATTTTTTCAGAAGCCATCTGGCGACTGCCTACTGGGACATGGGTTTCTGTAATCACGCTACAGCATAATACTAGGCTAGATTAGCAAAAAAAACGTACAAAAAATAAGGAAACATGCTCTGGCATCAGGGGAAGGCCCACCTCCTCCAAGCCAAGGAATGTGCAACCTACAACAAAGAGAGTAAAAAAAAAGGGAGGCCAACCTCCTTTAAAAAGTCAGATGGTCCACAAATCTGTATACACAAACTCATCCCGAGTATAAGTGACAAATGGTAGCGACCCCGCTCATCCTGATACTGGGACAAGTAGTGTGTGACGATCACCCAGTCTGGGGCATTCAACAAGAATGTGTCAAACAGTCTGGGGACATTTTTTTTTTTTTTTTTTTTTTATAGAGCCCATCTGGCAACTACCCACTTGGGCATAAGTCGCCGAAAAACACGACAGCCTAGAATTAGGCTACTTTAAAGTTAAAATATGAAAACTTAACAATCAATATAAATTTGAAAAACTTAACAATCGAAGCAATCTCCGGCAGCGGGGGGAGGTCCCCCTCACCCCGGTGCAGGAGAGTGCAATCTAAAACAAAACAATAACAAAAAAAGGAACCTTAAATAAAGGGGAGAAGGCCGGCCTCCCCCAAAAAGTCAATAAGTCCACCAGTCATGGTGCACGCACTCGTCCCGAGTACAAGGGACAGGCGGTAGCGACCCCGCCCATCCCGGTACCGAGACAGGTATCGTGCGCGAAGATCACCCAGACTGGGACATTCGACAAGAATATGCCGAACAGTCTGGGGGACGACGCAGTCGTTGCAATAGGGCACATGCGAGCGCTCCACCAAGTAACGATGCGTCACAAGAGTGTGTCCGATTCGAAGACGACAGAAAGCAACCTGAAGCCGCCGCGGCATTGGGGGATAGGTCCATGGGAACAGTCGCGGCGCAATGGCACGCAACTTTAAGTTCCCCTCGACCGTCTCCCATCTTCTTTGCCAAGCAGTCCGAAGAGCTGCCCGTATTCCTGCCATGTAGTCGGTGTGAGGAAGAGCGAAACGCTGGTCCGGTCGCAGAGTCCTCACGGACTCTTTGGCGCCCTCATCGGCGCGCTCATTCCCCGCAATTCCTACATGTCCAGGAACCCAGCAGAAGATAATCTCGACATCTGCCCGGCTCGCCAAAACCGTGGCATCACGGATTTCGCGAACCAGGGGATGCGGAGATTCCAATGCCCCGAGAGCACTCAGGGCGCTTTGTGAGTCGCTATAAATCACAATCCGGTCTCCGAACCGGGCACGTCGCGTAATCTCCCGTACCGAGTGGTGTATTGCCACCAGCTCGGCCGTGAAGACAGACGCAGCGCCTGGTAGAGCCCCGCTGACTTCAAACAGAGGGGATACGGCGTGGAAGCCGACCCCCTCTTGGGACTTGGAGCCATCCGTATACACTGGCACGGTACCAGCGTGACACGATGTGTGCTCCAAAAAGATCGAACGCAATACTCCCGGCGCAGTACAAGCTTTGGGAGCAGAGGCGTGGCGACAAATAGCCAAATGTGGTACCCTCCAGGGTGGCGTCCTGGGCAGAACCAGGGGCGCCACCGGCCCGAGAGCTATATCTACCTCTCGAAGGAGTTTCCTGGCCCTAAACCCAAAGGGCTTAGGGTATGACTGGCGTCTCTCGGCGGCATAGGCACCATCGAGATCAGCTGCGGATGCAGTGAGAGCTGTTGGCGACTGGGGGAGGCGCCGGGCTCGCGCGTACAGGCGAGTGATGCACTGCACGCGGCGCAGAGCGAGTGGCATCTCCCCAGCATCAACCAACAGGCTCTCAATGGGGGAAGTGCGGAAGGCACCGGTCGCAAGGCGAAGGCCGGTGTGGTGGATCGAATCCACCTTCCGCAATAAACGCTCGGCTGCGGATGCATAAAACTCGCATCCGTAGTCGAGCTTCGAGCGAACAAAGGATCGATAAAAAAGTAAGGCGGTAGCCCTATCAGCGCCCCAAGCGCTGAACGTCACGGAACGGAGAATGTCCATGGCGCGGGTACAAGAGACCCTAAGGCTGCGAATGTGAGCCTCCCAGGTGAGGCGTCGGTCGAATACAAGACCAAGGAAACGGTGCGACTCAACCACATCCAGGCGCACCCCATTAAGAAACAAATCTGGGTCGGGGTGAAGCCGTGGATGGCGGCAGAAGTGCACCACCTTAGTCTTGGCCAAAGAAAACCGAAACCTGTGCGCTTCGGCATAGCGAGAGACGCGGTTCAATGCCTGTTGGAGTCGGCGCTCCAGAGTTGGCATCTGGGCCGCGCCAAAAGAGATCGAAAGGTCGTCCACGTAGAGCGTAGCGAGAACATCTTCCGGCAGCACCGAGGTGATGCCGTTGATGCTCAGGGCAAAGAGTGTGACACTGAGGACACTTCCCTGCGGGACACCCTCTTCCTGCTCCTTTGGGCCGGAGAGGGCTCCCCCCACCCGTACGCGGAATCGACGATCTCTCAAAAATTCAGATATAAACATTGGGAGGCGTCCCCTCGCCCCCATCGTGTGGAGAGTCTCCATGATACCGTATCGCCATGCGGTATCATAGGCTTTCTCCAGATCAAAAAACACCGTGGCGTAGTGCTGTCTACGAAGGAAAGCCTCGCAGACGGCATTTTCCAGTCGGAGCAGAGCATCCGACGTGGAGTGGAACTTACGGAAGCCGCACTGTGCAGAAGACAGATGGCCTCCGCTGTCCAGGAAATAGGCTAATCTAACATTTACCAATTTCTCCATCAACTTGCACACGCAAGAGGTTAGAGAGATTGGGCGGAAACCGGTCGGAGTAGAGTGATCTCTCCCCGGCTTGCGAAAGGCGAGCACAGTAGCGATTCGCCAGGAGTCTGGGAGGAGACCTTCCACCCAGATCCTGTTGAACAAATCTAATAGAAAGGCCATGCCTCGCTCACCCAGGTGTCGAAGCATGGCGTACGGGACATCGTCCGGACCATGGGCGGTGTCCGCGCACGAAGCGAGAGCGGAACGCAACTCACTCACAGTAAACTTGTCGTTGAAGGGTTCTCCGCCTCTGGAGGTAAAGTCCAGCCGGCGGCCTTCCGCGACATCACGACGTGCATTGAATGCTGGCGGAGCAGCATCACGGCTAGAGAATGCGGAAAAAGCGGTCGCTAAGGATTCCGCCACGGACGCGGGGTCCGAGATTGCGGTCCCATTCTCCTGGAGAACGGGAGGGGGGTCCTGCGAGAACTTGCCCCGAATCCTTTTGACTCGCTTCCACACCTCAGCTAAAGGGGTCTTCCCGTTAAGTGAAGACACGTATGCCCGCCAAGAAGAGCGGCGGGCGTGCTTCGAAATATACCGGAACCTAGCCCTAGCCCGACGAAATTCAGCGACAGTGAATTCGTTCGGGCGGCGCTTATAGCGCATGTAGGCATAACGCTTCTGTTTGAGGGCCGTCTCACACTCGGCCGACCACCATGGGAGTGGTCGGCGTGCAAAACGGCCAGACGTCCTAGGAATAGTAGTCAGGCCCACGGCGATGAGGTTGCCGGAGAAGAACTCGACGGCCTCATCTACCGACCTAAACTCCTTGACTGAGATAGAGAATTCAGTCATTTCCTGAAATGCAGGCCACCGCGCCCGCGCCAAGCACCACCGAGGTGGTCTCTCAGGCGGCAGTTGCCCTGAAAATGATATTTGAATGGGAAAGTGATCACTACCATGGAGGTCATCGACCACCCCCCAATCAAAATCAGGCTGTGCATCCGAAGAGCACAAAGATAGGTCAAGGCAAGAAAATGAAGCGGTTCTCGGACAGTGATGCGTAAACTCATCCACGTTTAGGACACCCATCTCAAGCTCTTCGATCAGATCGGCAAGGACTTGTCCCCTGGGATTTATGGTGTAATCTCCCCAGAGAGGATGCCTGCCGTTCAGATCTCCAAGCAAGAGATAGGGCCTCGGCAACCGTGCCACGACGCGGCGAAAGTCCCCCGCGTCGAAGTCAGCTGACGGTGGAATGTACGCAGAAATGATAGTATACCTCCTATCCAGGTGCAGCTGCACAGCCACTGCCTGAAAGGAGGTATCTAAAGAGAAAGGAAGAACGGAGACATCATGCCGGGTGTAAACCGCGCATCCCCCAGCCCGGCCGTCCCGCGGTGGTTGGGTCGCAAGACCCTTATACCCCGGGAGGGCAGGCAGGGGGCACGCGCCTAGCATGGTCTCCTGCAAAAAAATAGCTAACGGGGAACGGGATGAGGCGAGCCTCCGCAGCTCCTCCCAGTTGGCCCGGAGTCCACGGCAATTCCATTGAAGGAATATGCCCTCCAGGCCTAGCTCGGAGGAGACGCGGGGGCCCTCCTCGAATTGAAGACCCTCACGGGAATGGCCGTACGCTTCCCGGGGGCAGAACCCAGGGCGCTGTTGGCCGGACAAAGCGCTGAAGGCGCTGTCGCCTTCGAGGACTTATTGGGGGAGGTTGGGCTCGCCATGCGAGTCTTTTCCTCCCTCCGCCTCGAAACTTTAGGCGGGCGTTGCGGCTTCGGAGGCGGGGGGCCCTCTTTTCGAGGAACCACCGTCTCCGAGCCACTCGCTCCACCTCGGGGCGTGGGCAAAGGGGCCGAAGCTCCTTTGTTGCTGTCCTCCTTTCGGGGAACAGCTTTAGGAACCCCGGAAGATGGCCTAGCGACCATCTTCAGGGGTGTTGCCTCCTGTGAGTCTAACGACTCGGTGGAGGCGCGTGGCCGTTTCGCTTTACGCGAAACGGTCACGCTGGGGGAAGAGGGGGGAGCCCTGGTTTTAGCCGGGGCAGGGTATGAACCCTTTTTGCCGCCAGCTTTACCAGGGGAGCGCCCAGGTTGGGTAGAGCCCACAGAAGGGCTCCGAATGGGCGCGGAAACAACCGTGCTCGTTGGCCTGGATGGGCCAGGAGCAGAGGGTGCCTTTCTAACTATTGAGGCATATGACGTCCCAGGCAGAGCCGGGCGCGCCAGGACCAAGTCCTTTGCCTCGCGGAATGAGAGTCGATCCTGGGCCTGAACGGCCAGGATTTCTTTCTCAAGGAGATATGCACCACATTGCTTCGAAGAAGCAGGGTGCGGCTCTCCGCAATTGACACACTTGGCCACACACGATTTGGACTTATCGTGTGCGACCTTGGAGCAATTTACACAGACTTCGGGTGACCCCGATTTTGCACGTCTACATGATCGATTCGTATGGCCGAAGCGGTGGCAGTAATAGCACCGCCGCGGCAGTGGCACGAATGCCTTCACGCGGTAGCGGTACCAACCGGCACGCACCGACTCAGGGAGCTTGTCACAGTCGAACGTGACGAAGAGTGTAGGGGTGGGTCTCGAGGCCCCTCCCTGTTTTCTCATCACACGTTCGACCTTGACCGCCCCATGGTCGGCCAGCTCTAGGGTGATGTCCTCAATGGAGTAGTCAACGAGTTCCCTCGCATAAACTACTCCTTTCACAAAGTTCATGGTAGAGTGCGGCGTCACACTCACCGGGGTGCCATGAAGTGTCCGAAGAGCACTTATCTTGGCCGCCTCGGCGGGATTCGCCGCATTCGCCAGAAGGCTCCCGTCCGAGAAACGGGTTACCTTCGGCTCTCTACCAATTGCACTAGCTAATCCTCTCCTCTGATGGATCATGTTGCCCTTGGACAACATGGTGCCATCAGTGGAGCGAATAACGAGGAAGCGTTTGAAGCCAGCGGGCTCGAAAACGCCAGGTAACCTCTGAATCAGGGGCCCCGATGTCATCGAGGCTCCGCCCTGTGCATTCTTGGTCTTAGTCGTAGTCATGGGCTCCGCACACGAGGGGGTAGAGGGGCCGGATGTGCCGATCTTGGCTTGGTCGCCTACCAAAGTGGCAGCAGACCCATCCGTCCCCGCAGCCCCCGCGGATGGAGAGGAGCCCCGAGTCTTCTTCGTCTTTTGAGTCTTTTTAGTCTTTTTCTTTTTAGGAGAGGAGGGCGGGGAATGAACCTGCTTTTCACCTCCGCCGGCAGAAGTCCCCAGGCCAGATGGACCAGCCTCAGCCAGGTCCTGGTTGTCGTAGGGGCACCTGTCGGAGGAGATCCCTCCCCTCCTTCTACTGCCTCGGAGCCCTCAGCCATTTGAGGAGGACCTTGCATAGGGGCGGATTCGGGTTCGGTGCTTGGCGCCGAGCCCGAATTCCCCCCCATGGAAGGCCCTACCGTCTGGGGCTGGGTCTCCTCAAGGACCATGTCTATCACAGGAGGGGCCTCCAGTTGGCCATCCCCTCCCAGGACATCGCAGGTCCCCTTGGCAGTATTGTCACTAGTCAGGTGGTGTGGGGAGGCACAGGCCTTGACCCCAGCAAGGTTCAAAATTCTTGCCAGCAGGTCTTTTGAGGGAAGCGACCGAAGGGGCCTGGCTTCCCTCTCCCCCCTAAGGGGGTTTGCCCTACCGAGCCGCTTGCACGAGGGGCGGTCGGCAATGGGCTGCCTGCTGGCTTTCTTGGCAGTCCCCTTAGAAAGCAAAGGAGGGACTGCCGCTGGAGATAGGGAGGTGCCCGAAAGCACCTCCAGAGAAGGGGGTGAGGGGGAGTCCCCTACACCCGTAGGCGTAGGAGAGGAGTAAGCCTCCTCTCCGGTTAAAGAATTATGGAGGGTCCCTTGCGCAAGCACAAGGGGGGGGACCTCCATTTTCTCGGTGGAGCTGCCCGAGGGCGGCTCCGTAGATGTTTTTGGGGAAGTTGGGGGTTGGGGTTTTTGTTTTTTTTCATACATGGGCATGGTGACCCTCTTTTGATTACGGGACGCAATAGCTCATCACCTCTCGCAGTTGCCCGCACTGCGAGAGGTGCTTACAAGCCCGGCAGAGCCAGGCGCCGCCATTCGGGACCACCCCTCCCGCCTGGTGGCCTGGCAGTCCTTCGGCATGGCGGCTCCACCTTGGACACGGCGTAAAAAATATAGGTTGTGAAGAGGAGAGGAAAAGGGATGTGAGGAAGATGTGGGTGGGGATGAAGCAGGTTGTTAAAAAAACCCCATCCCGAACCGGAGCTGAGGGGTTAGGGAACAATGTCCCCCCCCCCCCCCTCAGCCCCGATCCGGGGTGGTTGGCTTGAGAAGAAGGTCAGCATTCTACCTTGTGAAATTAGAGGCTGACCAGAGAAAGTTGTGGGAGAGGTTGTATGAAAAGCGACTAGGTAGGGGAGAAATTGGGCTATCTGAAGGAAGGAAGAGAGGCTAAGCTGGGGCCGGACGGAGCGCTGGATCCCGTCAGCACGGCGGCCAGGATGGCAAATCGCCGCGCCCCTTACGGGGCAGTCTGGGGACAACTCAGTCATTGCAATAAGGTGCAGGTGAGCGCTCCATCAAATGCTAATACACACTGCGAATGCATCCAATTCAAAGAAAACACAAAGCAACCTGAAGTCGTCATTGCATTGGGAGGTAAGTCCATGGGAACAGTCACGAAATGTGGGTAAAGTGAATGAGTTCCATAGTGTTCTAGTACAGTGGGGCTGGAGGGTTATCTAGCAAGTGGGTGTAGAGGGCGGGGGGTGAGTGTGGAGCTGGGTTGTAAGGGGTGTGAAAGGCATAGCAGCTTAACTGTGTGCCTATCATGCTTGGGTGGTGCTCAATTGGGAGGGCAGTTTCAGCATGGAGGGGGTGAATTGTGGGGGGGTTTTAGGCAGCCAATTGCGATGCAGACAGCACTGTTTGTATCTTATGATAGTGACATTAGCTATGGTTGGTGCCCAGGGCAGGAATGTATGTTTTATATTGTGTGGCAAAGTGTTTGTACAGGAGTGTCAAGGTTTTTGGGGTTGTGCAAAGTTGGTGTTTTATAAACTCAGGGGAAGCAAAATTGTATGGAATGCATGGTGTTGGATTATAGCTTTAAATATCTTTATTACTTTCTACTTACTCCAAAAATTAAGTGATGAACTTAGGCAAAGTAAAAAATGTATGGATGATAAATAAGTTTGAGAAACCTAAAAAAGAGACTTGGTGGTAAGAACAAGGAGGATATACAACTTTTGTACTGTTTTCTTGATTGAAGGATGGTACTTCCATAGGATTTTTTTTTAATGATTATCATAATTATTTGGTAACATTTTTTAACTATCAAGAGCAATTATGTGGTGATATATTGACAGATAGTCCCCCTCCGTTTTACCAACCATTCAAATATTTGATGTTAGTCATCTACACAGAAATTATCTATATACACTTAAGTATAGGGAAAATAATCTCTGCATAAAAGCACAAAGATGGGTACAAAACTAGATCCACCCTGAGCCACCACCTACTGCAAATTTCAGCAACACAAAAACACTGCCCCTCCCTCACCAATCTGAAAACATCTTCAATGTAGATCTTCTTAATGAGACTTCTGGGAAAGACCAAGTGTCATGACCAAATTCCTTAGGGCTACTGGGTCTGACTAAAGGGAACCTGTACCTGGTGGTAGCTGGTACAGGTCTCTATTCATTTCAGTATTAATCTGGTGATGCCTACTAGGGCATAAGTTGCCATAATAAATCATAGCCTAATGCTAGACCAGATTACAAAATAGGTGCAAAAAACAACAAAAACTGAAAAACAAAACAAGAAGCAAGCATGCTCCAGTAATGGGGTCAGGCCTCCCCCCCCCCACACACAGTGTGGTAGTTTTTAGGTTTTTTATTCGCCTCAACTCAGCTGTGCCCACTCTAATGCCCACCTTGTGTTTCATGTTTTGGTGAAAGATGAAGGACAAAGCTGCGTGGAAGCAGTGTCGGACACATCTTTCACTGAAGAGTAATTTTTTTTCTCCCGCTACGATTAATAGTATATTAATAGTATAGGACACCTTTCTCAAGCTTGTCATTCAGGTCGGCAAGGACTTGTCCCCGGGGATTAATAGAGTAGTCTCCTCAGAGGTGCTGTCTACTGTTTAGATCGCTGAGCAAGAGAAAGGGCCTCGGCAGCCGTGCCACGACGAGGCGGAAGTCCTCCGCGCTGAAGTCGTCAGACGGTGGAATGTACGCGGAAATAACTATACCTCCTATCAAGGGGCAGCTGCACAGCTACTGCCTGAAAGGAGGTGTCTAAAGTGAAGAAAAGAATGGAGACATCATGCAGGGTGTAAATTGCACATCCTCCTGCCCAGTTCCTATCGGGTGATAGTGAGGTCGCAAAACCCTTATACCCCGTGAGGGTGGGCAGGGGGCATGTTCCCAGCATGGTCTCCTGCAAAAAGATAGCTAATGGGGAATAGGACAAGATGAGCATCCACAGCTCCTCCCAGTTGGCCCAGAGTCTGCGGCAATTCCATTGCAGGAATATGCCCTCCAGGTCTAGCTCGGAGGAGATGGAGGGGACCTCTTTGAAGAGAAGACCCTAACAGGAATGGCCGTATACCTCTGGCAGAACTCTGGGCGCTGTTGGCTGGACAATGCTTGCAAGGCACTGTCACCTTTGAGGACTTATTGGGGGAGGTTGGGATCGCCATGCAAGTCTCTTCCTCCCTCCACCTCGAAACCTTGGGCGGAAGGGAGGGGGGGGCTCTTTTCAAGGATCCACAGTCTCCGAGCCACCCAGCCCACTACTGGGCATGGTCGAATGAGCCAAAGCTCCTTTGATGCTGTCCTCCTTTTGGTGGGCAGCTTTAGGAACCCCGGAAGATGGCCTAGCGACCATCTTCAGGGGTGTTGCCTCCTGTGAGTCTAACGACTCAGTGGAGGTGCGTGGCCGTTTCACCTTACGGGAAACGGTCACGCTGGGGGAAGAGGGGGAGGCCCTGGTTTTAGCCGGGGCTGGGTATGAACCCGTTTTGCCGCTAGCTTTACCAGGGGAGCGCCCGGGTTGGGTAGAGCCTGCAGAAGGGCTCCGAATGGGCGCGGAAACAACTGTGCTCGTTGGCCTGAATGGGCCAGGAGCAGAGGGTGCCTTTCTAACTATTGAGACATATGACGTCCCAGGAAGAGCCGGGCGCACCAGGACCAAGTCTTTAGCCTCACGGAATGAGAGTCGATCCTGGGCCTGAACGGCCAGGATTTCTTTCTCAAGGAGATATGCACCACATTGCTTCGAAGAAGCAGGGTGTGGCTCTCCGCAATTGACGCACTTGGACTTATCGTGTGCGACCTTGGAGCAATTTAACCAGACTTCGGGTGACCCCGACTTTGCACGTCTACATGAGCGATTCGTATGGCCGAAGCAGGGACAGTAATAGCACCGCCACGGCAGTGGCATGAATGCCTTCACGCGGTAGCGGTACCAACCGGCATGCACCGACTCAGGGAGCTTGTCACAGTCCAACGTGATGAAGAGTGTAGGGGTGGGTCTCGAGGCCCCTCCCTGTTTTCTCATCACACGTTCGACCTTGACCGCCCCATGGTCGGCAAGCTCTAGAGGGATGTCCTCAATGGAGTAGTCAACGAGTTCCCTCGCATAAACTACTCCTTTCACAAAGTTCATGGTAGAGTGTGGCGTCACACTCACCGGGGTGCCATGAAGTGTCCGAAGAGCACTTATCTTGGCCGCCTCGGCGGGATTCGCCACATTCGCCAGAAGGCTCCCGTCCGAGAAATGGGTCACCTTCGGCTCTCTACGAATTGCACTAGCTAATCCTGTCCTCTGATAGATCATGTTGCCGTTGGACAACATGGTGCCATCTGTGGAGCGAATAACGAGGAAGCGTTTGAAGCCAGCGGGCTCGAAAACGCTCCATTGAGGGCGGCTCCATTGTTTTTAAAGGGGAAGTGGGGAGAGATTTTGGTTTTTAAAAGTTTTCATCATTAGGCATGGTGAATATTTTTCACAGGATGCAAACGCTAATCACCCCCCACAGTGGCCCGCTCTGTGAAGGGTGAGTACAGGTCTGACAGAGCCAGGTTCCACCATTTTGGACCACCCCTCCTGCCCGGTGGCCTGGCAGTCCTTCAGCATGGCGGCTCCACCTTGGATGTGGCGTAAAATGAATAGGAAGATGAGGTGAGGAAGATGTGGGTGTGGATAAAGCAGGTTATTAAAAAAACTACCATCCCAAAATGGAGCTCAGGGGTGAGGGATCATTGTCCCTTCCCCCCCTCAGCCCCGATCCGGGATAGTTGGCTGAGAAGGAGGTCAGCATCTACCCTGTGAAATTAGAGGTTGACTAGAGAAAGTTGTGGGAGGTTGTATGAAAAGCGAGGAAACAGGGGGGGAAACACCAAGTGTCTTAAGGAAGGCGAAGAGGCTAAACTGGGGTCGGACAGGGTGCTGAGTCCTGTCAACACGGTGGCCATGATGGCAAATTGTTGCGCCCCTTACGGAAGCCAAGTTAGAGAGAGGTAGTTTATATTTCCTGCCAAAGAATGTGACCATGAATGCTCAGAGCTACAAGGAAGTTTTGGAAGGTCATCTATTTAATCATATGGAACTTCATGAAACATCCATCTGTATGCATGATTCAGCTCCTTGTAACAAGGCTAATTTGATCAAGTAATTGTTACAGAGAAAGCGCATCAATGTGTTGGACTGGCCTGGGAACAGTCCCGATCTCAACCCCATTGAAAATGCATGGAAAGTCATCAAAGACAAAGTTAATGGGGCCAATGTGTCATCAGTGCAGGACCTTCAGGAGGTCATCAAGAAAGTGTGGTACACCAACATGGACTTGAATTACAAAAATCTTGTTGCAAGTATGCCCAAAAGGATGCAGGATGTCATCAAGGCCAGGGGGGAGATCATAAAATATTAAAAGTATCAACAAAAGTTTTTTTAATTATATTATAATAATTTATGTCTGATGTCATTGTCATTTTCATTATTCTATATATTTCAATCATTAATTTAAATATAAAATATTCATTAATTTTTTCTAGAGAATGATAATTTGCTTAGCTAAACTTTGATGTTAACCAGGTGATACATTTTTTACTAAAATTTGATATCGTGTGACTCATGACGAAGGCTCCAGCGCAGAAGTAAAAGCGTCAGCTCTCGCAGTTCTCTCAAAAGGGTCAACTTTCACGTATTCATAACTAAAGGCGTTCTGGACATCCTTTTCAATAAATTCATTGTTACAAGAGAAAGTTAATGATAGCTTACCCAAAATACTAACAAGAGGAATAAGCTACTCCAGACGGCAACGATATTCTCTGGAACGAAATATCATAAATCCCTGGATACAGTATTAGTCCTTTTCCCAAGGTAAGCCAATCATTTATCATTCTCTTTGCTCATGTTATGTTTAACTCATTAAAAGTTCTTATAATATTAACCTAACCTAATGCAGGTAAATAATATAAAAATAATATAAAATAGCAAGGTTCCAGACTTCCGTTGTGGCAATAGTATATATATATATATATTTATATATGATGAAAATTAATGCAATATCGCAAGAAAAGATGAGGAATTAAACCACATTCTCCGAAGACAATTTAATTCAGAACAATTTTGGTTTATCTCACACCGAAACTGTTCTGAATTAAATTGTCTTCGGAGAATGTGGTTTAATTCCTCATATATATATATATATATATATATATATATATATATATATATATATATATATATATCTTCTGTACATAAAGCATTTTGGGCATTACAGACTTCCTACATTATGTTAAAAACATAAACAAACTCACCAAACTTTGGACCCCATTTTCTTGAAAAAACAAAAACATTAACAAAAATCACAACTCCATTATTTATTGGTAGATTTTTACTAAATAAAGGTTAAAATATTACTTAAACGATTCTGCATAGCACTATGATGAATTATCTACAAATTTACTTGTAAAAGATAAATTAGTTGGGTGGGGGTAGCCAAATTTGATCAAGTTTTTGACTACTCAAAGTTAACTCTTTCTTAAAGAAAACTTTAATCATAATCTTTAAAAAAAAATCATCATAATGATGTAAACGAATGTTTAAATTACCTACAGCATTAATTTCACTAAGATTAGTTCGTAAATAAGGGACTTATTATATTCATGAAATGCCTGAAAATTTGAGGTTTTTCCTCCCCTATCGATTCAGAATTGGGGGTAGAGTGTGTCATATATTTTAAAAATTAAACTAGATAGTCCTTGATAAAGTTATAATAAATAGAATATCCAACTCTTAAAAAATTTAACATGCATAAGAGTAAGCCTGAAATGGTCCCCTTAAATCAATCATATTTTCTTTAAAATTGATTAATATGAAATATCCGTATATTTTCATTCAGAAAAAAAATCCCTTCAAAATCATATATAATACAATATGATGCGATTCCAACTAACAATATTGCTCCCAAGATGGCAGCCAATTTATTTTTCATGATAACATAATTACTCAAACAGTTATATAGTGTATATCTACAATATACACTATATAGCATTTGCTATATTTATAACAAAGCAGCCACAAAATTTGAGGGCAGGCATTTTCTGAAATTTGACCAGCGGCTGAGTCCTCCAACCTGATCTAAGTTTTACATATGAGGACAAACACAATCATTTTGTACATGTACCTGACACTAGTGTCATTTTTAGTTCCATGCCAGAGCCATGCAAAGGGGTATCAGGTGTAACATGGGCAAGCATACTGGTTGACATCTGGAGGATTATAATCCCTCCCAATCCAATGCCTGCAGGTGGACCTATTGGCTATATATCTTATACATAATTCCACTTCATCACTTTATTTACAGCTCTCTCTTTACGAACTCCTTAATTGAAATGACCTCATGGATTTTTACTTCATAGTTTTAAGAAACAACAAAATCCCTTTGATAAAAATTATGATTTACTCTTTCTTTATCATGCAGCATATCTGCATATGAAGATCTTGCTATTTCTTGTTTATAATCATAATCTTCTTGTTGCAAATCCCACTCATTTTGGCCAGTTACTGGATTGAGATTCTGCGTAAATACCTTCATTTCTGAAGTGAGCTGAAAGTGAATAAATAAATAATATATCAAATATGAAATAAGAGGATAAATTAGATATCATCTGACAAGGAATGTTTGGTCTACTTCATTTTATAAGGACTCGTTTAGTTCCAATTATGGATTGACATCTTTTGGATGAATTGTTTGATGTTTTTATTATTACAATTGAATGTATTCTTTGCATGGTTCTGTGAGGTCGTGTAGGTTTTGGTGTTTGTGCATCTCAGTGAGTGATTCACCTAGATAGGCCCCAGTGGCTTTTAGTGAACCAGATTTATTTCTTGTTCTAAGACATGCAGCCATATGAAAGTGGAAATTACTTGCCTTTGTAATAAGTGGCATAAGTTAGAGCATGAAACCATTTTTCCTAATTTAGAACTATCTTTGATATATCTCAGTTAACTATTATCAAGCAAATGGCTTGCAGTAATTAAAATAGCCTAAGTTAGGTTGTATGCACCAGGAGTACAATAAAAATGAAAAAAGTAATAGAATACCATCCAAAGTTTGCAGAGATTGATTTTGTTTAGAGTCCCACTCCTATGAAAACAAGTTAAAAAGTTTAATCTCAAAAATATAGGCATAAACAGCTAATTTTTGTTATGACCTACTCCAGATTAGATTATGTACAGAAGTTAAGCCTTTGAATCGGCGCTTCCTTTTATACTTAGTTTCAAATATTTTGCTAAAGTATTAATTTTATTTTTTCTCTTTCCAGAGTACATAAAGTTTACTTTATTCTGCAAAATGTCAATATTTTCATAAAATAACTTTTCTAGTAATTTGTCACTCATTTTTTTTTCATTTTCTTTTAAGGTGTTTATATTTATAAGTTCTATTAGCATTCCATACTGGATATATTATTTATTATAAAGAACTATTTTCCAAAGTATGATTATATAACTAATATTTTGTATTCTGTCATTAAATATGTTTCTATCACTGAATGTTAAAGTGTTTATTCTGGCTTTAAAAGGTATTACTAAAGCAGAAGTATTATTATAAATTTTTCCTTCCTTTATTATCTTTACTTTTTAGATATTTAAAGAGTATTTTTGTTCTAATAACTACTGCTGTGAATCCCACACTTATTTTTGCCCTTTAACTGTTTTTTGGGCCATAACCACAAATATATTGGGTTTTCACTTTACCATCAAATTTTATATAAATATGAAGTCAAGGTAATAATTACTTATAATATTCTTTATATATTAATTAGTAGGCTTTTAGAAATGTTAAAAAAAAAATTAAGTTATGCCTGTTCAATTTGTTCTTCATAGCTGAACAAAGATGTAGTGCTGTAGCCAAATTTCACCTTTATTAAGGACTTCTTGTAAAGGTGGTTGCTTAGAACATTTTAGGGGTTTTATTGGATAGCTATGAACATAGTTGTACTAATGATATGACTAGATTAAATTGTACCATGCAGGTGAATTCATAGTTAATGAGAATTTTAGGGGAAGAACTTTCATATAGAACATAGCAAAAAGTGAACACAGCTTCATTTTCCTTAATTTAAAAAGCAAAGCCAACAAGGAACATCAAGTGAAAATAGGGGAAGATATATAGCTGCAGGTATCCTTGCAGGTATTGGGGACTGAAATATTTGTAAAAGTTTAGGCTCTAGTCTGATGGTTGCCACAAAGGGCAAAGACACCAAAATGATAAAAAAAATCCATCTCGGAATTTGAAAAAGACATAAGCAAAACAATGCACAAAAACAAGAAAAAGGCATACTCAGACGCTAAGGCGAGGCCAAACCATGCAACCAACACTTAAACTACTAAATACTGTAGGGGGAGCCTGCCTCCTCTATGAACTCAACAATGCTAAAGTTGGGTGTGCATAAACCTATCCTGAGCACAAGCAACAACAACCTTGCTGGTCATGGTACTGAGACAGACACTGTACGTCAAGTTCCCCCTGACTTGGATATGCATAGCATGTGTGGCTTTTTGGGGGGGGGGGGGTAAGAGCTCATCTGGCAACTGCCTACTTGGGCATTAGTCGCCGTATTAAAAACTGCCTAGTACTAGGCTACTTTAAAATAAGATTAAAAAAAAAAAAAACCTGAACACTAAAAATTAAAAAAGGAAAAAGGCAATGAGCAGGAAGCAAGCTCCGGCATCAGGGGGAGGTCCGGCTCCCCCAAACTAGTTAAATAAAGGGAAGAAGGCCGGCCTCCTCCAAGAAGTCTAAAAGTCCACAGGTTGGTGTGCACGAATCCATCCTGAGTACAAGGGACAGGTGGCAGCGACCCCGCCCATCCTGGTACCGAGACAAGTAACATGCACGAAGATCACACAGACTGTGACATTCGACAAGAATGTGCCAAACAGTCTGGGTGATGACGCAGTTGTCACAATAGGCTGCAGGCGAGCGCTACATCAAATGGTGATGCATCACACGAGTGTGCCCGATTCGGAGATGACAGAAAGCGGCCCAAAGCCGTCGGGGCATTGGAGGATAGGTCCATGGGAACAGTCGCGGCACAATGGCACGCAACTTTAAGTTCCCCTGGACTGTCTCCCATCTTCTTTGCCAAGCAATCTGAAAGAGCTGCCCGTATTTCTGCCATATAGTCTGTGTGTGTGTAAGAGCGAATTGCTGGTCCAGTCACCCGGACCTCGTGGCCTCTTTGGCGCACTCATTTCTTGCAATTCGACATCCACTCGGCTCACTAAAACTGTGGCATCACGGATATCATGAACCAGAGGGTCTGGAGATTCCAATGCCCCGAGAGCACTCAGGCGCTTTGTGAGTCACTATAAATCACAATGTGGTCTCCAAACCGGTCACATCGCGTAATATCCTGTACTGAATGGTGTATTGCCACCAACTCAGCCGTAAAGACAGACACAGCACCTGGCAGAGCCCCACTGACTTCAAACAGAGGGAATACGGCGTGGAAACCAACCCCCTCTTCGGACTTGGAGCCATCCGTATACACTGGCACAGTTCCAGCATGACATGAGATGTCCTCCAAAACAGCTGAATGCAATACTCTCAGCGCTGTACAAGCTTTGGGAGCAGAGGCGTGGCAACAAATAGCCAACAGTGGTACCCTCCAGGGTGGCATTCTGGGCAGATCCAGGGGCACCACCAGCCTGAGAGCTATATCTAGCTCTCAGAGTTTCCTAGCACTAAACCCAAAGGACTTAGGCCATGACTTGCATATCTCAGCAACATAGGCACCATCGAGGTCAGCTGCGGATGCTTTGAGAGCTGTTGGTGACAAAGGGAGACGATGCGCTTGTGCATACAGGCGAGTATTGCACTGTGCATGCCGCATAGATAATGGCATCTCTCCAGCATTGACAAGCAGGCTTTCAATAGGGGAAGTGCGGAAGGCACCGGTCATCAAGCGAAAGCTGGTGTGGTGGATCAAGTCCACCTTCCACAAAAGACGTTCGGCTGCAGATGCATAAAACTCATATCCTTAGTGGAGCTTCAAATGGACAAAGAATCTATAAAAAAGGAAGGCAGTAGCCCTATCAGCACCACAAGTGCTGAACATCATGGAACGAATAATATCCATGAAGCGGGTACAAGATACCCTAAGGTTGCGTATATTAGCCTCCCAGGTGAGGCGTCGGTTGAATACAAGACCAAGGAAACGGTGTGACTCAACCACATCCAGGCGCACCCCATTAAGAAACAAATCTGGGTCGGGGTGAAGCCGTGGATGGCGGCAGAAGTGCACCACCTTAGTCTTGGCCAAAGAAAACCGAAACCTGTGCGCTTCGGCATAGCGAGAGACGCGGTTCAAGGCCTGTTGGAGTCGACGCTCCAGAGTTGGCATCTGGGACACACCAAAAGTGATTGAAAGGTCATCCACAGTCTAGCAAGAACATCTTTTGGCACCATTGAGGTAATGTAACACTGAGGACACTTCCCTGCAGGACACCATCTTCCTGCTCCATTAGGCCGGAGAGGGCTTTCCCCACCCATATGTGAAATCAGCAATCTCGCAAAAATTCAGATATAAAGACCGGGAGGGTCTTCATGATACCATATCACCATGCAGTCACATAAGCCTTCTTCAGATCGAAAAACATTGTGGCAAAGTGCTGCTGTCTATGAAGGAAGGCCTTGCAGACAGCATTTTCCAGTTGAAGCAGAGCATCTGACGTGGAATGGAACTTGCGGAAGCCGCACTGCATGGAACACAAATGGACTCCACTGTCCAGAAAAAAGGCTAATCTAACATTTACTAATTTCTCCATCAACTTGCACACACAGGAGGTTAGAGAAATTGGGCGGAAACAGGCCAGGGTAGAATGATCTCTCCCCAATTCGCCAGGAGTCTGGGAGGTTACCCCCTACCCAGATCCCATTGAACAAATCTAAGAGAAAGGCCATGCCTCGCTCACCCAGGTGTCAAAGCATGGCATACAGGACATCTCCGGACCATGGGCAGTGTCCACGTATGAAGCAAGAGTGGAATGCAACTCACTCAGAGTAAACCTGTCATTGAAGGGATTCAGTCATGGCTTGGTGACAGACACAAAGAGTTAGTATAGATGGAGTTAAATCTGAGTGGGGGTGTGTTAGCAGTGGAGTTCCGCAAGGATCTGTTTTGGATCCCTTGCTATTCTTAATTTATATTAATGATCTTGACATAGGTATAAGTAGTGACCTGAGTAAATTTGCTGATGATACTAAGCTAGGTAGGGCCATTAGGGCTGATTCTGATGCTGTTGTAATGCAGGAGGAATTGACCATTCTGTCCAATTGGGCCGAGAAATGGCAAATGAAGTTTAACATAGACAAATGTAGTGTACTTAGTATAGGTAGAAATAATCCATTGAATAGTTATAAATTAAATGGGAGAATTTTAGGGAGGACTGATTACAAGAGGGACTTGGGTATTTTGGTAAGTTCAGACCTTCGTCCTAGAAAGCAATGTCTAAATGCTAAGAATAAAGCTAATAGGATATTGGGATTCATTAGGAGGAGTGTAAGCAATAAGAGTGCTGAAGTCATTCTAAAACTGTATCTGGCGCTAGTTAGGCCTCATCTAGACTATGCAGTACAATTTTGGTCACCATATTATAGGAAGGATATTGATTTGCTTGAGTCTGTGCAGAGAAGAATGAAAAAGATGATTGGTGGGCTAAGGAACTTACCTTATGGTGATAGGCTCGGAAAACTAAATCTACATACATTGGAAAGGAGAAGAGTCAGAGGGGAATTGATTGAAGTGTTCAAATGGGTAAAAGGATATAATTAGGGGATCTGGGTAAGGTTCTTATACTTAGTGAACATGACAGAACACGTAGCAATGGGTTTAAGGTTGATAAGTATAGGTTTAGGAAGGAGATTAGGAGGAATTGGTTTACAAATCGTGTGGTAGATGAATGGAATAGGCTCACTAGACATGTGATAGAAGCCTCCTCTCTGGGTAGTTTTAAGAATAGATTAGATAAATATATGGATGAAGCTGCTAGATGGGACTGACTTTTTTTTATGTACATATGTATATATTTTTCTAAGGAGTGGGGAGATTATATTTTGCGGTTGCATGAATGGACATAATCCTCTGGATGCATTTTATGTATATTGTAGATTAGATCTGACAAATTCCTGTAAAGGGTGACAATGTTGATGACTTTTCTCTGGTAAGAAATCTTTTGTGTGTTGAAGGGAACAGGAGCTGCCAAGTGTAGGCCATGAATGGTCTTTTGCAGTCTCCTTCTTTTCTTATGTTCTTAAGAACTAAATCATGCAGCTATAGATATATACAAACAATATTAATATATACAAAACTTAGGAACCATCACAGCCTTCCCTTCCCATAAACTCATCCAACCTACTCTTAAATACATTTAGATTTGGACTACCTACTACCCTCTGCGGCAATTTGTTCCACAGAAGTCTACCACTCTATTGGTGAAAAAATATTTTCTTAAATCCAACCTACACCCTTGCTTTTTAATTTTCAAGTGGTGACCTCTAGTCCGATTTCCATCATCTAACTCAAAAAACTTGCTAACATCCAATTTATCTATCCCAGAAAAAATTTTAAGAGCCCAATCATATCCCCTCTGACACACCTCCTTTTGAACGAGAACATATTTAATACCCTCAGTCTATCTATATATTCAAGGTGCCTCAGGGAAGGAATAATCTTTGTTGCCCTCCGTTGCACTGACTCAAGAAGGTTAATATCGTGTCTAAAATGTGGGGACCATGCCTATATACAGTACTCTAGATGTGGCCTAACATAAGAGTTATAGAGTTTAAGAATAACCTCCTTACTTTTGTAACTGACATTTCTCTTAATAAAACCCAGCCCTCTATTTGCCCTATTTCTTGCTTCAATACACTGCTTAGAAAACCTTAATGACTTATCTATTACTACTCCTAGATCTTTCTCATCCTCTACTGAGCTCAGCCAATGCCCATTCATTTCATAGTTAAATTCTCTATTATCTTTTCCCATGTTAATAACTTTGCACTTATCAAGGTTGAAAGTCATTTGCCACGTATGTGCCCAGGATAAAAATTTATTTAAATCCCCCTGCACTTTAAAATTATCATCAATATCTTTAACTACAGCTGCTAATTTGGTATCATTCGCAAAAATTGACACTTTATTATTAACTGCCTCCCCAAGAACGTTTATATAGATGACAAATAATAATGGACTGAGAACTGATCCCTGAGGAA
Organism: Ceratothoa steindachneri; assembly: GCA_963969495.1. Classification (NCBI taxonomy): domain Eukaryota; kingdom Metazoa; phylum Arthropoda; class Malacostraca; order Isopoda; family Cymothoidae; genus Ceratothoa; species Ceratothoa steindachneri. The sequence goes on along the minus strand of OZ018335.1, from coordinate 8,743,260 downwards.
CCCCACTGATAACATCCCTCCACTCTGACTTTACACCATTTAGCACTACCCTTTGCTTCCTGTCTTTCAGCCACTCAGCTATCCAATTTGAAACACCCCCACATATCCCAATCATTTTTAATTTATGAACTAGTCTCCTATGTGGTACCTTATCAAATGCTTTACTAAAATCCAAGTAAATTATATCCACATTCTCTCCCTTATCTACTTGATTTGTTACAAACTCTAGAAAGTCTAGTAAGTTAGTCAAACATGATCTACCTGATCTAAACCCATGCTGAGCATCGCTGATTAACCCCTCCCTCTCTAGATGTTGGCAAATCCCTTTTTTAACTATTTTCTCAAGAATTTTACAGACTACAGGAGTTAGGCTAACCGGTCTAAGGTTATTTGTATCCTCTTTACTACCCTTCTTGAAAATAGGGACTACATTCGGTCTCTTCCAATCATTGGGTATTTCTCCATATTCCAGTGACCTAGTATATAACTTCTCCAGAGCTATTGAGATACTTTCTACCCCTTCTTTAAGTATCCTAGAATGAATATTATCAGGGCTGGAGGCCTTGGTAGTATCTAACTCACCTATTAGTCCTTTTATCATCCTCCGATCCCCACTAATGTTAGTAAACACCTCTTTCCCTGACCCATGAGTAATATACATAAGACTATTTAGTTTCTCCTTTGTAAATACTGATGCAAAATGACCATTTAGTACCTCAACTATTTCCTCATCAGTTTCTCTCACAACCCCTTCATATTTGATAGGTCCTATTTTAACTCTGCCAGACTTATTATTAATTTTATAGTAACTAAAGAACTTTCTAGGATCTTTGTTGCTATCCTGAGTTAATTTAATTTCTGACACCCTTTTGTTCTTCTTTATAATCTTATTTAACTCATTCCTAGCCATTCTATAATCCCTTAAATTTTGAATATTATTTTGTATCTGTAATTTTTTGTATGCCCTTTTCTTCTCTGAAATTGTTCTAGCTATCTCCTGATTCCACCATAATGGTTTCCTACTTTTGTTCCTAATGGCCTTCATTGGGATACATTGTTCTTGGACTACATTTATTATATGCTTGAAAGTATCCCACATCCCATAAGCATTTTTACCTCTGAATTCTACATCCCAGTCTACCAAATTTAGCAAGCTTCGAAGTTTTACATAATCTCCCTTATGAAAATTTGGAACATTTTCAGCATTCTCGGTTATTTTACCCTTCTCAATTCCCAAGTTAAAACGAACTATCTGATGGTCACTATTTCCCAATGCTTTCCCAACAGTCAATTCTTGAACTGGTAAATATGTAGATTAGCGGCCCGGCCGAACAAAAATTTGTGTTCAAATATTATCGTTCACTCGTGTCGGGATATTCATGCGCGTTTGAGTCATTAACATAACATAATTACACGGATGACAAAAGCCACAAGGGCCTATCAAAGGTCATCCGACTCTATAAACAATTAGGATTATATACTGGGGGGCTGTGCCCCCCAGACCCCCCCAATTTAATGAAACTCAGGATCCTCGTTTTTTAGTCCCCCCATTGTGTTTACCCCCACACGAGCCGTCAACGTAAATGTACTCCAAAAACGGGAAACATTTTGGAACACGGACGAAATAATACGTCCCATCGTTCGCGCTGATAATCTACATATTTACCCTTGAACTAAATGATCACTGTTAGAAAGTACTAAATCTAATATATTGTCCCCCCTTGTGGCTCATTAACAAATTGATTCAAAAAATTATCCTCAAAGCATTCTATGAATGCTTTGAAGCCTCCTTTCTGAGTAGTTTTAAGAATAGATTAGATAAATATATGGATGAAGCTGCTAGATGGGACTGACTTTTTTTTATATATATTTTTCTAAGGAGTGGGGAGATTATATTTTGTGGTTGCATGAATGGACATAATCCTCTGGATGCATTTTATGTATATTGTAGATTAGATCTGACGAACTCCTGTAAAGGGTGACAATGTTGATGACTTTTCTCTGGTAAGAAATCTTTTGTGTGTTGAATGGAACAGGAGCTGCCAAGTGTAGGCCATGAATGGTCTTTTGCAGTCTCCTTCTTTACTTGACTTGAATGCTGTTCGGGGATTGCTTTTGTAACAGCTCCCCTTTTTGCTTTTCTTATCTTCTAGCTGTAAGTATTTTCCTTTTCATTATCATTTTGGTAATTGTGAAGACTATGGGCAGATGCGACTCTAGTTTATTTTTTGGGCTACTTTTGATTGTTTTTCTGCTATCGCACTGGCCAATCACAGATCTGGATTCAGTTTCATAAATGACCAATCAGAAAGCTGTATTTGTTTCAAGGCTTTTTGTGCTTTTTATATTTATCAAAACTTGGTTTTTCTTATATTTTAGATGTTTTTCCCCCTTATTTCTTTTCTATATATCCTACCTACCCTATGCCTGACATTATTTAGTCTTTTTATTTACTTGTTACTTAATTTCCCATTGTTTAATGCTCGATTAAACCATATTTCGGTGTTGTTAAGGAAGTCTTACGTCTTAATTCTGACGAAAACAGTACTTTTTCATTTTTTCTGTTCCGTATTTATTGTTCCAAATGGATGCCTTCAGTATTAGTGTTTTTATTACTATATATGTGTAGTTCAAGAAACACAAATGGTCAATTTCAGTAAAAAAAAAAAGTCACGAAATTTCCGGGAACAATGCTCTACTTTTCCGTCCGCATCTCTCATATTTAAACGACCACCCACGCCGTTTCCCACTCATTTGTCAAAATTTCATTTTCGTGTTTGTTTGTTACCTATTCAACGTTTTGGTGCTATTTTAACCAACAACGAGAAATATGTTGCGTTTCTCGAAGCCCATGGGCCGTGTAGTGGAAGGGCAGTGGGTTTTGGGAGGGTTCGAATGTGGAACAAAGAGAATTTTCATTGTTTCAGTGGCAAATCGAAATCGAGAAACCCTCCTCGCAGCGATAAAAAAGTGGATTTTGCCGGGCACGACAGTCGTATCTGACGGATGGGCAGCCTATTCAAATTTGTCATCTGAAGGATACGAACATCTTACCGAATTCTGGCTTGCTGCCGGTAAACTCTACCCACCCGTCTGGCGTAAGTATTAACGATTATTTTGAGCGTCGGCTCATTGTTGGGTACGGCTCGCCGCGGGGATAACACTGCGATGACCCTGAGTTTCAATCCTTTGGGGGGGGTCTGGGGGGCACAGCCCCCCAGTATAAAAATGAAAATAGCCATAAAATTCTTCGATTTCATCTCTAAAAAAGTAACACCGGAAAGTAGCCCAAAATAGCCAAAAAAAACTAGGCCTACGATCTGCCCATAGTCTTCACAATTACCATCATTTTTTCCAAAATTTCTTTGTTTCTCTCCATTTTCACTTCATCTCTTTCAAATAAAAATTTCCCCAACATTCACTCTTCATCCTCCTCATGTGGTCTCTGCAATACTCTTACCCCCTGCCTCTCCAGTTCATAACCTTCACAATTCACAATGAAGTGGTGCAGATTTTCCATGTCCCATCCACACACTTCACACCCTACTTCCCCACCACTAAATCTTCTTCTATCATTTAATTTCAATGTGTTAGTCCTTGCCTTATACATAAGAATTGCCCCGTATGTATTATCGTAAAATCTCTCTTCCACAATATTCTTCTTATTCATACGATATATCCTTACACTGTTCTCTTTTCTTATGTTCTTATTATGAGATTCGAGGTGCGTTGGTTGTTGTAGTAAATTATTAGGGATATATTATTCTCATTTTGTGTTAAGAACATAAGAAAAGAAGGAGACTGCAAAAGACCATTCATGGCCTACACTTGGCAGCTCCTGTTCCAGTCAACACACAAAAGATTTCTTACCAGAGAAAAGTCATCAACATTGCTTTGGCTCCTCTGTTTATGATTTCCTGTATAACTCTTTCATGTGTTTTGTAGGCTGTGTTCATGATATTCTTGTAGTAGAGTTTAATGATGTTCATTTTGTTTGTTGATTGGTGCTGTCATTAGGTGACATATACCATTTTTTGCGGATTGCGGCGTTTATGTCTCCGTTGATGAAAGCATTGTTTACGAGTACCTGTGTAGCACGGTCGAGTTCTTCGTGCATATCTTTCCATGCTGAACAATGAGTGAATGCGCGGTTGATCTATGCATTTATTACGCTTTTTTTGTAACGCTCGGGATATTCGCTTTTTGCATTCATGAACAGACCTGGATTTGTATGTTTGACGTAAACACTGGTAGTTATTTTGTCGTTATGTTTAATAGTAAGAGTATCTAGAAATGGGAAGGTCAGTCTTCGACTGACCTTCGAACAGGTAGCACGTGTTTTATAGAGCTCTCAGTCTGTTGATCTATTTTTCAGATTTTTCTATAGTTTGTTTTTTGTTTTTTTTTCTCACCACAATCAGCGAAAGCTAAGTTGCTCTTCTTTTTTTTATTTCTTATTGCTACTTAAATTCTTTCTTTGTTTGAATAAGTGATGGAGTTTGGGGATGAAAGTGAGCATGAGTGTCAGAATGTATGCATTGGTTGTGGTGTATTAGGTGAGGGGTATACATGTGTTGTATGTGGGCTGCGTGAATGCATTGTAGATTTAGAGGGGATGAGAAGGCAGGATTTAGACAGGATATGTAGGCTGGAGGGGTTAGTTGCTGAGCTCAGGAGGGAACTTAGTGTTAGGCCTAGAGCTGGGAATAGGTTAGGTGGTGAGGTAGGCCAGTTAGATGTTTCAGGTGAAGGTAGAGGGCCAGTGGAGGAGGTAGGATGTGATAGTTCTAGTGATAGTGAAGTTAGCCCCCTTAGATTAGTTAGAAATAGGCCTAGTGAGGATGGGGGACAGTGGAGAGTGGTTAGGAAACATGAAGCTAGGGAGGCTTCTCCTGTTCTTTGTGAGAATAGGGTTGCCTCTGTTGAGGTGGTTAGCCAGGGGGAGAATAGGTGTGTGAGTCAGAGGGACACAGATCCTATTAGCTTGACTAATAGATTCAGTGCCCTAAGAGAGGATGTAACTGGAAGTGATATGACTGATGGGGGTGGGGGTGGAGTTCGAGTGACTGGTAGTTTGAATGAGAATAGGAGTGGGGATGGAGTTAGGTCTGTGGGGGTTAGGAATAGGAGTCTGACTGAAGTGCTTGTGATGGGTGATTCGCGAGTTAGATATTTAGATAGGAAGTTGAATGCAAGTAGATTGAATGGTTTGAGGGTGTGTTTGCCGGGTGCTGGAGTAAGAGATCTGTCTGATAGGTATGAGGAACTGGTGTCTGGCTGTGCAAGGGATGCGGTTGTGATTACACATGTAGGAGTGAATGATGTGAAGAAAGTGGGTGCATGTGAGTTACGTGAGAGGTACAAGAGGTTGATTGAAAAGGTGAAAGAAAGTAGAATGAAAGGTGTTGTGACAGGTGTGCTTCCAAGAATGGATGTTGGGGTAGAATGGATGTCTCGTGCAATTGGGCTGAATGATTATGTGAGGAGGATGTGTGAGATGGAAGGTGTCATGTTTGTGGATGTGTGGGATAGGTTTGTTGGAATGAAAGAAATGTATGCGATGGATGGACTGCATTTGAGTAGGAGGGGGGTAGATGTGTTGTGGGAGGAGTATGATCGTGTTATTAGGTCTTTGCGGGCGGGAAACTAGATACTAATAGTGGTCAGGGAATTATGAGAGGACATTATAGTACTGAAAGTAGAATGGACTTGGCAGATAACAGAAATAGGTTCCAAGGCGATAGAGGTGAGGTCATTCAAGTTTCAAGAGGTGCTTCAGGGATAGGGGGGTTAAATTGTTTCTATACAAATGCTCGTAGTCTTAGAAACAAGAAGGATGAGCTATTTAGTTATATTAGCAATGAGGATATAGATATATTATGCGTTACTGAATCATGGGTTAATGAAATAGAATTTAGTGACACTATAAGTGAATTTGATTTTCAGGGCTATAATATGTACATTAGTCAAAGGACAGGTAGGATTGGTGGAGGAATAATTATCTATATAAAAAACAACATTGTTTCAAGTTTAAATACTTCAATAAAGCAGGATGGAGTTGAGTCACTTTGGATAGATATTAGGTTCAGTAAAAATAGAATGGTGCATTTGGGAGCTTTTTACAGGCCACCTGGGCAGACTGATGATATAGATGAACTAATGATAAGGGAAATAAGTAAGGGATGTGAAACAGATGCAGTTATTATTGGGGACTTCAACTTAAACTCTGTGGACTGGGAAAATATGATAGGTAGGGATAGAACAAGTGGCAGGTTCATAGAATGCTTTGAGGATAATTTTTTGAATCAATTTGTTAACGATTCAACGAGGGGGGACAATATATTAGATTTAGTACTTTCTAACAGTGATCATTTAGTTCAAGAATTGACTGTTGGGGAAGCATTGGGAAATAGTGACCATCAGATAGTTCGTTTTAACTTGGGAATTGAGAAGGGTAAAATAACTGAGAATGCTGAAAAAGTTCCAAATTTTCATAAGGGAGATTATGTAAAACTTCGAAGCTTGCTAAATTTGGTAGACTGGGATATAGAATTCAGAGGTAAAAATGCTTATGGGATGTGGGATACTTTCAAGCATATAATAAATGTAGTCCAAGAACAATGTATCCCAATGAAGGCCATTAGGAACAAAAGTAGGAAACCATTATGGTGGAATCAGGAGATAGCTAGAAAAATTTCAGAGAAGAAAAGGGCATATAAAAAATTACAGGTACAAAATAATATTCAAAATTTAAGTAATTATAGAATGGCTAGGAATGAGTTAAATAAGATTATAAAGAAGAACAAAAGGGTGTCAGAAATTAAATTAGCTCAGGATAGCAACAAAGATCCTAGAAAGTTCTTTAGTTACTATAAAATTAATAACAAGTGTGGCAGAGTTAAAATAGGACCTATCAAATATGAAGGGTTTGTGAGAGAAACTGATGAGGAAATAGTTGAGGTACTAAATGGTCATTTTGCATCAGTATTTACAAAAGAGAAACTAAATAGTCCTATGTATAGTACTCATAGGTCAGGAAAAGAGGTGTTTACTAACATTTGTGTGGATCGGAGGATGATAAAAGGACTAATAGGTGATTTAGATACTACCAAGGCCTCCGGCCCTGATAATATTCATTCTAGGATACTTAAAGAAGGGGTAGAAAGTATCTCAATAGCTCTGGACAAGTTATATACTAGGTCATTGGAATATGGAGAAATACCCGATGATTGGAAGAGAGCGAATGTAGTCCCCATTTTCAAGAAGGGTAGTAAAGAGGATCCAAATAACTTTAGACCGGTTAGCCTAACTCCTGTAGTCTGTAAAATTCTTGAGAAAATAGTTAAAAAAGGGATTTGCCAACATCTAGAGAGGGAGGGGTTAATCAGCGATGCTCAGCATGGGTTTAGATCAGGTAGATCATGTTTGACTAACTTACTAGACTTTCTGGAGTTTGTAACAGATCAAGTAGATAAGGGAGAGAATGTAGATATAATTTACTTAGATTTTAGTAAAGCATTTGATAAGGTACCACACAGGAGACTAGTTCATAAATTAAAAATGATTGGGATATGTGGGGGTGTTTCAAATTGGATAGCTGAGTGGCTGAAAGACAGGAAGCAAAGGGTAGTGCTAAATGGTGTAAGGTCAGAGTGGAGGGATGTTATCAGTGGGGTTCCTCAGGGATCAGTTCTCGGTCCATTATTATTTGTCATCTATATAAACGATCTTGGGGAGGCAGTTAATAATAAAGTGTCAATTTTTGCGGATGATACCAAATTAGCAGCTGTAGTTAAAGATATTGATGATAATTTTAAAGTGCAGGGGGACTTAAATAAATTGTTATCCTGGGCACATAAGTGGCAAATGACTTTCAACCTTGATAAGTGCAAAGTTATTAACATGGGAAAAGATAATAGAGAATTTAACTATGAAATGGATGGGCATTGGCTGAGCTCAGTAGAGGATGAGAAAGATCTAGGAGTAGTAATAGATAAGTCATTAAGGTTTTCTAAGCAGTGTATTGAAGCAAGAAATAGGGCAAATAGAGTGCTGGGTTTTATTAAGAGAAATGTCAGTTACAAAAGTAAGGAGGTTATTCTTAAACTCTATAACTCTTATGTTAGGCCACATCTAGAGTACTGTATACAGGCATGGTCCCCACATTTTAGACACGATATTAACCTTCTTGAGTCAGTGCAACGGAGGGCAACAAAGATTATTCCTTCCCTGAGGCACCTTGAATATGAAGATAGACTGAGGGTATTAAATATGTTCTCGTTCGAAAGGAGGTGTGTGAGAGGGGATATGATTGAGCTGTTTAAAATTTTTTCCGGGATAGATAAATTGGATGTTAGCAAGTTTTTTGAGTTAGATGATGGAAATCGGACTAGAGGTCACCACTTGAAAATTAAAAAGCAAGGGTGTAGGTTGGATTTAAGAAAATATTTTTTCACCAATAGAGTGGTAGACTTCTGGAACAAATTGCCGCAGAGGGTAGTAGGTAGTCCAAATCTAAATGTATTTAAGAGTAGGTTGGATGAGTTTATGGGAAGGGAAGGTTGTGATGGTTCCTAAGTTTTGTATATATTAATATTGTTTGTATATATCTATAGCTGCATGATTTAGTTCTTGACAAGCCTTGATTGGTGATACCCTTGTTTCTGGATGCAATCCTCTGGATGTAGTTTTCCTGGGAGTTTGGGTGCCTTGAAAAAGAGGCCGCTTGACTCGGATGACCTATGATGAGCCCTTGTGGCTTTTGTCATCCGTTATATTATATTGTGGGGGACTTTGATTTTGTCTTCCCCTGGTGATGGTGCTTTTTGTGGGTGGGTTTTGACGGAGGCGGATGACCTTTGATAGGCCCTTGTGGCTTTTGTCATCCGTGTAATTATGTTATGTTATGTTATGTAGCTACAAGAGTAAGGAGGTCATCCTTAAACTATACAACTCTTATGTCAGGCCACATTTAGAGTACTGTATACAGGCATGGTCACCACATTTTAGACATGATATAAACTTTTAGAGTCAGTACAAAGGAGGGCAACAAAAATAATACCATCCCTGAAGCACCTTGAATATGAAGATAGACTGAGGGTATTAAATGTGTTTTCATTTGAAAGAAGGTGTGTGAGAGGAGATATGATTGAGCTTTTTAAAATCTTTTCTGGGTTGAATAAGTTGGATTTCAGCAGGTTATTTGAGTTGGAAGGTAGTAATAGAACTAAGGCCACCACATAAAGATTAAAAAACAGAGGTGCAGACTGGATGTTGGAAAGTATTTTTTCTCCAACAGAGTGGTGGATTATTGGAATGGTTTGCCACCTGAGACTGTAGACGGCCCAAACTTGAATGTTTTCAAGCGCAGATTGGATGATTATATGGGGATGGAGGGTTAATTTCTTACTTTTTACTATGTGGATATGTTTCTTGACTCATTCCTATGGATGCAGTTTCTTTTTATTGTATATTTTGGGGGACTTTGATTTTGTTTTTGACAGACTCCTATGGAGGCTTTAAATTATATATTGTAGATGCATGGTTGGACATTCCTATGGATTGTTAAATTGTATATTGTAGATGCATGATCTGACAAAATCCTATGAATGCATATTGTAGGTGGGATTTGATGGATACGGATGACCTTTGATAGGCCCTTGGGCTTTTGTCATCCGTGAAATTATGTGAAATTATGTTATGTTATGTTATGTCATTTTGGCTATTTGATTTTCTAATCAATTTGTGGGAATTAATCCACTGGTTAAGCCAATACCAAAAGCGGAATATAAGACAAATCGAGACTCGAAAAGAAAACAATTAGCAATAAGTTAGCAGTGGCTTTCAATAAATTATGTTACGAAGAAATATATATATATATATATATATATATATATATATATATATATATATATATATATATATATATATATATATATATATATATATATATATATATATATATATATATATATATATATATATATATATATATATATATATATATATATATATATATATATATATATATATATATATATATATATATATATATATATATATATATATATATATATATGTGTGTGTGTGTGTGTGTGTGTGTCGGTGTGTGTGTGTTAAACTCTCAAGATACGTTCCAATAATGTAAGTACAAAGATTCACAAAATTTTTAAGCCCATGCCACCACCCAAAAAGGTTAGTTTAGAAAATGGTTCCACTATCCTTGTCTGTAAATTCATCTCATCATCTCAAACGTGAGTATTCTACTCATATAATTTTCATTCATTATAGACCCCAATTTACTTATTACCATTGTGATTCGTTAACATTCCATTTTCCCTTAATATCCTGTTAACATTTAATATACTGTTACTACTACCCGTTAGCATTCTTTGTTCTCTTAATACCCTGTTACTAACCGGTTGGAATTCTATATCTTGTGAATACCCTATCCTGTTAAATACCCTTTTTCATCTAATTTGTATCTTGTTATTATATACATTTAATTAACAATTGTAATCGTTTTACATATTCATTAAAAAGTAAACTCGTGGTATATCAATTTTTATTCAGTATATTCAATCAATTATCTTTGTTTTTATTAATAATTCTTAAATATATTATATTTTTATACCTCGTGTATTCAAACCCCTTGTGTTTACCGCATTCTGTCACGTCACCCAAATCTTAAAATTCCCCCTTCATTTCTATCAATCTATATTATGTGCACAGGATATTGTATTTATCTGTTAACTAGGTCAACAATACAATAACCATTACACATAAAAACGATGCCCAGAATTTAAATAATCTCCCGTCAATCAATAAATATAAATTCAAGCGTAAATTAATAGTTTCAAAGCTCCTGCGTGTCGCCTTTTTCCTTTCTTTCGAACGGCAATTTTCATTCACGCGTTTCATTTTTGTATCAAGTTTTATCGACAGCATCCTTGTCCTAATCGTTTACAATTATTATTCATTTAAATTCAATAATATCCCTTAAATACAATGAGTGAATAATTTCCTCTTTATACCCGTTTTTCACGTTTCTGTCGCGTGACTAATTTTCGCGCGCATACACCTGTATTTACTCGCATTCTTTCACGCGCATCAATTCTGAATTCATCCATTCTACCAAATACAATAATTCTCATTAACAAACGTCACATATATCAGGGATCACAATGGTAAATCAAACAACGGTGAATGACCAAACGTCTCCAACAATGTAATGTTCAACGGAAGCACAACAAAATTTAGTCAAAATCCCTCATCCATTTCTCTCACCTCCAGTTTTTGCTGCATCAAACCCAATCGCTTGGATTGATCTTTGTGACTTAATTCACCACCCTAAAGCCATAACAGGAGAAGAGAAGATACCTTCTAAAATCTATTAAGTTTAAGGATATTTTATTTAATGGGGGAAAAGTGCGAGCATATAACGAATTGAAGGAGGCCTTCCGAAAGGAATTTGGGAAATCACAGGTTGAATGAAGACTTAAGGTAGCTCCCTATTACTCAGGAGATGCGAGATACGTGTCCCACTAGCTTATTAGTTCATTTGAAGGACCTTATCAGGGCAAAAGACGCGCAATCAAATCTTTTCCACAATCCTCAACGAAATTTTCATACGGGCAGTCCCAGAATATACATATTAGGCCCCTTATTCTCATGTCATCACCGACCGATGTTGACAAGCTGGCAAAAGCAGCCGACCAACTGTAGGAAAATCCTTATGCAAATGCGGGCAGCGGACACAATCACGGCCCCAAGCCTAATTCTTCCATTTCGCAGGTCCGGGTAACGGCGAGTTCTGCTTGTGAACGACCGGAGCGTGGCGAAACTCCATCCCCCCTCCCCCTAACGAGGTATTTAGCTGCCACCTTATCGAGGATTGAGAGTGACCTCAGCCGGTTGAAACTGCAGCGAGGGGCACAGAGCGAGCGACGGCACGGGTATCGTGAGCAGAGAGATAGGACCCGTTCGAGTTCCCGTAAAAGAAACCAAAAAATGAACCTCAGCACAAGAGGTGAGATGCAGCAATTTTCACAATCTTCTTCCGCCTATTCTCACCATAATCTTTCACAACAAAAAGTTCTCTGCTGGGTAAATATGTAGATTAGCGATCGAAGGATGGGACGTACAATTTCGTCCGTGTTCCAAAATGATTCACGTTTTTGGAGTACATCTAAGGGGATGGCTCGTGTGGGGGTGAACACAATGGGGGGACCACACTACGATGATCCTAAGTTTCATTAAATTTTGGGGGGTCTGGGGTCACAGCACCCCAGTATATAATCCTAATTGTTTATAGACTAATGTGCTAACGTTTACAGAGGTGAATGATTTAACCAAATCGTGTCAGCGCCTTTAATCGTTTTGCGAATTATAATGGGGGTGGGGGTGGGGTCTGACGTCAGGCGACTCAAACGCGCATGAATATTCCAGTCGGGGTGAACGAAAATATTTACCAAAAAAAAACACTTTTTCGGCCGAGTCGCTAATCTATATATTTACCCTCTGCTGGTACCATCAAAGCTATGGTGACAACGCTGTACACTGCACACAGCCTTGTAACCACCATTATGCATTTTCTCATACTGTGCCTAGTAGCATCCCGAAGAATAATGTAACTTTCACTTAATCAACTCAATGGTGCTGGTACCACAACAACTATGGTGCACAAGCTGTAAAATGGTTACATAGGCTACATTTGGTAACTGGAGAATTCGTCCAGTAAACAACTAACCCTGGTTAGATTTAGGTAACTTAGATTTGGGTATCTCCTTTCCTGTTAAACTATTTGACCTGATAAATTTATACATGTGTCAATCTGTAATAATACCTACAAGCTTTCATTAGGTAATTCACGTTACTTTTTACAGCGAGTAAACCCTGGCATTATTAAAACTGTGCAAGAGTATGTGGCGGCGTAACGAAGGAGAAAAACAAGTTTTGATGGAAGCGTCCCATTATCATCGAATAGTGCCAGTAAGCAACAAAAATGATCACTATCGAAGAAAGGTTTGCAGCTAAGCCCAAGGAAGTGAAACAAGTGGATGGTGATAAAAGCATTGGTGAATTCATAATTCAGGGCATTCATCCTCGTGCCACCATTGAGCAACCAGCTTTTGTGAAACTTGTTACAAGTCAATCATCATCACATTTGCTTTACAGATAACGGTTCCAACTTTATCAAAGAATTTAAGGAATTTGGCACCAATGCTGTTAAGACCAAGCAAGTTGATATCAATGATGACAAATCACACAATGATTCAGACAATGAACTTGAATATGATCTACAAATGGAAGCCATTTAATTGGATGAATTATAAGACTCGTCTAATCCCAATTTTAGTCTGTCCAAACATGTACGATACGCATCGCATACACTAAGTTTGGTGGCCACTACCGATGCTAAACACACACATATATATATATATATATATATATATATATATATATATATATATATATATATATATATATATATATATATATATATATATATATATATATATATATATATATATATATATATATATATATATATATATATATTAAGAACGGTTGGTAACCATGACTTAAATCGAGATTGGTACACCCGCTCTCCCAAGCGTCTTAAAATCAACCATGAGGTTCATTCGTTTTCCTCGTCTCGGTGAATCAGACCCTTCCAACTCCGTTATAATCTATATTTATTTGTACATATAATCTATTTATACAATATAATCTATTTATCAGGGGCGGTCCTGGCTTAAATGGCTCCCTGGGCAAGTCTCACCTTCAGAGCCCCGTCCTCCCACAATTCGACACCATACATTAAAATCCACGTAAAATAAATAACAAATAACTTTCCCAAAATAACTTTATTGGACAAATTTGGTGAGCTTAAGAAGAAAAACAAAGACTGCTCCACCTTCTCCTACTTATGTGCAAATACGTAAAGCCGTAAGAAGGACACACACACACACATATATATATATATATATATATATATATATATATATATATATATATGAACAAGAAAAGTACTAATTAAATTGTTATAATTAAACTAGAGAATTTAAATTGCAAATTATATAAATGCTCTATTACATAAAATTAAGACACTGAAAAGAGAGTGTTATATTACACTCAGAACATGCAACAAATCAAATTGCGCCATATTACAACTGCCATTTAAACCATCAATTAAATCAGCATACAAAATCTGGCCAGAAATTGTATGATTTATAGTAATAATGACAAGACCAGTAAGACGCTCCTGTGACATATATGATCTCAGGTAAGATTTAATGAACTTCATCTTTGCATATATTTCAAAGTCACCTTTCATGGATAAATGGCAGCTATTCAGGCAAGGATATGGTCTTTGATGGCAAGTCAGGTAAGTGCTTCAGGTCCCGTGCAAGCTCTTTGCCATCTAGGTTAGATTGTCCCTTAAAGTGTATCATAGTACTAAGGTTCGCGCATTGTTATGTTAGCTCATCAAATGCTTCATAGGAGAAGTGACGCTTTGTGGACCTCAGCCGTTTTTGTTTTAACACTTCCTCTACATTCATTTATTTACATATATCTGAGGTTGACATTTGTGCAGCCACAAAACCTGTTGCCCTGTAATTGCGGGGATCTCCCTCTTTTTTCTTTAAAAGATTTACTGCAACATCAATGTTCATACTAGGTGATTGCATCTGCTTGCTCACATGCTGAATTTGGCATGAACAAATGGCGAAGCGGTACGATCCAACCTCCTCAGCTAGAGATTGAGCTTCTACTTTACTACTGAGCCATTGGTGTTGTCCCTCACCTCGATCAGTGCATCTCTCACTACAGTTGCTTCATATCTCAGGGGTTCCACACTCTTAATCTTGCTTTCCCATCTTGTATCAGACCACATCTTCAATGTGATGTCCACATAATTTTTTAAAATTAACCATCGCTGTGTGGAGGCTGAAAACAAGTTGTAAAATTTCTGCAAGAAACCAAAGTAATTTGTGGCATCATTAGATCCCTTAGCAGCAGCGGCCAACACCAAATTCAAGGAGTGAGTTCCACATGGAACAAACAAAGCTCTGGGATTAATTTCTAGGAGCCTGGAATGAACACCTTTGTTTTTTTTCCCCTCACGTTAGCTCCGTTGTCGCATGATTGTCCTCTACAGTCCATGAAGGGAATTTTAAAGCTCATCCAGTCTCTTAAGAATCAAGCATGCTATAATTGACCTGTGGACTTCTTTGCCTCCAAGAAACCTATGAAATGTTCCCTTATATGGGGTTTCTTCTCCAGTGACACAACCCGAATCACAATTGACAACTGTTCAGCGTGGCTGATATCTGGAGTGCAATTTAAAATTATTGAAAAACACTTTGATTGCTTGATGTCGCTCACCATTTCTATAATGATCTTGCTGCTCAACAAATTAATGAGTTCGTTTTGTATGTGGTGGCCGAAGTAGCTGGTGTAACAGGATGTACCTTTTTGGACATGGTTAATGTGCTCTTGCATAATAGGATTAAATTTTGCCATTAGTTCGACTTCTTTCAGAAAATTGCCATTTGATGGCGAGAATAGCTTTTCTGTATGGCCCCTTAGTGCCAAATTCCTAACTGCCAAAGAATGCACAATAGCAGTGAGGCGTGTCAGTAGCGCTCTCCATCTTAACTTCTCAGCCTTCAGAAGTTCCCTCTTCCGCTTGTCAATGGCCTCTTCCTTTCTCACCCCCACTGATAATTCTTTCCACATTTGCATAGAACTTTGATGTTCTGAACTGTTTTCATGTACAGTGAGCGATGAACTTGCATGCTTCCAGTCTGTTAGTCCCAAACTTGTTAAATTTATTTTCTTCTTGGAAAATAATATGCAACAGAAACAAAAAAGGTTGTTGTTTTTCAAGGAATAGACCAACCAACTTTGGTTATACTCTCTTCACTAACCAATGACTTCCTGAAGTAATGATGGTGACAACTTCTTATGTCAGTGTTGTTCCTAGGGAATACAGAATCAGATGGCACTGGACTTGATCCTCTGGAAACCAGTTGTGTCCGAATTCGCTGTCACAACTAATGACCAGTTAGCAGGGTCGGTGGATAGAGACTCATCCTCAGGAAGAAATTCTACTCCAGGCATTTCTAATTAAATAAACAAGGTAAATAGTATATACAAATAAGTTAGATAATCATAGGTGTAACTCATGGGGGGGGCACTAGTTTTTCCAGTTTCCCAGAGATTTGCTTGTCCTAGGATACCTAGACCAGGATTGGCATTAAAAAACTGCCTAAATACAAAAAAAAAAACAGACAATGAAAAGTTTTTTTAAATGTAGTCGGTTTTATTACTTTACACCACTGTTATCAGCCTCAATGATACAATAAAATGTTTAAAAATGATGTAAAATGCTTTGCAGAGATACACACATTTACAGACAGATGTGCAAACAAACTCACCTGAAAAATCTTGATGGGAAGAAGTAGAAGCAAATGGATCTTTATCATCACCTGAATGCTCGAAGACCATTTATGTAGAGGCCTGTTTTGTTGTAGAAGTAAACGGCTTTTCATCCTGGCTAGTGGCAGAGGGTGTTCCAAAATATTTCAAAAGTGCCCCTGCAGTAAAACTGAACATAAACAATTGAGCAGTAAAATTGAATAGTTTAGTACAATTAATTTAAAATGTCATTGAGCATAATATTTTATTGAACTTTTAGTCTGTAATCTAGGAGGCAATATTTTCTTCACTATATTTCAAGGTAAATATGTAGATTATCGGCGCGAACGAGGGGACGTACTATTTCGTCCGTGTTCCAAAATGTTTCACGTTTTTGGAGTACATTTAAGCTGACAGCTCGTGGGGGGGTAAACACAATGGGGGGACTACACTACGACGATCCTGAGTTTCATTAAATTGGGGGGGGTCTGGGGGGCACAGCCCCCGAGTATATAATCCTAATTGTTTATAGAATAATAATTCGAAAAGGACTCAAACGCGCATGAATATTCCGACACGAGTGAACGATAATATTTACACACAATTTTTTTTTTCGGCTGGGTCGCTAATCTACATATTTACCGAAATGTTGCCATTTTTACCAATTTCCTCTCAATGTTATGAAAATATCAACACAATTAAACCCCATACATTAACCTATTAGTCGCCCGGCTTTTTTGCTCAACTCACCCTCTGCAAAATTACAAATGGTACACGTTATCGAAAATAATTAAAATAAAATATTTTTATATAAATCAAATAATATAGCATTTTAATTGAAAAGAATCATTCTATTGATATAATTAAAAAAATACTAATAATCTTCTACCTATTTATAATTATGATTGGTAATTTTCAGTTCTTACACAAATTTTCATCAACACCCATGGTTGTTTTATGCTTTTTAAATCAGTTACGCTTTAAAACCTCTATCTAATTGTAGAAAACAGTGCCGCCCTTAAACTTTATGAAATTTTTGCTCAGGGCCTATTTTTTATCTATAAAACTGTATTTTACAGACAAAATAGGCTTGCTGGTTTGTGTGCTTTCAATATAATAACTTAAGGCATTTCCTCGTTTTAATTGGATGAAAAACATAAGTGTATTTAACTAAAAAATAAGGAAGTCATCAAAAACGGCGTGCTTACACAAATGTGAGTAATAAATCAGCCTCTTTACACGGTCATGTTGTGGTGAGGCCTAGAACGGAGTCAAGTTACTCTCATTCTTAAATCTCGGTTTACAAAACAAACAAGGCCTGACCTAAGCCATTTTTGTATTTTAATTAGATGATTAATCACTAACATAAGAGTTAAAAAAAATTATTTTTAAAAATTATCATAATTATCAGGGCAAATTCAAGTATATTTTTAATGACTCAAAAAGATATATCACAAAATAGCAGTATAAATGATAATGAAAAGTAGATGGCATACCTTCGTCCTTTGCTCGAATGTCCTCTTCTTTCTAAATTGAGCACCTGATAGCTTTGATCTTTTCTTATACATTTGCGGTTATTTGACATATAGTGATGTAAGATTCGTTTGTAATATATTTATATACTTAACTATTTAACAAACATATAAAAATAACATTACATATGTTAAAGTATTAGACTTTATTTCCAATAGTATACTAATATGAAAGCATTGGAGAACAAATAGGGCTACTAAGAAATTTTGCATGTCTTTAGGGGAAGGTTGGTGGCAGAGATGGCTTGATTAAATCACTTGATCTTTTTATAAAATAAATCAATGATTGTATTTCGATTTTCTATATTCTCTCAAAAAAAAAATCGGTAAATATGTAGACGAGCGGCCCGGCCGATAAGACGTACTATTTTCGTCCGTGTTCCAAAATGTTTCACGTTTTGGGAGTATATTTAAGGGGACGGCTCGTGTGGGGGTAAACACGAGGGAGGGGGACCACACTAT
The DNA here is from genome assembly GCA_963969495.1 of Ceratothoa steindachneri. NCBI lineage: Eukaryota > Metazoa > Arthropoda > Malacostraca > Isopoda > Cymothoidae > Ceratothoa > Ceratothoa steindachneri. Next base: position 8,724,841 of record OZ018335.1, on the reverse strand, counting down.
GAATATCCTGAGTTTCATTAGATTGGGGAGGTCTGGGGGGAACAGCCCCCAAGTATAGAATCCTAATTGTTTATAGAATAATGTCTGACGTTTACAGAGGTGAATGCTTTAACTACATCATGTCAGCGCCTTTAATCGTTTGTGAATTATAATAGGGGTGGGAGGGGGGGGTATGACGTCAGAAATGCTTGATTTCAATTTTTGTTTTCCACTTAATAGCTTTTTATTATCCTCATTCGGAGTCATTTTTATTTGTCAATATATTTTTCCCCATTTTACTATTTTTATTACCTTCTTATATACATTTAAATCTATTTAGCTGGATATTTTAAGGGAACTAAATTTTTGTAGCAGTGTGGTGTGTCATACAGACGCAGTGTGCAAATAACTCATACAGACGTCTTTTAAGCAGTGTGAAAATGGTATCGAATTGTGCATTGTGTCCGTCCTCCATTTCGGAATTATTAACTCTAGTTTCTGATAAAGATAAATTGTTCACCTTTTTGGATGTTCATAATTTAGTTAAAATTAAAAGCGAATGCGACATTTGTGGCCGGGCATTAGATGTGACCCCTCAGTTTGAATTTAGATGCTCTAAAATAAAACGTGATTCAAGTCAGCTAGATTTCGAATAGGACGCAGACGCGCAAAATAATAGGCTTTTCTCTTCGCTATTTCGGAAGTATAACCACTGCAATTAAGTACGGAAACAGCGTGTTTCGTTTTTTTTTCGGGCAATTTTGTAAAAAAAAATGGCCTACGTAAACAGCGTTTTCGGTTTGTTTACTTTCGGGCATTTTTTTCTTAAAAAAATGATGGCAGCTATCATTCGAAGAAAACTCAAACGCGCATGAATATTCGGACACGAGTGAACGATAATAGTTACACAAAATATTTTTTTCCATCCTGGCCGCTCGTCTACATGTTTACCAAAAATTCCAATTGTAGGAGGAGGAGGAGGAGGAGGATGACTTCTTCAGAGCTGTAAACCAGCCATGAGAGAGCAGCAGGAGCCACATATCACTCAAGAACAAGACCCATAACTTGGTCAAGATCTGGTTGGAGACCATCTCCAAAGACTTGCTGACAGATGCTGCCTTCTTGGGTGAGCAAGTGTTGTTGGACTTGTTCCTCAAGTTCAACACAGCCATGCCCTCCAGTGCTACAGTGAAGCGTTTGTTCTCTATGGGCAAGGACATCTTGAGGGCCAAGAGATCATCCCTGTCTGATGAAAACTTTGACATGCTAATTTTCATGAATGCCAACTTGCATCTCATGAACATAATGGAGATCGAGAAGAAGAGGAAAAATTAAATTACGTATATATCGTGTTTTTAATTTTTTTTCGGCCACTCTACCAATAATTTATTTTTAGTTTATTACTAATATTGTGTTTCATGTAAGTTTTTTACCCTTTTCTGGCTCCAAAAGCCTTTAACCATTTTAAAAGTTAAGCTAGGAAATCAGTTTTATTACTCTAAAGAAAAACACACACGAGTTTTGGCGTTCTAAAGCCCTTGAAAAGAACAGAAAAGGCTGATTTTATAGTTTGGGCACTTTTTAAAGGTGTTTTTAGGTGGTTCTAGAGCAAGAACTGATTTTTTGGTTCTATAATAAATGTAGGGGAATCGTCCATCTCCCGTTCTCTCCCAGTTGAGACACGGGACGTTGACCGCAAAAAAAACATACAGGCCAGGCACCGTGGGTCAAGCTCGTAACCACAGCCCCTCGCCACTCGTCTCTATGAAAACCCGAACGGTTTAAACTGCAAGATCTCCCCTACGAGAGTATATTCAATTTCACCTCAAGTACGAAATTGGAGACGCGTTTCTCTCAAGCTCGAAGGCCAGCTGGAGCAGAGTTAAGACTTGCCGAGAAAAACTGTTGGAGTAAGAACCCTCCTGCGGCCCGTCCACAAGCCCCCCCCCCCCCTTCTACCCCTACCCCAGTGCGTTGACGAGGTATAAATACCAAGAACTTGGGAAAAACGTGGTAGAATACGTGAGTCGCCAGGCTACGAAGTCCCCGGCAATAGAGGCCGGGCTACCAAGACTGGAACTAAGAAAAAACTCATCCTCGAGCTAGTTCATGGTTATCAAACCGAACTTTAAGTTAACTTGTTCAAGTTCAACTTACTCTCGTCAGAGAGACTCCTCCTATCCGGGTGCATCCTAAAGCCCAGGTATAGTTCTCGCCCTTGAGGAATTACGTAACGAAGAAGAAAAAGCTCCTCCTCGAGCCAGTTACCCGGTGATCACACCGAACTATAATTTAACTTAGGCTTAAAAACCAAGTTCAACTTACTCTCGTCGGAGAGACCCCGCCTATCCTGGTGCCTCCTAGAGCACCGGGATAGTTTTCGCACTTAAAGAAGAAGACCCCCCCCCCACTCTGAATACCATGTGGACCCCCATCTGCTAAATTCGCCATAGTATCTTGTGACTGCTAAGTCACCCAGTCCACCTCCAACAATCTGGTCGAAGCACGCGTCAAAGGGCACACTAGATTCCTGTGTTGTCTGGGCTCATTGAGTTCAAGGTCAAACTCAAACCCGCCGCCAAAGCAAAAAAGGTATTTAAACTCCAGTATAGAAAATTAGCCTATTTCTTATATATTGAAGTGAGTAGCGAGTTAGCCAATATTAGGGGGTCAAGTTAATTGAAGTCATTTTTGTGTATTTTAAATTCGTAGTTTTTCTCTGGTTCATGTTTTTTTGTGTAGTAAATTGTTAAATTAAAAATATATGTTTATTTTGGGATAATTACTGCGCGTTTCTATATATACATACGTGTTGAAGCGGCCCTTCCTTAAAACAACAAAATTAGCACTCATAGACAAAAGCAAGGATAAAAAAAAGAAGTATATCACGACAAAAAGGTATACTTCGAAACAAGTATTACTCGACAAAAGGTATTCTACGACAATAAAAATTAACGTTAACGATTTATCCATAACTTAACTTTTTCAATTTTGATTAACGGTGGCCACCAACCTATATATATATATATATATATATATATATATATATATATATATATATGAAAATTAATGCAATATCGCAAGAAAAGATGAGGAATTAAACCACATTCTCCGAAGACAATTTAATTCAGAACAGTTTCGGTGTATCTCACACCCTTTTTCAACTGACACTGGGCAGAAAATATAAGAGAAAGGCATATAAGCATAACACAAGATCCCCTCTTTTTCCCCCAATCCCCTACTTGTGGCTAATCTGAGGGGGGGGGGGTAGGCCTAAACATATTGAAGAGCTGACATTTAACTATTTTGTTTATATGCTTTCTTATTACAGGATTAAAAGAAAATTGACTCTCAGATAGATTAAATTAGGAACTGACGATATCAAGCTTGATTCTACGATTCTTCTCTTAACATAATTAGCTGATTTAAATAACATTTTACTTCCATTGAAATCGATCGTATGATTCTTGTCTCTAACATGGCAAAATATTCCACTGCTTTCGCTGCCCACTCTAATATCTCTTTTGTGTTCGTACAAACTCTTGTCTAGATTTCTCCCCGTTTCCTCTATATAAACTTTATGGCAATCGTTGCATGGTACTGCATATATTCCTATGTTATGATGTTCTTTGGGTTTCCTGGCCATCATCAATTGGTTTAAGGAATTATTATATTTGAAGGCTAGATTAATACCCACTTTTCCAAATATGTCCTTTAAACTATTTAATTTATTATTAAATAGCAATGTTATACATTTGCTGAAGTCGTTAGTGCGGGAAGGCTTATTACCATAGAATGTTTTCCTAGCTGCAAAATGGGCAGACGATATGAACCAATCGGGGTAATACAAATTAGAAAAAATGGTCCTGATAATGACAATTTCTTCATCTAAATAGGAAGGATGACATATTTTGTATGCTCTAAGGAAAAGGTTAGAAATTACCGATTTTTTTAACAGTATTATCGTGTAACGAAAAATAATGTATATAGGCATTCGAGTGGGTTGGTTTCCTATACACGTCAAGTTTTAATTCATGGTGATCTTTATTAATGAGGACATCTAAAAAGGGTAATCTATTATCATATTCCTATTTAAATTTGTGAGCCCATTCTTGTGTGGTGTGTCCACAGTTTCTCTAGTTCCTTAAAAGAGGAAATTAGCTAAGCGGTAATAATGACCGTCTTTTTTTTCGTGTCGTGAGACAGATTCACCCGTTAATTATTTATTTTTTTTTGTGTGTGTGTGCTAGTTTGCCCGATCTTTTGTAGGAATTTTAATAATTTTTTTAGTAGAATTTATATTTGTTTTGGGTATAGCTTCAATATCTATGGCATCTTTTTCGTCGTGCAAGGCCGGATGTCTTCATTGGATCGCTTTCATAAACAAGGGCAGATCCTAGGCTTATCTGGGAAAGATTTAATCGCTTACGTCCAGGAAGAGGAACGTAGCGAACGTGCGGATTAGAAAAAAAAAATAAAGAGAAGCAAGAAAAGCAGAAATCGAAGATAGAAAAGCACTGAGAGAAGCAGAAGAAGCAAGACGAGCACAGAGAGAAGAAGAAGCAAGAAAAGCAGAAATCGAAGATAGAAAAGCGCAGAGAGAAGCAGAAGAAGAAGCAAGAAAAGTAGAAATCGAAAATAGAAAAACACAGAGAGAAGCAGAAGAGAGAGAAAGAATTAGGCAGCATGAGATATATATATATATATATATATATATATATATATATATATATATATATATATATATATATATATATATATAAGTCGTGACCAAGTCGAGATAAACTCCGTAGGATCTCGAAATGAACAGGCTCAAGCGCCCTCATTAAAACTCCCTGCATACAGAGATGGAGAAGAATTTTACTCTTATTGAACGCACTTTGAGAAGATCTTTAAAGTCAACAATTGGGACATAGAAGCAGATGGCGTCATCCGGTTACTTCCATTGTTAAATTCCCCTCTTCGTGACATATTCGTCTCGCTTCCTTCCGAGGCTACCCTTGATTATTCGACCCTAAAGGCAGAACTTCTTTCTGCCATTAACATGAATCCCGAATTTTATAGGATGAGATTCCGCTCCGCACGAATACAGCAAGGCCAAACCTAGAGGCAATTTGGATTCACGCTTCGGCGTAATTTCCAATTCTGGCTGGATTCTGCCCAAATTGCAAATGATTATAGGTCGCTAGTTGACTTCATCCTAAGGGACCAACTGATGTCGACCATCCCCCGCGAACTAAGGGCTTTCATAGCGGAGAGAAGAGCGTCCACTTTCAAGGAGTGTGTCGAAGAAGCCGACCTTTACGCTTCCAATCACGACCTCTACTACAAGGAGATCAAGAAGAATCATCCACCTCCCCCAAACACAAGTTTGAGTTTAACCAAAGGTAACCCAAGGGCAACAACGGCTTCATAAAAGTCCAAGCGCCGAGCAAGTACAAGCCTTACTCGCCGCGAGAGAAAAAGGACGTGAAGCCCCCGTTACTCCCCTCCACGCCTAACAACTATCCCCGTAAACCAATCGTATGTTTTACGTGTGAAACCCCTGGGCACTCAAGTTATAATTGCCCCAAAATTCTCAACTAAGGACCTTGTCGATTAAACAGGTCTACCAAATCTCTGCTGCCTTCTCGCCTAATCCGCCAGCCGCATCGCCAGCGGCCCATTCTCTCTCTCTCTCTCTCTCTCTCTCTCTCTCTCTCTCTCTCTCTCTCTCTCTCTCTCTCTCTCTCTCTCGGATCAACAAGTAAATTTCCTGTTTAACGAGAGTTTCCCCGGTGGGCTCCAGTTTGAAAATGGCGCAGTAAACGGTTGCCGAATGTCAACCGTCGTTAGAGATACAGGTTCCACCTGTATAGTAGTTTCCAACAAACTACTACCCCCTGTAAGTCCCCAGCATAACAGGTTCGCGTTGGTGCTCGACTTTTTAGCTCGTGCCATATTGAGTGCCAGTACTTTACCGAATAGGCGAACGTATTCGCGGCCACGATGAAATTCTGCTCCGTCTTCATTGGACAGAGCGAGCAGCTCGCCCCAAACCCAATTTCCCAGCTGGTCGTTACCAGGGCCCAGGCCGAGAAGGATGAATCACTTCCGGTACCTCTACCGTCTCCAGACTGGACCTCGCCACCAAGGTTCAAGGTGATGAGGCGCCGAAGAATTGCCCCACATTCCCACCCCTGTATGAAAAAGAACGGAAGAAGGAGACTGAAACAGTGCGATGCGATCGGAAGATCAAATATACCGTGAAGGACGCGTTAGTATACCGTTATTCTGTTGAGCAGGAGAACCCCCCGAACAACGCGTTGTGTGTGCCGAGAACTAATATCGAACCCGTTATAAAGATGGCTCAAGATGGCCTAATGGCCGCACACTTCGGCCATAACAAAACGACACCACGGGTTTTTAAATATTTCTTTCGGCCAGGAGCAGCCAAAGGTATTATCAACTTCTTGAATTCCTTTGACCTTTGCCTGAAGGTCATCTCCAAAGGGCGTGTAGAACCCACTCCCTTCAAAAGAGCGCCTGAGCCCTTCACCCGGGTCTCACTCGGCCTAATAGGCCCAATTCGCCCCCCGTCTAGCAAGGGAAATATCTACCCCGTTGAACCCGTGTGTCTGGCCCATACGGTGCGCGTAGAAGCAGACGATAAGTATCCCCCGCCGTCTCTTCCGTCCCCCCACGCGGTGCCTCACGCAGACTGGAAGGTAAACCCAGATCTCGCCCCTATTGAGAGGGCTCAATTCCTTACTTTATTGGAAGGCTTTACCGTCTCATTAAATCGTCTCTTTGGGTCGAATTGCGCTGCCATAGCCGCACCCCTTAACGACATGAATAAAAGAACGGCCCCCATCCCTGTCAATTGGACCCCTTCCGCGAAATATCGTGTCCACCAGCTAAGGGACAAGTTAATCTCTGCTCCTATCTTGAGATTACCGAATCCCAATAAAACATTCGGTGTTCGTACCGAGGCCTCCCAAGATGGCCTAGGTTGTACTCTCGTCCAATATGATGACGATGGAGTGGGATGTCTTGTAAGATATGTTAGCAAGAAGCTGTCCCATAGCAAAAAGGCATATGCCATCAAAGAGCTTGAAGCGTTAGCCATAGGGTGGTATATTCGTAAATTTAGGATGTATGTTAAAGGCATCGACAACTGCCTAGTCGATAACTTGGGTAGGAATCTTATAGAAGACCCTCCCCCCAACCACCTGAGTGTACAGAAAAATTTCGCGTTTGATTCATTTTTGTAAATACTATTTTCTTTTTCTTGTTTTGCCTTGTTGATGTTGTATTTGCATTTATAAAGATTAAGTTATCTGTGGTTACACATATGTAAACCCCGTGTAGTGTTATGTTTGTTTTTCTGTTGGTAAACATTAAATTTGAAACTTTATAAGTTCCCCTCTTAATGAAGTTATTGTAGACATTTTTATCGCTCCAAGTGTCCTTCGCTGTAAAAATATTTTTGGATAGGGAGGAGTGTGGAGGAATTCCCCTTGAATAATATTATTTCCCCACCTACTAAGACAGTATTTCAGGAGAGAAAATGAGCCGTTACTGCACCCCCCCTTCGGACCTCTCCCTCGTTTGACTCGCCGCCAGGTTCCCGTGAAATTCACACCAAAGCTTCCTCCCAGTCGTCTCAACCTTCACCCACCATCGGGTCGGGAGACTGCTATGTAGCCTCGCCGTGAACGGCGTTTGTGGCCCGCCGCTGTCGCCCGTCTGGCTGCTGATCCCAGCCGTTGACACATCCTCGTAAGGAGGCGCTCGGTTCATCGCGTCCGATAACGAAGGTTAAAATGGACTTAATCTCTCTTTCTCTCTCTGTTTTGAATAGCTCCGGGTATATATGCCCCCACTCCAGGCTGAAGGACAGATTCGGTTAGAGGAGACTTCCCCGAAAGGAGTGCAAATCAACAAGCTCTCTCCCAATAAGTGTGAGTGACGGTCGCAAACTACGGAAAAGCTGGACATCACCCCCGTATCTTCGAAGCAGGGAGAAGAGTCTCGTTCGGCAACGTCAGCCTTTCTCACCCGCCTTCAGATCAAGGATTGGAGAAGCCGTCCTCTGAAGTTCTTCTGGTGACCTCTTATGACAAGAAGCCCATTAGCTCGCTCAAGCCGAGTGTGGAGAAGTCACCCCACCCCTTTCAAACAGGAGGCCCACATCTGGTGACCTCCTACGACAAGAGGCCCATTAGCTCGCTTAAGCCGAGTGTGGAAAAGTCACCCCCCCCCCCTTCGAAGTTCGTTGGGTGACCCCTGAGGACAGGAGGCCTGCATCTCGCAAACGCGAGTTCGAGAAGAGTAGCCCCACCCGCTGTGGGTTCTGTGGCTCTTCCCCGTAAGTAATCAAGGTCACCAAGACCTCCCCCTATTTGCCCCACCTTACCCTCGAGTTTCAAAGGAAGTAAATCATTCATTACCATCAATCTCCCATTATAACCAGTCCCTAACCACGGTTATCTAATTAGTATTCGAAGCTTAAGTCCGTCTAATTTTATGTACCACATATATATATATATATATATATATATATATATATATATATATATATATATATATATATATATATATATATATATATATATTGTTGTCCCCTTTTAGTTCGTGTGTATTAAAAGTCTATTTTTGTCATTGTGTTTGTTATATTCCTTAGTTACGCAGTTGTCGCCTTGTTTGGCCTCCCTTAGAGCCTGTGCGCGCATATTCACGTACATTTGGCCATACCTCAACAAGTTATAAGATTTTAAAACTATGATAATGAAAAAATTAATTCCAAACTGAGCTGATTTTCTATTTTTGTCGTTCGGTGGTTACAAATTATTTTTGTGAAACCACAGATGTTTTTTTTCTATTAAAAAAAAATATATGTATATATTTATTTTTTATTATTTATTCTATTTGAAATTATATCTTTAATTTTATAGTTTTGGAGGGCGATCATGCCGCCTTGAGTGGATCCCCATATGCAGAATTGCCACTGTATAACGTTTGGCAATCGCTTTTGAATTTGCGAATCTAACGCTATGCTTTCGCATTGGGAATATTACTAGATTATTCAAAATAGCGGGAGGTAGGGAGTGCACCCCTCACAATTAAAGGGTGGTATGGAGGTGAAGCCCTCCATTTCCTAATTCCCTTCAAAATCTATAATACAATATGATGGAATTCAAATAACCGAAAAAACAACAACCAAGAAGCACTTTTGGAATTTGCCCAAGAAAAAAAAAACAATTAAAAAACAAACAAACTTGTTTTAAATCACAAAAATACATATATGAATTATCCACTTTCTAAAATACCCGAGTATAAAAGAGCGGTTCCACGAATCTTTGCTTGCTACAGCAAAGCTTTACCCACAGGCCTAACGTAATTAAATGCATTTCTAGAAAGTTTAACTAAATGTAAAATGAAATTAGTTTAAAAAAAATAACAAACAAACCAAAACCCCCAAAAGAAGCATATGTATGTCACGCGCGTACCAAACATTTGAAAGCGGGTAAAAATAGAATTTAGTAATTAAATGCTATACAAAAGTAATTAAATGCTATACTAATGTGTGGTGACAGTTAGATCGGTCTCTGGCTAATATTTGTTGTGCACGCCCCTGGCGTTATTTGATTACTGTTATTCTGTGCGTCTGTGTGTAAAGATTAGTGGTATTTTGCAGGGTTGTTTTATTTTCATCCTTAACTTAGAAATGGAGAAAGACATAGTGATATATATATATATATATATATATATATATATATATATATATATATATATATATATATATATATATATATATATATATATATATATATTAGCGATCAGCCTCTTGGTCATATAAGTGATGAGCGCTTAATGACACAGGTTCAAATCCAACTTCTTTATTTATTTTCATATAACGGTTAAAATAGTTAGTTTGCCCTATCTTTCCGTTCTCTACATCTCACATTTTCCTTCTTAAGCTTTTATTGGTTCACGTGATATTCTCATAAGTGTTTTTCGGGGTTGTGTTACAATTTTCATTTCCTTGGGCCTTTAAATATATATATATATATATATATATATATATGAGAAATAAGCCATTTGGGCTAGAAATATTGCAAAAAACGTGAAAATTTTTCGAGCAGGCAGGCCGACTCCTTCATTGAAAACTAAAGTTGGAACTTGAACATTCCAGATAAGATGGTATGAACAGATTGATTGGCTTTGTGCAAGTAGCGCCACAGAGAAACTCTACTGCTGGCCATGTTCGTTGTTTCAACCAAAAGCTAATCAGGCGTGGACAGATGGAGGCTATAATAATTATAAAAAAAACATTCTGAGTGATTGTAAGTAGCACAGTAAATCAGTGAGTCATTTGAGTAGTTATAAAAGCTTGAAAGCTTTCGGACTGTACGATATTGTGACAGCTATTAGTGAGTCTGCTAAACTGGAAAAAGAACGGCATAACAAAGCAGCTGAAGAAAATAGGCAATATTTAAAGCAGTTAATAAATGCAGTGATATGACTGTGTAAACAAAGGTTGCATTTACGTCGACATGATGAAGGAAGTAACAGCCTTATAGAGAAAATTACCGTGAACTACTGCGGTTCTTTGCTGAAATCGACAGCGTGTTTGCTTCTAGACTTTCTACTAAAGAGGGGTCGCAACAGTTTTCAGAAGTCTCAAGCACAATAAAAAATGACCTAATACAAGCGATTGGAAATGTCATATCTGATCAAATTAGAAGTAAAGTTGATAAATCTCCGTTTATGCCTGTACAAGCCGACGAAACTACAGACTGTGCAATGCATCCCCAACTATCGATCAAAATAAAATATGTATATGAAGACAAAATATGTGAACGATTTCTTTGATTCTATGAAGTCAGTGATGAGAAAAGTGCTGCAAGAGTGGCTGATGTGATCGCAACTGCGTTGAACTCCTTCAGTACCCCCTAATTAAGGTTCAGAGGTGGGTAGTCTAATCCCCCCTTCCACTATTTAAGGCAATGTATGTCCAGCCTTCTGTTCATTCCTTGAAAAGGTCTTTATGAATATAGACGAAAGCGCTCGGAATCGTTTTCACTTTTCCTTTAGGATATATATTATATATATATATATATATATATATATATATATATATATATATATATATATATATATATGAAAAAGCTGACAAAGTGCACGTTAGTCAAAGTTATGCTGAAAAGGTCTTTAAGAATAAAGACGAAAGCGCTCGGAATCGTTTTTCACTTTTCTTTTGTGGGTGTATCTGCATATATATATATATATAAATAAATATATATATATATATATATATATATATATATATATTATATATATATATATATATATATATATATATATATATATATAGAGAGAGAGAGAGAGAGAGAGAGAGAGAGAGAGAGAGAGAGAGAGAGAGAGAGAGAGAGAGAGGGAGAGAGAGAGAGAGAATAGAATAGAAGAAAAGGTGTGAGAGTGTAAAAGGCTAGTGAGTCCAGAGCTACCCCTCCCCATCTCCTCTCTTCTGGCCCACAGATGATCTAGGTGTTCTTGACCCTACATCTAATACGCGGTGCTAATACCACGATGTGTATCACCCACTCACGTATATTTGTCGAGCCCGTTAAGAAAGACAGTAACCAAGAGTTAGTGAGGAATGGAAATAAGTTAGAGGCGTGCGGTGAGCCGCAAGGTGCTTGGAGGTCAAGCTAATATCTCTCCATTTTAATTAGTTAGAAGTTGGAATTATATTTACAGAGGAAGTACCTGAGATCCAGGTCCCTGTGCTTTCCGTTTTTGTTTGGTTACCTAGTACTTATAGTTCGCGTTCAAACCATTATTAGTGTATGTTTGTTTTTAAGTATAATTTATTTGCTTTTCTCGCATGTTATGCTGTATTCTAACTGACTGTTCTCTTGTATTTATGTTTTCCTTTTATATTCTCTCTTTTACATTTGCTGTTCCTCAAGGGTTTGTTGACCTTTCCTTCGTCGCGTATCGGTTCTCTTAACCGTTTGTGTAATCTGGTATTTTTTCTCTTAATTGTTTCTCAAACTCGTTGCTGTATCTCTTTATCTGTTGTCAGATATATATATATATATATATATATATATATATATATATATATATATATATATATATATATATATATAAAGGAATAGACAGCTTTAGTCATATTTTCAAAATATTGTCATTCTCTCAATTAATTCCTTATTTTAAAAGTAACTAAATATTTTTTCCCTATGGAGGGAAAAGAACGCCCTTTTTATTATAATTTATTTATTAATTCTTGACTCATCTTGATTTTCACTTGATTTTTCGTTTCTGCAGGTTGCTTCCTCGAATTTTCTTCTTCTTGACTGAATTTCCTTTTTCTTTAAGTTGGCCCTTCAAACGTTTTTTTTTTCTTTCTAATTTCCTTGTTGGCTTCCGTATTCTTCTTGAGTAAGTATTCAAACATCTTCGTTTTCTTTCTTGAGCGATTTAATCAAATTTATTTAGACGCACTGAGATTCGAACGAGCTACCTCTTGATTCAGTTTCCGATGTTCATGCCACACGACTGGCTAGTCCATTCTTTTGTATGGTAAGTTTTTCAGGCATTTATATTATCGAGTTGGAAGGAATTTCTCTCATACATTTCGCACTCCTACATCCCTCCGTTATTTGAAGAAATTTTAAACAATCTTAAAAAGAAACAAAAAAATAGAATAAATAATTTTGGTTTAGTAAATATACAAATTTATGTAAAAGTGTATAGACAATAATTATAATCTCATTTCTTGTATATATTTAATATAAACAGGGTTTAATTGACCAAACAAAAAGGGCACTTGTTTTAGAGTGTTGAAATAAGAGAAATTGTGACATTTGGCAAAAAATACAAGGCATAACTTTAGCTTTATAAGAAAAGAACTAATATAATAGATTTGTTTTGCTTCTGTGAGATTATAATATCTGTGATTAGAAATAAAAAAAAACAATTTTACTATAAATTAATTTCCAAAACTTCTACAGGGTTACCACAAAAACACTCCTTAATTTAAAATATCCCATCCTCAATATCACATGCTTATAAGAGTGTAAATAAATTATTGGAATAATTAGTGCCATTCGCAAAATTCATGATGTTACTAATGACTACATATTTGTAAAATGATAATATTTGAATAATGATGATAATAAAACACATTTTTAATAATAATCAAATGTATCATTTCCATTTGCAAATTACAGCACAAATTCCTTTTATAAGTAACACCCATGCAAATAACAAAAAATTGTTTTCCTCTATAAATTATATGAATGTTTTATATTTACAAGTATATATACATAAATCAGCTATATATATATATATATATATATATATATATATATATATATATATATATATATATATATATATATATATATATATATATATATATCATGAGGAATTAAACCACATTCTCCGAAGACAATTTAATTCAAAACAGTTTCGGTGTATCTCACACCCCTTTTTCAACTGACACTGGGTAGAAAATATAAGAGAATGCATATAAGCATAACACAAGATCCCCTCTTTTTCCCCCGATCCCCTACTTGTGGCTAATCTGAGGGGGGGGGGGGGGTAGGCCTAAACATATTGAAGAGCTGACATTTAACTATTTTGTTTATATGCTTTCTTATTACAGGATTAAAAGAAAATTGACTCTCAGATAGATTAAATTAGGAACTGACGATATCAAGCTTGATTCTACGATTCTTCTCTTAACATAGTTAGCCGATTTAAATACCATTTTACTTCCATTGAAATCGATCGTAGGATTCTTGTCTCTAACATGGCAAAATATTCCACTGCTTTCGCTGCCCACTCTAATATCTCTTTTGTGTTCTCACAATCTCTTGTCTAGATTTCTCCCCGTTTCCCCTATATAAACTTTATGGCAATCGTTGCATGGTATTGCATATACTCCTATGTTATGATGTTCTTTGGGTTTCCTGGCCATCATCAATTGGTTTAAGGAATTATTATATTTAAAAGCTAGATTAATACCCGCTTTTCCAAATATGTCCTTTAAACTATTTAATTTATTATTAAATAGCAATGTTATACATTTGCTGAAGTCGTTAGTGCGGGAAGGCTTATTACCATAGAATGTTTTCCTAGCTGCAAAATGGGCAGACGATATGAACCAATCGGGGTAATACAAATTAGAAAAAATGGTCCTGATAATGACAATTTCTTCATCTAAATAGGAAGGATGACATATTTTGTATGCCTCGAACGCTTTGCATTTAATAAGTTTTCAAAATAGTGAGTGACACGTTTTCAATAAACTCATATAAAGTAATTTTAGTGCCAACTTCGTTCATTAAAATACTGGCATTGCTAACTGCAACTGATATCATATATGAACAAATTGGCCACTACCACTTATTTTGTCTCATTCTAATACGATAGGTGCCAACGTTTTGGTCAATCTGATCTACATACCCCATATATTTGTTATAATTGTGTATGCTCTTTGGTTGTGGAACCTCTATATATATTTTTTAACTTTATCCCAACACTGGGTTGAACTCGTTGTGTAGGCTTCAAAATTAGACACCAATATCACATCGTTACTATCTTTCCACTTAACAACGACCAAATTATCAGATGAGCGGAAGTCAGCGGTTTCTCTTGGTGATATTTTCAGTTCTTGTTTGGATTTCAAGGGACATCTTCCTATTCTGTTTTCTTTACAAATACCTGGTGCATATATCCCAATCTTAGCTAGCTCATCCTTGAAACAAACACTAGTAAAATGATTACAAATATATACTTTATAGCCCCTTATATGAGGTACACCAGTCTTTGCAATTAGATCCATCACAACATTTCCTACAACACCCAATTTATTTGAACATGGTTGTGTTAATGTCGCACTTTTTCCTGTATACAATTTGAAAAAATGCACGTATCCATACTTAAAACAAAGTGCCCAGATTGTGAACCCAAATCTGATTAATTTACCTCTTATAAATTGCTTTGAATAATGTTTACCATAGTAGGGTATCATACTTTCTTCTATGGACATATGCTCCTCCAATCCACCATGCTCTAAAAATTTAGTTGGCACATGTTGAAATAATGGTGGAAGTTTGAATGCGTGATCAATTTTTGTATTAGTTGTGTTGTCCACTAAATTTATATTCCTTAGAATATTTTCAAACCTGTCTATCCTAATGCTATTTGTCTTCTGATGACCAATACTTTCTCTTATTTGGAAGAGGGCTGTGAGATGACAATAATAGTCCACCGAAAAATACCGATAATTCAGAATTGCTCGTCTCCAGAATTTTATTATTTTGAAGAGCATATAAATTAGTTTGTTCAACAATCAAGTTTATAAAATCTTTAGTGAAGAAGAGGTTAAAAAAATCAATGGGATTAGAGCAAGCTCTATCTTCTTCAGATGTATCTTTTGTTGTAGTACAATATGTATTTACAATCAATTGTTGTTGCAACTACTTCTTTGCATTTGTTTTTTTGACGGGTTTTCTTTACTATCGAATTAATTTTCTGACGCTTCAACACTAACAATTCTACCTAGATGATTGATCTGTGCAGGAGCTTCTAACAATCCTCGCTCCAGTGGAATAGATGAACCTGCTGCTTCTTCATCTGAATGGTCACTGTCTCCATCAGATAGTTCAACGTTAGGGAGACCCATAAAAATATCGCCACATTTGTCTATCTCTTCTAAGTAGGCCAATGCTGCTGCCGTTGTAAAAGAGCTGTGTAAAGAATAATATATTATTACCAATGGTGGGCGTGATTACGAAAAAATGTATCACGATAACCGATAACCTTATCGGCGATAATCGATAAATGGCGATAAATTTATCTCCCGATAAGGTGATAACCGATAAATCCAAAATTCCCAGGGAATCATGCCCTGGACCGTGATGCCAAAGGTTGGCCTTGGTACCCTTGTTCACCTTCACCTCAGTGATCTTTTGGAGGCAGGAGAAGCACTGGAAGATGTAGCTGTCGCCAACCTTCTCTTTTACTTCACCCACTTGCTAAGGAATGGCCAGGGTGAGTAAGGCTCAGCCTCAGTGAGCTCAGAGTCAATAGACTCCGCTGAGTCTCTTTAGCTTGATGCGGGCACAGTCTCTTGCGACGCCATCACTAATTCAATACCATAAAATAGCAAAGCACTGCACTACTAAATTACATTAAAAATAGGATCAGTTTAGAATAGGAGCGTAACTTCGTAAGTGTTCAAAACGTTAATAAACGGATATTAAAGAATAACACCGAATAGTACATGAATTCATATACACGTGCACAAAAAATTAAAACGGAAGAAGCACGAGAACATAGGGAAAAAACATCAAATAACGAGTAAAACCGGTAGAGCGCAGGAGCAACACCTCGTGACCTCTCGCCCGACAGCTGGTGAGAGACTGAAGCTGAGCGAACGTTTTGAGAAGACCTCAAGACCGGTCTCCCCGCACTCCGTTCAGTATACTCTCGGTTCCCAGCTCGGACCTACCTATTTCTGCCTTCAAGGCACGCCCGGCTCGCTTCTGTGCTAAACTGGAACCAAAAACTGAAATTATTGATTATCGCTAGTTTGGAAGCAAAAGTATCGGCGATACCGATGAATCGATAACGTGGAAAAAAATAGCGGATAACCGATAACCCGATATCGTTATCGCGATAAGATATCGGTATAATTTATCGCGTTAACGCCCACCCATGATTATTACGCTATGGAATACTATTTATAAGGCTGGCCAGAAAGTCTTGACTCATTTAGGAAGTGGAAAGAAAAAACAAAATTTGGGGAGCAACGGCAACATTAGGATTAGGTTAGCCTTATTCATTTGACTACCAGCCTACTTAGGCTAAATAGGTTAGGTTAGCTTTACTCATTTGACTACCAGCATACGTTAATGTTGCTCCATAAAATGTTGTTTTCTTTCCGCTTCCTAAGTGAATCAGGACTTTCTGTCCAGCCTTATATACAAATACAGGGTCACTGAAAATAAACGAGCCTGCGCACACTTTGTGTGATATATCCTTCATTTATTCACTAATCACCCTTACTTTGCAGGACATGACAGAAGCAACACCTGTGAACACAACTAGATCTCAACGAGAGCTCCAGCAAATAATATACTGCATCAAAAATTACTACAAGACAGGCTCGTTTAATAAAGTGCAGGATACATTCGAGCATCAGTTCGAATGTGAAAAAGCTCCCTCCAAGAGCAGAATTCAGGACTGGGCGGACCACTTCGGGAACTATGAGACAGTGGAGAATCTCAATGCAGTAAGTGACAACCGTCCAAGCCATTCGGGACGCCCAGGAAGCGTACAGCTGAGCTGGTCAGAGCGCGAGAGAGTCAGCTCAGCAGAGTCCAAAACGCTCTGTGCGCAAGCGAAGTCAGTCCCTCGGTATATCCCGTGAGACTTGCAAGAGAGTGCTAGTAGTGGATGTAAAGGCCTACCCATACAGAATCCAGACGAAGCAGACCCTTATAGCCTCAGACCAGAACCAGAGAAATGCTATGGCAGTCAAGATACTGGAGAAGATTCAGGAGACCCCGAATTTCCTTAACCTCCTTTGGACCTCAAATGAAGCTCACTTCTATATTTCAGGAAAGGTAAACTCGAAGACAAATGTCCTCTGGGGGACCTGCAGGCCAAATGAGGTAGCCACCAAGCCCCTACACTCCCTTAAGTGCACGGTATGGACTGCAATCTCAGCCAGAGGCATCATCGGACCATTCTTCTTCGAGGAATCTGGCGCGACAGTAACAGTCACCAAGGAGCGGTATGTTGAGGTCCTCAAAACCTTCAATAGGGAGCTGCAGACCCTGTTCCCGTCGCTTATGGGGAAGTTCTGGTTCTAGCAAAATAGAGCAAGCTCTCACACCTCAAACCTGTCCCGAGATTGACTGAAAGAGAACTTTGGTGGCCATGTGATCAGTCTCAAGACTGATTTTAAGTGGGCGCCTTACAGCCCAGACCTTAGCCCCCAGATTTCTTTCTCTGGGGCTACCTTAAAGACATAGGCTGGAATGTTGGCAAGATATTTATGCAATAAATTTTTTTAAACTACAATTATTAAATCAGTTATAATAGATTTTCTTACTGTCCGTTTAAACGGACCGTCAGTACGAATGCGTTAAGCGGTCTAATATGAACTCAGTTTGTTTATTTGAGGGACCTAAAAAGTAGCTGTCTTTTGTCATGATATTAAAGAAAAATATCGTATTAATTCCTTCTATAGTATTCAATAGCAATCGTAAGATTTTATAACAGTGTAAGAATTTGTAAGATAAGTTAATGGAAATAGGTCATGTCGAATGTATAAGAATCAATTCACATTTGTGAAATGTCAAAATCCCGCGTGTATGCGGGCCGTTTATGTAAAAAAGGAGCTGGAAGGCTCTTAAGGATGAATACTTGAATCAAGAAGAGACATCTGAAGACCTTCCAAGTTCCCGCCGAATAAAGAATACTGAATCCAGCTCCACGTTTCCTTTACCTCTGAGGGAATCTCTCATCACCTTTACTAACACCATAATCAATCAAGAAGAGAGCTTTCTACCCTTTTGGAGTCAGTGTCTCGTGAATACTAGGCATTCCTAGCAGAAGAAAACTGGTAGCCGCCAAGCAGAATCAAGAAACCCATTTGGCTATCCCAACAGTGGTACCAAAGCCTGGTGACGAATCGTTCTTGGTAATCACATCACTCTCAAAGAGCTTACACAGCTACACTTGTAATATCACCCATGTTCTCTGTAATTTATCAAATTACATTATATAATATATTTATACTCCAAGATTATTTATAACTTCTCTGTTTATCGTTTCCTAACATTTTTCCGACTCTTGCCTAATTCCCACTTTCACTCCGAGTTACCTAACACAGCTATTTTATAATTCCTTAATAATAATAATAATTGATATTGTAATATATCTATATAAATATTATCCATTATAGTTATAATATGAACAACAATTAACAACATTCACCCTAGATTATGTGTCGTGTCAGATGTAGTAATAAGTGTCACGATAAAACTGTTAGTAGGGATATTAAATATAGTATTGTAGCGACTTGAGTGTACGTCCAAAATAGGGACACACGCGAGAGTCGCCACACACATAAAGTACAGAGAGAGAAAAAAGCAAAGTTAGCGCTTTTTACGAGAATATCACACGGCAGTAAACGAAGCACAGTTATCTCTGTTAGATTTGGTCGAGGCAATCTTAGGCAAACATTATAATCAAAGCAGAATCCAGAATAAACCGGATAGCTATCACAATTAAACAAATAAAAGAGAGATTAGAAAGCTGTCTCCATGGTAACATGTCATCGCCCACAGAGAATTTCACCCAATAGTCGGAGTGACTCCCTTATCAATATGTTTGGCAGTAGCCAATCAAGAGGCGAGTTACGTCGATGCCGACCAATCAACAGGGCTGCACATAAGAGGGAGGTGTGGCTTAGTTGGACGTGAAACCTGTAGGGCGTGGCTTAAATTGAGTATAAAACTGTGGGAAGCCAGAACAGTAAGGATGACTACTATTATTATTATATCGTAGTATATCCCGTTATATATATATATATATATATATATATTATATATATTATATATATATATATATATATATATATATATATATATATATATATATATATATATATATATATATATCGTTTAGTCCGATCTCTCGGATTTGCGTAATTCATTCTTGTATATAGTCGTGTACATAACGCAGATATTAAGGTGTAACGCTTAAAGGTTCTTTTCGTCCGGCCTCCTTTAGACTTTGCCCACACTTGACCTCGAACTTAATTCAGTTATAACTTAGAACTTAAAACTTAAATAAAAAAACTTTCTGTAAAGTGCAATAAGTTATACTCCAATAATAATTCTATTTTTGTTTTCGGTGACTTCAATATCCTGCCATGCCTCAATCTCCCTGCTTCAAGGCCAAGGCCTTATTATCGGGAAACCAACCGTTGCGCATTCTCTTCGCTAATCACAATTCCTCGCGATTACTTAACTCTCGAAATACCGTTGTTCTACCCTGATGTGGTCTATCTCCATCCTCCGGGCTATTTGACCGGATGAGTAGGGCACCCCATAACATCAACAAATTACTCTCGTGGAAAGTAAGGAAGTGCAACGCAAACCAACTAGGGCATCTATATCAAAACCGGAGTCCTTCCCAAAAGATTACACGATAAGTCGGTAATTTATCACCCTTACTGGCAACCAGCGTTGTCTTCCAAGGCTCTTGGGTTGTACTCACGATTACTTTCAAAGTTCCCCCATAATTAGCGACCACCTTCAAGAGCCCCATAGTATAATACGAGGGACGGTAAGTTTTGCGAATCAGTGGGGCAAAACAGAGGAAGTAAGATGGCTGTTTGTGAGGGTGTTAGGACAAGTTATGACAAGTCAGGACCTGCAGCCGCACGCTCCTGCCTCGTCTATTTAAGAAGCAGTAGCTGATCGCAGATTGTCAGTCACAAATTTTTCGACAATAGAGAAGGTTGAGCACCGCGCAGTGATCAAATTTTTGACCAAGGATGGCAAGAATGCAAAAGAGATCCATGAACGCAAGGTTGCAGTGTACACCGACACCGCCCCTTCCTATGCAACCATTGCTCGGTTCAATAGGGAGTTCCACCATGGTCATGAGTCCCTTGAAGATAACCCCTATTCCAGGACACCCGTCAGACGTGACCAACGAGGACAATGTGGCCCGTGTGGAGAGGAGGATCCTCGAAAATCGACGAGTAAAGATCGAAGAAATCAAGCGAGAACTTGGAATATCACATGGAAGTGTTATCAACATCATCCACGACAATTTTGCCATGACTAAGGTCTCTGCCCGTTGGGTCCCTAGAAACCTCACGCCCCATGATCGACTTCAACGTCGTCAAAGTCCACAAGGCCAGAGTTGCACAAGCTGCCCTGCGCGAGTGCGGATTCAAGGAGCTCAACCATCCCCCCTACAGTCCAGATCTGGCCCCTAGCGACTACTTTTTATTCCGCCAGCTCAAGGCTGCACTGCGTGGACGCCGGTTTTGGGACGATGAAGATGTCCAGCTCGCCGTCCAGGAGTGGATTGAACAGCAGTCGGGAGATTTGTGGTTATCGGGAATTCGAAGCCTCAGGGACATGTGGCGCAAGTGCATTGAAGTCGAGGGTAGTTATATTGAAAAATAATAAAACACTTTTCCTCATATCTCGTTTCCTTATATCCGAATTGCAAAACTTATTGACCGCCCCTCGTATATATCTTTAGTTCATGATAGAAACAGGTAGGGTAGAGTTATTATGCCTATAGTTTTGTTTTAAGTAGGTCATTGTTTATCTTCATAGAGTGGGTGACGAGTGCAGACTGACTAGGTATTTCTACAGAACCTTGAGAGGACACCTAGTATCAATGTATCGTAACAAGACTATAGTCAACCGCAACAATAAATCACGTCATTACAGATATCTAACTCAATTCTTCACAAAAACTTTCAATTGTAATTATTAATAATAAATCCACTTTAAGCGTTTATTTTTATATACAGCCTATCCATTATCAAATACATTGTTTTTGTTTATTCATATATTTTGTCGCCTGCTTCTATGTTAAATATATATTTTTATCGTAAAATTAATTTTTATACTACTTTCAATTTTATTGTGTTATAAGGATTTGGACCAAGTTTTGGGAGCATAGGATAAATAAGGTGGTAAAGTTCGTTAATTAAAACTAAATCAGTATAAGCAATGGCTACCGATTTGTCAACTTGTGCGGGCTGCTCCTATACTTTTAATGAAGTTATTTTAATTAAAAAAAAAACACACTATTTTGGATTTTGTCACATAAAAAACAGTATCTAAAAATTCTTTTTAATCAAAATTAAATATGAATTATCCACAAAATAGAAGCCGGTCAGTTTCCGAACATTTACCGAGATGAATAATTGAATAAATGAGAATGAAGTTATTTTAATTAAAAAAAAAACACACTATTTTGGATTTTGTCACATAAAAAACAGTATCTAAAAATTCTTTTTAATCAAAATTAAATATGAATTATCCACAAAATAGAAGCCGGTCAGTTTCCGAACATTTACCGAGATGAATAATTGAATAAATGAGACAGCACTACGCTCGATGCGAACACTCAATGCATAACTAATTTGTTTTATTTTTTTTTGCGAAATGATCGCAAGGTTTGACCAAGATAATGTTATAGGTGTAGTTTATCTGGAATAAAGACTTAAATAAAGGCATTTGCACAAAATAGGGGGCAGCTTAGTAAAATGGATCGAAGACAGGATAGAAAACTGTAGGCAGAGACTTGTTTTCAATAGAAATGGTCAATCATGGGCATCGGTCACTAGCAGTAGTTTTTAAGAGGTCTGGTCTCGGACCCTTGCTTTTTTAATATATATATATATATATATATATATATATATATATATATATATATATATATATATATATATATATATATATATATACATATATATATATATATATATATATATATATATATATATATATATATATATATATATATATATATATATATATATATATAACCGATCTTAAAACGACTTTATTGTGTATCATTTGAAAATTTGCTGATGGCACGAAACTAGGTATTAGTGAAAATATCATAGTGACTGTGGTAACTTGAAAAAGACTTGGATATAGTAGTTCAAATAGTCGAAAAGATGGCAGAAGCAATTCATTGTGGATAAGTGTAAGGTAATGCATACAGGTAATGAAAATCTTCCAAGAGATTATAACATAGGTGGTTAAATTTTAAACACAGTCAACATGGAAAAGTCCTTAGGTGTTATAATCTAAGTAATCTAAAATGTTTGAAGCAATGCCTTATAGCATTACGAAAGGCGAATATGGCTTTAGGATACATATATAGACATTTTGCGTTTAAATCGATAGATATTATTATTCATTTTTATATTAACCATTTGTGTGTAGAAAGACTAAGGCATCTTGATTATTTGACTGAAAAATCGGTATCTGCGCGGCCAAATTTTATATTAATCATTTTTAAATAAAAAGACAGGCATCTTAATTACTTGGACTAAAATATCGGTATCTGCGCAGGCAAATTTTTTAAGTGCTTAAAATAATAAATGGCTTTACTAACATAAATTATGGCTCAATATTTGAAACGTCGCGGAACAGTAAAGTTAGCAAAGTTAGCAATCAAAAGATTCAACACTACCATAGAACAAAAAACTATTTCCATATAAAATAACAGAGTTGGAATAGGTTTACTAGTCTCTAGTGAATTTCAAGGTCTGTGCTGGTTCGAAATGCTTTAATCTACCACTAAAAGTTCTTTAACGAAAATGCCTCGTGTAGACTGTTGCAGCTAGCAATGAAAGAGAGACACGCACTCCCCGCCCCAGTGCCACTGGTGGTCTCAGGTTTAATTGAGACTCCCCGAGCTTTATTTGTTCAAGACATTAGCACTTTCCTTTTTTTGGCCACTTTCTATATCAGCCCCATTTAATATATTTATTGTCAGGCAACAATTTTGTAGGCTATTCGCCGACCAATTTTCGTTCATTCACTCAGTACGGGGAAGAGTTCAACTCCTTGCTTTCTTCTTCTCCCTTTTTCCTTCTACTGCTCCTATCTTTCTTTTCTTCTCTATTTTTATGCCCAATTTCAGGTGGCACAAAAAGCTGCGGAACTTTTGACCATTGAGTGGGAGACGTATTTGCTAGTGGTGCCAAGCAGGTTTAATGACCACTCTATGCTCTCACTTCGGATCATGTCCGCGGGCTGGGTTTGCGACCCGGCCGAAACATGCACCCTACCCATGTCCAATGATGCTAAAAACAACACTGAAAATATAAATATCCGCTGACAGTAAATGGCTTGCTTCTTCACCTAATTCCGCCGGTAAAGTGGGTCTTCCCTTATCTTCTGTCCGGGAACCAATGGCGTGCGGCTTCTTCTCTAGTGCGGACTTACTCTACCTTTAAGCATTTCAGAGGCTCCACTATTAAAGCGTAAATTATAGTAGGAGGCTCCAGCGCTCTCAAAAGGAAGTGCGAGCCGCAGTAGATCCCCCGAGAAGGATACGGCATCAAACTTATCTCGAGCCTGCTGCATTTTGTTATTTCCCAGGCTGGTTATGGGAACCAATTCGCCAGAAGCTACCGTACGATTGATGGGGCGCCAACCATGGCTCCGGGGTTCTTGATTCCCTTGTATTTTCACAGTGGCATACCAGCGAAATTTTCTCTTCCCATGTTTCCACCTCTCCCTGGAGGTCGCAGACAGGATCTCCGAATCTGCGAATGGAAATATCTTGATGGAGACATACCCTGCCACTTCCGCTGCGGGGCATGTCTCTCACAATGGGAATGAAACCCTCAGAAGTAAAAGAAAACAAAAAGAAAGATAAGGGTTTTCTTCCTTCCGGGTGGGCTCCTGAGATGGGCGGATCCTTTGTAATATTGATGAAGGACCAGGGCGAAGTGTCTCCATCCGACCTCGTGGCTCGTTATGGAGGAGGAGACAAATGGGTGAAAACCGAGCCCTGTTGAACAAAAGAAGTAAAAAAAAAAAAATGGAAAAAGAGCAAGGCCTCTTTGGACGTCGGGGTCCCTCATTCATGGGTTGCCTGGCGTCTTTGGCCTTGCTGGGTTTAAATATCCCTTGTCATTAAGTCAAATGATGGAACAATGTATTCGGACGGAATCATACTTCGTCGTTTCAAGCTAGACAACCTAAGATCTCTCGTTTTTATTTCAGGAACCTTCTAGTTAACGTGCCTGGTCTCGAACAGGTGCGGAATTAAATGATTTTCGGAAACTCAGTGGTACACATGTGGCACAATATACGTTGAAGTTTATAAAAGGGGTAGTATAAGTCAAATAACTGCTAAAGTATTCAATTGAAAACATTGCAGAATAGCTAGCGACCAAGGAGCAATTTGAGTTACTCGCATGAGGAGGAAAGCGACAAGGGCCTATAGACCCTCCCCGACAAATTTTCTTAATTTGCTCTAAGGTCGTGCTCGATATATCTGTTTGCTGCACAACCAATTGCGTGAATTGTGGCATTCCTTAAGTATTAGAAAACGTAGATGTTAAAAAAAGATCCTGGGTATCTAGGCTCAGCACCACACTTGGCTTTGTGAGGTTAATGATATAGCATATCGCGGTCTGCGCAACCAGCCACTTATACCTTTCAGCTTATCGCCGAGAGACTGGCGTCTATATCTCAATCATTTGGCCGTTTGCATGCCGACTGCTTCCTCGGTGCTCGGTTGAATGTGACAACGCCATAAGAAGCGATAAGCTTATAAAGGTAATAAGCACCGTCCATGCGATTATACCCTTGGAAATCTGTGTGAGTAAGGCTTTGCTTATTTGCTAGCTTATTTTTGATAGGATCAGGCTGGATGGTATCCTCCCATATTCCTGAGTAAAGGGTAGCGTTCTTGCTTTTCGAAGCCGGAGGTAGATCATTCCACTCCGGCTTATCAGTAAATTTACATAGCTTTAGGGGGGGTGAGGGTTATGCAAGTTGATGGGGAAATTGTAAAACGCTTGGTCAGACTTTTTCTGAACAGCGGGTATCATCCGTCATCAGTACAGAGTAGCTTTCCTTAGTTCCACTTCACATCGCATGCTCTGTCTCAGCTGGAGAGTGCTATTCATGAGGCTTTCCTTTGCAGGTACCATCTCGATACTGTATTTATAGATTTGGAGAAGACCTAAGATACAGCCTGATTATATGGTATTATGGAGACTCTTCATTCAAATGGGCCTAGAGGATGCCCCTCAAATGTTTTCTCTTGATTCTTACGAGATCGTTGATTCCTAGTATGTAGTGGGGGAGCCCTCTGCGAGCGCGTAGGGCAAGAGGAGGTTTTCACGCACGGAAGTGACCTCGGTATCCCTCCTTTTGCTATGAACATCAATGGTGTCACCTCTGTACTACCAAAAGATGTTCTTGCCGGCTCTATAGCGATGACTTTTTAAGCTTTTTTTGGAGCGATTCAGATGTCTACCTTTGGGACTCTAAACTACGTCTCCTGTTATGCTGTACCGTACGGGTTAACTAATATTTTGCTGAGAGCAATATCGTGCACATCTGCCGCATTCGTGGGCGCCAACCTTACCCTGACCTGTTCCTAAATTATGCTCCCTTGGACGTGGTAGACTAGCACTCATTCCTTGGTTTTATATTGAACGACGCTGCTCCAGGGAGGAGCATATTCACAGCCATAATGACTCTTGCACTCACACCATGAAGATTCTACTCTCAATAGCATTCAGCACGTGGTGCTGGTATAGCTAATCTAAATTTGCTTTCCAGTTCCTTTAATTCGTTCAAAACTTTTTAAATTTACTCTTCTGCATCCTAAAGTATATTGTGCATGGTGAAATATATCCACCACGCGGCTCTCCGGTTTGCGATTGGTACTTTCCCTACGTCCTCTATTTATAACGCCATACCCAGGTCCCGACGGCTTTTATTTTTTCAGCGGTCAACCTCGACGGTATTTATGTCAACGAGGGGCATAAATCATGCTGTAAATCCTTTGTGTTCAGGGCAAGGAAACTTCTTCGAGGGATGGTTATAACTCTCGGACCGGTTACCTAAATGGTTCTACCCACGCTTCTATTATACAGCAGAAGGTACACAGTATCGCATTCGTGTTTCTTCGAGCATACATCGTGTCACACTGGAACCGTCCCGGGGTACACATATAGATTTAATTCCTAATTGGGATTTGACTTCCATGTTGTCTCCCTTGTTTCAAGTCAGTGGGGCTCCTCTGGGCACTTTCCCTGTATTCAATGCCTAAACAACAATGAACCAGATCTATACCCAAACCCCAATGAACCAGATACGAGTATATACTCAAACCACATTCAACCGTATCTATATCCAAACCGCAATCAATAAAAATATAAAACCAAATCACGATCAACCAGATCTCCACCAAAACCACAATCAACCCGGTCTATATCCAAACCACAAGCAACCAGATCTACATCCAAACCACACTCAATCAGATTTATACCCAAACCACAATCAAGCACATCTATACCCAAAACACAATCAAACACATCTATACCCAAACCACAATCAACCAGATCTATACCCCAACCACAATCAACCAGATCTATACTCAAACCACAATCAACCAGATCTATACTCAAACCACAATCAACCAGATCTATACCAAAACCACAATCAACCATCGATACCCAAACCACAATCAACCAGATCTATACCAAAACCAAAATCAGCCAGATCAAAACCAAAACCACAATCAAACACATCTATACCCAAACCACAATGCAAATTCAGTAAATATTTTGTCAACCAAAATACTTTAAACTACTTCTGCAACTGCTGTGCATGTATTGATGAACTAACACAGTTCATGTTTAAGTAGAGGAGTTGTTTGTGTGTTCGAGTCCAATATAATATACATCATGTGCGTTGGGATTTGTAAGTTTCATTTTATTCTACAAATTGTCAGTATTCTAAGTGGATTTTATAGAGTAAAACAGATTGCCGATTCAAAATTGTATTTTTAGTTGAAGTTTCCCTGATATTGATTCCGTGTACAGGGTGATCCAAAAGTCTCTCTGCAGTAAAAAAATTGACATTGAAAAATGAAATAAGTGTTTGCAGTTAAAACAAGTAGGTACAATCATCGCCAAAGATTTAGCAGATAAACCAATTTTGTTGTTAATTAGCTTCATTGCTCTAGATTACTCCCCAGCATTGCTTTCCAGCGCAGTCAGTTACATCCGCATACGTTATCAAATCAACACTCTCCTCACGTGGTTTGAGTGACTCTCTCTTGGGCCACGAAAGATATTTATGCTCGCTGGTTGATGACAAAACATTACTACCGTTATTCCTCTTCCTTCTTCCCAAACAGGAGTGGCCCTTGTTACTTGAGGGCTTTTAATTAATCGCAATGTTGATTCTCCCGGTCAAGGATAAAAAATATGTTTAAATATCGGAACGAGTCGAGGGGCTTCCGAGCGAATTCCTTTTCCAGTATCGTTATGAAAATTCACAGACCTTTGCAACTCATCCAAGGAAATTGAAAGATGTTGATTACTGTATCGATGCCCAGGACATTACACCAAACCAGCTCTCAATTTATGCTTAACAAATACCCAATAACTTTTTAACAACTAACATATATCTAGAAACTGCATTTCACCCATAATGCCGCGATGGCGGGATAAATGATTTGAGGGAAAATAAATTATATTTCCTGTACTGTTTTTATTATTAAAATACCACAATTATAATTAATTAAAACACCAATCAAAACCTTAAATGTCGTAGACAAATGTTAAAGAGAATAACTCGATAATAAAATGCCGAACTGGAGGAGTCCAGGACAATGACTTCCTTAGAATTTCAAAATGAAACTCATTCAAGTAAACAAAGATTCGTCACATCATACGTACACATTTGTAAATACTCATACACAATATTTAAATATAATTCTACACACGACATAAAATAAGAACCGCAATAGCATTCGTACACATCCACCAATACTGGAAAAAAACGCTAAGTAAACGATGACTCGTGAAGTCATACGTACACCCCCGCCAATTTGGACCAATATGATTGCCGCACATGTATACGCGTTAAGTAAGCAAAAACTCGCGAAATCATACGTACACATTTATCATTCCATATGTACAATTAGCTAACAGGTATACATGCTTCGCAGGATGTTCGAGAAGCCAAGGATTCGGGAAGGATTTTAGAAGATGAAAATCTGGAAGCAATCCCAAAGGATCGAAATCAATCAAAGGATAATCCGCAACGGTAATTCATGGATTAATCACTGAGATCAATTGCCATCGTTAATCCAGGGATTAATTGCTGGATTAATCCACTTAACCGATTCTTCGGTGACCTCCCCGGCCATAGAAACCTCCTGAAAAGACGAATGAAATAGGTTCACTTCTTGAACGGGCTTAATTACCTCTTTCCCTCATCTTAAGGTCTAGTCAGTCTTGGGAATGGAATTTTAAAAAAAGGAAGGGAAAAGGACAGACTTGAGAAGAAAAGACAGACTAATATGACTTTAAAAATACAGCCCTAGAAAATCTTATTGGCTTAAATGTTGGGTTGGCGCGCAATCAAAGCCTCCATAAATATTTCTTACAAAAGCACATGTGCTCAAAAGTACGATCTAGTTCAAACATAGATCAAAAGCAATCAACAGTACGAGCAAGAAGAGTACGAATCTTAGAAAGTACGAAAAACTTCTTGCTTACGAGTGCAATACTCGGTGCTACGAACAAATTATTACGTAACCCACAATATTTATGAGTACGAACAACTTCATACATGCGAGCGCAATACTAAAAAGTGCGTACAAGTTTGGACAAAAGAGAAAAGAACACGTACTCAAAATTACGATCAAGTTCGTACATAAAGCAAAAATGTATACAGTCTACGAACAAATTCATGAAATTCTAAAACTACGAACAAATCCACTCATAATAATACAACTACTCAAGAGTACGAACGAGTTCGTAAATCAGAGTGCAGTTATTCGAACATATGAACTTGCGTCCCCTCGTGGGGGAGGAAAGGTTTTAAATGGAACTCACCTCCGACGGCGAATCCTCCTCGCCTGTAGTAGCCACCTCTGCCGTAATACGGGTAACCGTAGGACGGGTAACTGTAGGACGGGTAACCGTAATACGGATAACTATACCCTCCTCCTCCTCCTCCCCCATATCCCCTGACTCCGAATCCCCCAACTCTAACGCCCCCATAAAAGCCCCCTCTCCTAAATCCCCCACCCCTTCTCCTTCCTCCTCCTCGTCTGCAGTGAACGGCGGCGATGATGCAGAGGGCGAAGATAAGAAGATAGAGTCGTATTTTCATCGTCACCTGCAGAAGAGAAAACGAAGAGGAGGTTTGAGTTAAAATTCGTTAGTACGGCATTACGAGTGTTGGAATGAAAGACCTTAAAAAGACCGTGATCTAAAATGACCGAATTCATCTTAGCGGTCCAGTGTTGACGACCTTGACCAAAAAATGTGATTTTAGGCTATATCGTAAAATGTAATATCCGGGGACCCTTTGTTGTGCTGGCAAAATATATATTTTCTATCACGGTCTTCGTGTATAGTTCGAACTCAAAGAATTCGGTCATTTTCTATTTACCTATTTTGAAATCCGGTCCTTTTGGAATCCTGCCCTTTTGACTTCTTGTCTTTCGAGAAACACGGTCCTTCTCACGAATGGTAGATTCCATTGTTTGTCTGAGACTTATTTTAGTCTTAATATCGCTAAAAAATGTTACATAGGCTGCCATCTACATGCTTCTTTACGGACTTCTAAATTATGCCCACAATGTAAAGGGGAGAGAAACAAAATTTGTATAAAATCCACCTTAACAACTATTGCACATGTAGCTGTAGCTCAATTTGAATTCCGAAGGATTTAGGTAAAAAAAATCCCACTTCAACTCGATTCAAAATATCTAACCTCAATAAAAGGTTACATCCAAACTTTACCTGTCACGGAAGATAAAATACGGTCTTAGTATGATAGTAGCTCCCTGAAGTGTGATGGAACACTTCCCAGTGATAGTAGTTCCCGTGTGGTAGCACACTTTCGAGTGAGTAGTAGTTTCGCTTGTGGTGCACTTCTCAGTGCACTTATCTTATATTTTTTCGGGATCTATTAATTTTGCATGTGGTTGTATACTTGTCGATGTACTCGTATATTAGTTCTAGGTGTAGTCGTGCTCGATGTGGTGGTACACTTCACAGTGTATAGTAGTTCTCAGTGTGATGGTCCAATTCTCTTCGTTTAGTAGGTCTTGATATGTTTACACACCGACCAGTTTATATTAGTTCCAGGTGTGGTACACTTTCTGATGTGTAGTAGTTCTTGGTGTGGTGGTAGACTTAGGGGATATGAGTTATCGGCGTGTGGTAATACCCTTCCAAGTGGATCTCCGTCGTGGAATTTAATTCAAGTGAACCGAAACATAAGCTAATCCGTTGCCAACCGCGGCAAACCTCGATAAAGTCTTCCACATAGTGAAGTCTAGGCTCAACTCACCTTCCTTTATGTACTGATGTCTTGTTTGAATTGTTTATTCTGACGTCAGGGGAATTTCCGTTGGCATCTGTTCTTACATTTTTACACCCTGACATTGCACTGCAACATTCTATCTTAACACCCCCTTCATAATCTCTTTGGTTGATAATTCGGATCAATCCTAGACAACGACCACCGAGAAGACCATTCCTAATTAATTACCCCCAAGAAATTTCAATCCTAGAAGATGACCACCCCCCAAAAAAGTTGATGACCTCCAAGAAACTTATTGATATATTTAGAAAATAATCTGTAAAATAACTTTTATTATTAAAGAACAAAAATTACACAAACACAATTAAACTAACAAAAAAGTAAGGTATTAATCTAAGGGTTAAAAAAAGATAAATATGTTGGCAGAAATTTTTAAATCCACTCCAACCGAATCGATCCTGCCACATAGGTTAGGTTAGGTTATTTGAACCTAACCTAACCAATATTATCTTAACCAAATTCAATCCTAATTAGAATTTTTACATTATCATTTCATCTTACTCTTAGTATCAATTATTATTAATTATTTTTTAAAAAAATCAATCCTAAATAATGACCTTCCAAAAAGATCATTGCTAGGTACTGACCCCTAAATAAGCGCAATCCTTGATAAGGATCCTTAACATTGGGTGGGGGCCGTTGTCTAGGGTTGATCCGATCATTCTTTATCGCTTGCCTCTATTTCGCTCCTTTGTTAAGTTGCGTCAATTCTCTGCACTTCAGTAGAGCGACCCTTCCCCCGCCCCCATTATCCTTTATTTTTAGGCCAAAATCCAACGAGGGGATTTCGGCCAGAATGTTTGGAAAAAGAGGTCCGTAAATTAGTGTAGTTTGAAGTGAAAATGTGCGAAGGTTTAGGGCAAGTAAATATGTGAGGAAGACTAATCCAACTAGTTCTTTGCACAGGGAGTTACATATTTGAGGTTGTGGATGACGCGATTCGTCTGATGGCTTGTTAAAGGTGTGTAGTCTGGGTTGGTGGAGAAGAGTTGTTTACATTGGTTGACAGGTTGATCGTCCGGGTAGAGGTTTAAGTGGCTAATGTGGGAGAAGTGTTTGGTGAGGGTATGGTGTCTGTTGTGGTGATTGCCCCGTATGATTGTGCAGGGATGCATTTGGACAGTGTGATACCAATAATGTTTAGTAGAGTTGCTGATGTTTGTTCTGTGGTCATGTTTTGACAAAAAGTTTTGTCAGTGTAATATTTTTTGCTGTATTTTGTTGTTTATTTGCGTGTTTAGAGCTTGCATTTGGTGTTTTCTTGTGAGAGGAGTGCTGGAGTTTGGCGAGGCGCGTTGACTAATGAGGCTTTGAATTTCTGGTGTAAAATTAGGGTTGTGTTTTTAATGTTTCCTCTGGGGTTTTTGTTTTTGGTCATAATTTTGTATGGGTTTTTGACAGTATGTATAGCACTGTTAATACCAATGATGGGCGTACTGTTTAGTATGTCGAGGTGCTGTTCTGTGTCGATTGTGAAAGCTCCTCAGTTGGAATTTTTATCGTAGATGTAGGTGTGTTTGTGGCCACCCGGTTTAATTCTTGCGTTTGATCTGATTATGCGTGGTAGTTGGACAGATCTTAAAGATTTAGATACTTTCCAGGATGTTAGAGTAGCAAAAGGTGATATATGGGAATGAAGGATGGTAGAGGGTTTGATGGGAGGTGTGAGTATGGAAGTGAAGGTTGTTTAGTAGAATGAGGTTGTCTGCGTGCAGACGCAGATCCAGGGAGGGGGGGGGGCTATGGTCCTGAAGCCCCCACCCCCCAAACTTCAGACTTATTTATGCTTATATTTCTTTTTTAAGGCTTATTCGTATTCTGCTATTCACAAAGAGTTGTGTAATAATATAAAATATGTATATACAAGGTGTCCCAGGAAAAAGTTAACCGTACTTTGAATTAGTATAACTCAAAACCTATTAAAGGTTTTTGAGTCTGGCAAAATATAACAAATTTAACTACTATTTATCTGTCGATTCTGGAAATTTCATTAAATTCCTTTTTACGGTATTGATTAACTAATGAGTTTAGTGGAGGCTATCAAAATTATGTTTGCGCAAGGAAGTAAAATAATCAAACTTCGAAGTGTAAAATCAACAAATATATTTAAATCCATTTTTAACAAAAACACCTCTTCATATAGGTAATACAAATTCATTTTTTATTTTTTTTTTATTTTCTAAGCACCGTTTCCTTACACATGTCCATTTCTTTCCAAGCACAGTTGCGCCTTTGATCGCATTGATTGAACAACTTTTAGGATTAACTTGTGATTTTCCTTAAGTCTATTGATTTCACGTGTGATACTATCTCTTAACTGGTTGATGTTTTGTGGTGGAGTAGATAGAATACACTTTATTCTTTAGATATCGCCATAAGAAATAATCGCATGGTGTTAAGTCAGGGGATCTTGGAGTCCATTCAATTGCATGATTTAGCGCGCCAATGCGGTTGTCAAACGTTTCTCTTAGTTTTGTTCTTAGAGCAAGCTGTCTATGAGCTGGTGCGCCGTCCTGAATCCACCCAAGTCTATTGAATTGATTGCCGTAAATCTGGCGGAGTTCTGGAAAGATCCTTTCGTTGATCATGTTCAGGTAGGCAGCACCGTTCAAGTTATTCTCGTAAAACAATGGGCCGACAAGATAGCCATTCCCGCATATTCCGATCCATAGAGACACTTTCCGCTGACAAATACGTCTGTCAAAGTTCAATGCTAGGGGGTGTTTCAGCGGCGCATATTGCCGAATGTTATGGCTATTTACCTTTCCCTTCATAAAAAAGGCTGCCTCGTCACCAATCACAATGTTTTCCAAGAAACGAACAGGTTTATGGAGAAGCCATTCAACAAATTGTCTACGACGAGGAAAATCAGTTACAAAAAGCTGGTCTTGCATGCATCTTATTGGGATGCCATTTTAAGTCATGTTTAGTAATGCGGTTAAATGATGACTTTGACAATTGTAACCCATTCTTTCTGACTGATACATGTGGATTTTAAAGAAGTGTCATCTGAGCATTTTCGATATTTTCTGTTGTTCTTATGGTCTTCATACGCCCTGAACGCCCTTTATTTAGATTTAAGCATGTTCCTTCATGTTGGTATTTGCGACCATTTTTCTAAATTGTGGGCTTGCTTGGTGGGTGCCTACCTGGAAAACGTTGTTCAAATGAATCTTATACTTGTTTAATACTGCCAGTCATAATAAAGTTTGTGACTACAAATACGCGTTGATCTTTTGTTAACTGCATGATTAAAAAGGTTCTATGGAAGTAAACTTTTACACAGAAACGCTTTCATTTGCTTAGTAAGCAATAATGACGAGACCATAACACCGCGTGGCTGAAAAACCACTGTAAAATGGCCTAAGCTATGCTTGGAAAATCGCGCAAAGACCTAGGCAACCTAGTCTCCCTAGGTTCTCTTTAAAGTGCGCGGTGGCCTAGCCTTCCTAGGCTTCGTTTCATTATTTTACTTCCTTGCGCAAACATATTTTTGATAGCCTACAATAAACCCATTAGTTTATCAATATCATGGAAGGGAATTTCATTAAATTTTCAGAATCGACAGATAAATAGTTGTTAAATAAAACACATTTGCAGAACCTAAAAATCTCCAATAGTTTTTGAGTTATACTAATTCAAAGTACGGTTAACTTTTTTCTGGAACCCCCGGTATTATACAGTTTTTTAAACCGTTGCGATCGAATGTAACTTATATGATACATATCAAAATAACAGGTAAATATAAAAATAATTATTAAATTCAGTATTATACCTTAGTTGACGTCCAAAAACTACAATAAACCGAAATTCATAATTTTCTGATGTGGGGGAAAAAATCGAATTTGAGAGTTGTTGCCTCACTCCTTTATGAGATGCTGTTATTTATTATCAATGGTGTATAAGATAACCATTATTAATCATCAATGCCCTTTCTCAGACTACTCAAGGGAGGAATTTACCGCCTCCCCCCATTTTTATCCTAGATCCACCACTGTCTGGTTGTGACTAGATGTTACGCCTTTTCTGTCTTGTGGTTGTTAACATACTAGGCCGATGCCCTGGTGTTGAATTCAGCACCCAGGATGAGGTTGTGTTGGGTGGTGACGTGGCTAAATAGCTGGAACAGTGTGTGTGGTTTGGAGTGGGGTGATGTGGGAATTTACTAGTGTTGTACGAGATTTGTTGCCAGCGCGCAGTTTGAATGCACTTATGTAGTGTGTGCACTGGCATCTGTGAAGAGCTACAGCTTAGCAGCCGAGTGGTAACGCCACCTCACATTACAGCGAAGTTAAACCACATCGTGTGTGGTCAGTCACAGGATAGAGTCGATTTGGGGCGACCTTAACGGTGGCTGATACACACCGTAGATACCCGTGGTGGGGCTCCGTAAAAGGCATCTTATTAATGAAGGCAGATCAGTTGTAAAACCCTTACTAATGTCTTTTGGGGAACTCTGTGAAGTTTGGGGATTTGTTCACCGGAGTGAGTCGTCCACCGACAATGCCGTTGGCCCAATCCTTCCTGAAGGGGCTCATATTTGGAAAGGAAGGTATCTTCTGTGTTGGGTGGAGTTTTGTTACTTGTAGGATTGATCTTGAAGTAAAAGTGACATGTTGATCTTTCATATCGATCCTTTCGACCTTTCTAGCTTCTCTATTACTTTCGAATCCCACGTGACACTTCAATGGGCAGGATCCACCAATCAAAGATCATGGAATCTATTGTATTGGCTATGGATCAAATGTGACTGAATGATCTCCTCTTATGATCCTTCCATGATCCATAGTAAGTTCAGATTCTACAACCCCAAATTTCACGCTCTCATAATGAAGGATTTTGGATTCGAACATTGTCTTTGGAGGATCCTTGCTTTATGAGTGGCACTGATCAGGACAATTCAAAGTTACAGGCCTGTTGGTCCTCGTGGCGTGTGACCTTTTACTTCTTAATGGGTGTCTTTTGAAAGGGTTTAACCCCAACTTGTAGCTTTAGTAGGGTATACTGAGAGTTTATATACAATGTGTGAAGAGAAGACAATAAAAAAAGGAAAAAAGTATTGGTTTTAAATGTTATTAACGAAAGAATGTATTACTTAAGAATAAGTTCGTATAAACAATATAGGTGGAGAAAAGTATGAATTTGACCCCCTTTTGTATGGTGTGGGCTTAGATTGGGGGGTCCAAGGGGTAAACACCATGCTGATAAGAACAACAGAGCAGAAAAACAAACAAATTCTAAATGTCGTCAAAACCTAAAAAAAAACACTCAACGCCAGCCTAAACACAGGGAAAGCACAGAGCAGACCTTTCGCGAACCTCCGTGAAAAATCAGGCACAACACAGCTAAAACCTAGCCAAAAACAGCTAGATCCCAGTCGAAATCTGTC
Organism: Ceratothoa steindachneri; assembly: GCA_963969495.1. Classification (NCBI taxonomy): domain Eukaryota; kingdom Metazoa; phylum Arthropoda; class Malacostraca; order Isopoda; family Cymothoidae; genus Ceratothoa; species Ceratothoa steindachneri. Next base: position 8,688,310 of record OZ018335.1, on the reverse strand, counting down.
CCGAACTAGTAAAAGTGACCACCAAATCCAGTCTAAACTTTACCAAAATCACGTCAAAACCTAGCCCGTACTTAACCAAATATTCAGCCAAAACTTCCAGGTCCTACCCTTATAAAACGTAACCAAAATCCAGTCATAACCCAAGCAAATCCCACCTAAAATCAAGTAAAAGCCTAGTCTCAAAAAAAAAATCAAAACCCGAAGTCTTTTTACCAAGAAATATAACACCAACATCCTGGCGACTCCTGCGTGTTGACTTTGTATAACCAACTTCGTCGCCCTTTCCTCGCCCCCTCCCCCATCCAGTCCCTTATCACCCCCTTATTCATATCCCTTCATTCTTTCCCTCCCCCTCGTTCTACTCAAGTTTCGGTTCTGGAATGTCAAGAAGTGAGTTTGATGCACCACCACCCCACTTCTTCCCCCACAATAAGTTTGCTTATTATGGTAGGGAAACCGGGGAGAGAGAAAGAATCTTTCACGTCAAGAACCCAAACGCTCGCGAGTCCATTAGGTAAGTTCATCGTCCAAATGGACGTGTGAAAAATAACAAAACTGTTTGTTTTATTCGCTTCTTAGCACTGACTCACACCACTTGAGTCATAGCTAAAATGAGACCTACAGGCAACGGGATGTCCGGGGTAACATGGCAAATGTTTGCTACGGCTGCACCTGAAGAAATGTATGATATCTCGGCGCCAACACCCGCAATTTACACCCCCACCTCCTGCCCAATGCCTGCAGGGAGGATCTTCGGTTATATATCTTGCACACATTTTCATTTTCCATCGTTTTACCACTTTCTCTACAGATATCTCCTTTCAAACTTAATGCAGCATGAGCCCTTGTGGGTATTTAGTTTAAATTACTGTTTAATGGGCATGCCAAAACACAGACTATAAATACCGTTAAAATTACAAGGGATCAGTGGCGGCTCGTAGCTAAAATTAGTAGGGGTGCTGCATCAGGATTTTTTAGCATTGTTTTAATATTGCGTAAAAAGAAATAAACATATAAAAAGAAAATTTATAAATAAACTTCATAAAATCCTAAACAGAACAAATTCAAACTTTTTACTTACTAATAGCCTAAATTGTTACAGTTCTAGCTTGTTCCATTCATTTTAAAACAAAATGCATTCTTCTTGTTTTAATTTGCGTGAAAAGATGAATTATTTTCTCATTGATCTCTGGATGACTAATGATGATTTTTTTTCTCCATTGAAAGCACGGCAAGTGCATTTAGTTTTTCATAATTCATAGTGCTCATTAGAAAAGTTTTTATTCTTTTCAGTGTTGAAAAGCGTTTTGCCTCTGATGTAGTCAATGGAATTGTCACTAAGAGCATCATCTAGTTTATTTTCCAAGATAAATTTCAGCAGATCAATTAATAAAAGAATCGAAAAAGTATGAATTAAATTCTACACTTTATCACATTCAAGAATATAAACACGTTTTTAAGCATAACAAACGCAGAGTCAAAAAGAAACACTACCTTCCACTAGCACACCAGGATCGGCACTGGTGAGGCACAGTACTCTCTCTCCCTAGCATGCAGCTTCCTATCTCGGACATATGAGCATGCGCACAACAGCCAAAACATCGCGTCGCTGGAACTGTGAAGCGCACAGTTCTATACAAGGATTTTTGTATTTTTTTCATAAAGTAGGGGATAGCTACTGAAATTAAGCTTAAGGATTATATAATGTACAAGTATAAAGAAAGAATTAAAGAAAAGAGGAATCATTATATTGAATGTTATCGATGCTATCGAGTGGAAATATGGGATGCTGCAGTTCCGTAGTGCCTATACACGAGCCGCCACTGGTTAACACTCGAGTACGCGTTTCACTATTTGTTCGAGAGTCGGACTAACGCTCGCTCGCGCGCTAATGGAAAATTTCCTAATCATCACCACCACGGGTTTTTTTTTACCATAAAATTTATTTTTCTGATGTTTTTAGACTTACCATCGAGTTAGCTTCACATTTATGTGAACACAGCTAACACGAGAAGTAAGTAATTTTCGGCGAAAATAAGCGATTTGACGAGACAACGACGATCATAAATCGCTAACCTAAGCTAATTAAACCCAACTAAACCTGACCAAACTTAACCTAACCTTAATTAACTAAACTTAACCGAACCTAAATTTACCTAACCTTACCTAAACTAACTTTACCTAACCACAACTAACATTTTATGACGGTTACCTTTGGTTATGTTAGATTTAAGGTAAATTGAGACGACAATATCACCGCTTCCTTTAGGATATTTCCGCCCCAAATTTACATTTTTAAGGTAATTTTAAAATCGGGGCTTCACCCCCCTACCCTCCTTAATTGCGAGGGGTTTCACTCTCTGCTATTTTAAAAAAAAATAAACTCGTAGTATTCCTAATTCTAAAGCCTAGCATTATATTCAAATTCAAATACGATGCCAGACGTCGTTAGGCCTCTAGTTTTTATACCCCGAATGCTATTTAAACACTAGCAACTTTACTGAGGGGGTTTGGGGAGATTCATTCCTTGAGCTAATGGAAAGAATTTACAATTGGTTTCTGTTTAGCTTGCGTTCGTGCTGACGAATTCTTTCTCTTTGCTCTCCTCTCTCTTCAGCTTCTCTCTGTTTTTTTTTCTGCCCTTTCATTTCTTTCTTCCTCTTGAACATAGGCAATTAGCTCCTTGCCGGAAAACCCATGGACCTCTCCTTGGTGTCGAAAACGTTCAAATGACGACATCTTGCTGGTGTAAATGTGCGTCTGCCCACTCGGCGCGTACAAGGAACTCACGGAAAAGATTATGGGGGTCTTACGATGGTATCGAAATCTTAACGGAGATTTACTCTCACAACGATTGTAACACAATCAATAAAGAAACGAAAATAAATTACAATTTAAAAATTGATCCCTATATGGCCAGTAATTATAGGGCCTTTTAATCTTGCACAGGGATTAGTAGGGGATTTCGAGAGAGCTCGTCTCCGAAAAAAAACACACACAAAGAAAATAAAGTTGGGGAAATTATGATCGCACGGGCACCGCAATAAAATGATCAATCAAAGAAAAAATACAAATTTGCTCCACTATCTTTGGATAACCTTGAACGAACTTGGCAAACTGGTTAATGAACAACTTAACTGGAGGGGGGAGAGACTTGAAAAGAAAAGGGTTGCTTCAATACAAAATAACCAAACCACACCTGACACCAGATTTTAATATAATGATATATATATATATATATATATATATATATATATATATATATATATATATATATATATATATATATATATACGAGGGGTGGTCAATAAGTTTTTGCGAATCGGTAGGGCAAAACAGAGGAAGGGGGATGGAGGTTAGGACAAGTTATGCCAAGTCAGGACCTGCAGCCGCACGCTCTTGCCTCCTCTATTTATGAAGCAGTAGCTGATCGCAGATCGTCAGTTACAAATTTTCCAAAAATGGAGAAGGTTGAGCACCGCGCAGTGATCAAATTTTTGACCAAGGAAAGCAAGAATGCAAAAGAGATCAATGAACGCATGGTTGCAGTGTACACCGACACAGACCCTTCCTATGCAACCATTGCTCGTTGGAATAGGGAGTTCCGCCATGGTCGTGAGTCCCTTGAAGATGACCCCTGTCCACGACGTTCGTCAGACGTGACCAACAAGGACAATGTGGCCCGTGTGGAGAGGAGGATCCTCGAAAATCTACGGGTGAAGGTCGAAGAAATCGAACAAGAACTTGGAATATAACATGGAAGTGTTATCGACATCATCCATGACAATTTGGCCATGACCA